>CAOLHI010001020.1:0-458171 GCA_948474755.1 Ctenosaura bakeri
AGCCATATATTTCTTGGTTTGTGATTTTGCACTGACACAGTAAGTTGTACTGCCTATCTATTACCATATGTATTAGTGCACCACATTTTAGGACTGAGCTCCCAGTCACTGAACCAAATTACATGTTGGGGTTCCTTTAATTTGATGTTTAGTTATCTCCATAACTATTCCAATATTTACAATTAAGCAGTACTAGAAACCAATTCCAGGAATAACAACAACATTCAGAACATTTGTGTACTATATGAGAAAAATAAATACTCTGGCATCTAGATACATTGTTCCCATGAAGCAGAAAACAGTCTTAAAACTTCTTTAGTTTTCTGTTGCTTAACCTGGTTGATATAACATGCTACAAGAACTATTAAATAAGCTTCTAAACTGTTTCAAATAATTAGTTTTCCAACTTATGGCCAGCAGGGAAGTTTTTTTCACATCACCTAGTATGATCAGGAGCCAGGGAGCCCACACATACTTGGATGTGCTCCAGGAAAAGGCACTATTCAATGCCTCAGTTGCCCCTCATTATTAACCAGCATGAACTAAGTGCACATTTTAGAAGAACACAGAACACTCCCTTGTAATCCCAAATTCTAGAGGGAAAGATCAAACTTATCAGTCACTATCTTGAGGAACTGCTGATAAACTTCCAAGGAATCCAACATTTCCATAGACACAATATGAAAGCCACTGTAATAAAGCATCAGCTTCTGGTTATTCAATACAAAACATACCATCAGCTGCTTATTTATTATAAAGAACACGTTCTTCTCCTTACTTACTACTTTTCTTTTAATTCCCTACGTACGAAGTGCCAGTGACAATTTGGTGCAAACATTTGTATATTCATTTAACTGCTATATCATCCTTTCCAGGTCAGGAGGAAAAAAAAGAGAGCCCTTTAGTCCAAAATGGATATATTGGTGGGTAACAACTGTTCTTTAGCAAGCTGCAGCTGGCTAAACTGAAAGATCATGCTTTGCTAAAATACATACATTTTGTGCAAAACTTTTTAAAAGCACTATTTCTTGCCTCTTTCTCTAGTTAATAAATATAATATTATCTAATCGTTCTTACAGTGTGCTCTGAGTATATAGTATATAGGAACTTAAAGGCTTTGGCATAACTTAGTGTGACTTCCCCAGTCTGCTACAGGATAATGGCTACAGCAAAGACGTTGACAACACAGTTCATGGTTCGATTTTCCCATCTGACTGTGCAGGCACCTATAACAGATTTAAAAGAAAAGGACAGTCAAGCTCTCTTTCCATTCTTCAGACAGCAACTATTAACAGGAATTCACTTGGAAAAAATGTCCCACCAGATATAAATCCCATGTTAATTTTGTATCAACAAATAAAAAAGAAAAGGGTCTCAAACACAATAACTGATATCAATAACAAAACAACCTGAAACAAATGATAGAAACAACATATAGTATTATAAGCATGTATAATAAATATACATACCAACAATCTTCTGAAATTTTATACACACTTGTTATTATTTATCTTTGTTCATTTGTAATTTGCACAGCCTGTTACTATTTACATACTTTATGTCTGTTTGTAATATTATATATTAATTTAGCAACAGACTTGGGCTACAGTCTGAGGGACACTTGTTGTTGTTGTTGTTGGCCTTCAAGTTGTTTCTGACTTATGGAGACCCTAAGACAACCCTATCATGGGGTTTTCTTGGCAAGACTTTTTCAAAGGGGGTTTGCCTTTGCCTTCCTCTGAGGCTGAGAGTGTGACTTGAGTTTCCATGCCTGAGCAGGGATTACAACACTGGTTTCCAGAGTCATAGTCCAGTGCTCCAACCATTATACCACAGAATTAAACCCACTTGAACTTTTGTTTCTAAGTAATCATGCTCAGGATCTGGAAACTGGTCCTAAACATTATGCACCAGGGGCTGAGATTCAGAACCGATTTTTAACAACAACTGAGATTAAATTGTATTGAAAGCATGATAGAACTTAGAATCTGCTCATAAGCATAGATTCTGGCTCTGACCATGCCCATGTGACCTAGTTCAAGTGTCTACTCCTGTAATTTATTTAAGGGGTTCCCTACAGAACCTCCTCCTTACTTTCCTAGCAATCACTTTCACCAATAACTTCTATGGCACTGTTCTCTTACAACGCATTATCCTTTCAAAGTACTTCATGTTTCCAAGAAGCCTGGTGGTGTCCACCCCAAACAACATTTTTTTTGTTTTTCTGATTGTGGCAGCAGATACCTGGGCATGTAACAAAACTCTTTGTTTTACTTCTAGGCTCATTTTAATTGTTGTTCTGCAACAATTCTCATTTGTTGGCTATCTTGAGTTTGACTTTATCTTAGAAGTAACAATCTAAACAGCTAGGGGGGAAATGAAATAATACCACTAATACTGAAAGCCCTGTATATAATCCAGTACTGTATTATGACCACACAGCACAGCACAAGGTGAGTATTAGCCCCATTATATTAAATAATACCAGTTTTGAACATGTACTTTACTGAACACAAATATAAACCACCACAATGAAGGAAACATTTCCATTTGGATCTAGCGCCAGGACTAGTACATCTTCTTATAGAACCTGTACACACAGTCACTTACTCATAGAAAAGAATTTCTGTCTTGTTAAAGCAAACTGTTCTTCTCTTTCAGTTCTGTAACTATGGATTTGGAACAGACATATCAAGAAGCAATGTGTAGAGAGGAGCTGAGTACTTTGAGCAGTTTCTGCCCTCATGAACTAGCCCTACCTATCCAGGAGAACAGCCTCTTATCCTTCACTGTGACTTAGAATAGATGGATTTCACAAAGCAGATGAAGTATGAATTTTGATTTCATATCTCATTTAAATTCTTCTAAAGAAATTGTCCTTGACCTGCTGCCAAATCATTTTCTCCCTGCACACTACAAAGAAGCATCGCTCCTCCTATTTCCCTGTACTCTTCTGCAGTCTGAGAACTGTAGTGCTATGTACACTTACCTGAAAGTACGCCTCTCTAAGCAAAACGAGGTTTACTTCTTAGTAAACAGGTGTAGAATTTGACTGTACTGTTACTGCCTGTCAGTATCAAGTACCCTCTCCAAAAACATCATCAGAATGGAATTGTATTTCACTTACAATACCAGCACATGATAACTGCACAAAAAACAATCATGCCTGTGTTTTATTTGGATGCCATAATGCTTAGGTAAATACTGAACTACTATGAAATCAATGTTTATGTAATATTAATTTCCCACCTTCAAAGCAATCATCATGACTCCCAAACAATATCTAGTATGGGTTCAGGGATCTTCAGACAATGAACTTGCCTCCTGATAAAACCAGGCTGGTAAGCCAGGCCAAAAAGCAGCTGGATAGTCACTTTGTTCTTCACAAAGTGAACTTGTTTGCATTGTAGGAATTCTTGCAGGAACTGATTTTATAATGACTGCATAAGTATTCACCACATATTATAAATGTTTCTTTACATTAAACAAAACTGCTGCCTGGTGACCCCATTTCAGTCTACAGTATGGACTCCAAACAGATGACAAGTTAATGAAATTGCTGTTTAAGATCTTGTCCCCTGCACTGTTTGAATTGACAAGATTTACAACTCTGGTTATTATGGGGTTAATTGGTGTTATAGAGGACCTTCACCTGCTTTCTATTATTGGCAGCAGGTGTAAAGGCTCTATAAGAGCAGCATTGTTTTAGTGGACACTTACTTCCATTTCTTGATTTGCTGTTGCTGCAGTTTGTTGTATCCTGCTTCACTGTGGTATTGTATTTTGATATATTTTGTATTTTAACTTGTCAAACCTGCTCAAGTTCTCTTTTAACCTTTTGTATATTAAGAATCTATATGCTATGCTTATTTTTAACTAGAGTATATAAAAGACTATTTCTCTTGTTTTGTCTTCTGAATTCCCTTTTTATTTACAACAAATTTGGTAGCAGAGGATGGTTGCCTAAATGGTTATTTTTCAGTCCAGTGGTTGCCTAAATGGTTGTTTTGAACAGAAAACAAAAGAAAGTTTTTTGAGGTTTGGAATTTTTCTACTTTTCCTTTTCGATTTTTTTTTTTTTTTTGGTACAATGAAGCAGATGAATTTTTAATATGTGTTATATTTGCCTTTTGGCCCTAATTATTCAACTGAGCAATTTTTTATGGCAAGGAATTTTTTAGTAATAAAGTAATTCTTGTTTAGCAGAATTTTTTGTAATAAAGTTTTAAAACTGAAGTTTATATTAGCAGGATAGATTATACAGATAAATTTAAAATGTCTGTAACCTCAGCTAATTCACCTACAGTTACTACACCTACTTTCCAGAGAGATCCTGCCCGGGGTGGATGGGAGAAGGATGCGGAGAGTGTGATCTCTCACTCCCTGCTCTTCTCGGGCCCGCTGCTAGTAGGATCCTGCCCGAGGCAGGTGGGAGAAGGACGGAGGAAGGGTGATCTCGTGCTCCCCGCTCTTCTCTGCCCTGCCACTGGCACAATCCTGCCTGGGCGAGAGAGAGAAAAATGTGGGAAGTGCGATCTCATGCTCCCCACTCTTCTCTGCCCTGCCACCAGCGTGATCCTGCCCAGGGCAGGTGGGGAAAGGATCTGGGGAGTGCAAGTCAGCATGATCCTGCCCCGGGTGGGTGGGAGAAGGATGGGGAGAGTGTGATCTCATGCTCCCTGCTCTTCCTGGGCCACCCACCAGTGCGATCCTGCACAAGACAGGTGGGAGACGGATGCAGAGAGTTGTTCTCCCCACTCTGCTCCCACCCTGCCACTGGTGCCATCTCTGGGGCAGGTGGGAGAAGCATGGTGGGGAGGGTGATCTTGTCCCTGGTGCTCTCTTGAGCAGGTGGCCCAGGGAAGGGGGGAGTGCTCACTAGGGGGAATAATTTGCATTTTTTAACTTTCACAGGGGTTCTCTGCACCTATCCCCTGCGAATGTGGATGGTCTACTGTATAGGATTAAAGCCCCAGTGCAATTTATACATTTGTGAGAATACTGCTGTTAGTTCACCTTCCTCAGCTTTACCATTATTAAACCAAACTTTTTTATAACAGGATGACTGATCTATTGGATTACAAAGGATAGAAGAAAAAACAACTGCTGAATGTGAATTTCTGTAAAAATCAAGGAAGTCTCAAGTAAAAACAGAAGTGACACAAAGACCTGAAGGATTTATCTATGTCAATAGAACACCTAAAGTTAAAATGCTGAGAATCAAGCTAATACCATCTCTCCTCTGCACTTCTGTTCCTCTCTATACATGTCTATTCCATATATATATCAGAGTACTGAAAATATCAATATCTGGATGTTTAGCTCAATTTTTGTTTGTTTTTACTGATCTGTGAGGGCGGGGGGGGGCGGGGGTAGAACACCTAGATGTTAATCCTAATCTGTGGTAATCCTAAATTTTTTGAAATGGAATTCTATACACTCCCTACTTCTGCAGAGATAGCGTATGATGGAGGGAGGAAGAGAGGATAGTAGAAAAGGAAGTCGGAATTCCAATCCAAATACTTGATGTTTGCACAGATTAGACTTAACAAGAACATTCGGAGTTAGAGTTTTCAGTACACTTTTAAAGACCTCTGCAAGGAGTGGACTAAGGTGGAGTAGAAAAGGAATGACAAGGAGAGACGGTGTTAGCCTCATTCTCAGCATTTTAACTTTGTGAATCCCACTGATCTCAATAACTTCTCCAGGGCTCTGTGTCACTGCTGTTGTATTGTCCTCATCTAGCATAGAGATGTCACCACCAGAACAGATACAAGGAGGAGAATTAGGGGAGGAAGAGAATAGGAGTGATTCTGTGATCTACAGGGTGTATTGAGATTCACAAAAGTTAAAACGCTGAGAATCAAGCTAACATCATGTCTCCTCTACACAAGTTCATCTAAGCAGGTGTACTCCTAATTAGTGTACTGAAAACCCTACAGAGTTAACTCTAAAATAACCCCAATCCATGCTAATCCTAATTCTTCCCCTCATAAGTCCACACCACACAGAGGTCTCCCAGACAAGTGTACTGAAAACCCTACCATTGGATTTTTTCAGTAGCATAATCTCTGTTAACCCTCATATCTCTGCAATGGAAATCCACCCCTCTTTTCGGCTATCCCCCCCTCCTCCCCCACTCACAGTCTCTCTAGGCAGAAGTAGATGGACTAGGGTGGAAAAGGAAGAGGAGTACCAGAAAATCAGGCTTTACTATAACTACTCCCAAACCCTCTCTGCTGAGGGTGAGGTTTTCCTTTTCCCAGTCCTTTGAAATAAAAATGAAAATATCAAACTGCTGCAGTTTAACTGGTGCCCATTTTCGGAAGTTTTCACAACCACTGCTCCCACTCCTCACGAGTGCAGAGCCCACGCACGCTTCCCTTGAGCTGAAATGTAGAAGTTTTGGTGCCACCACAAAGGCTTGGAAGTGGGAGCTGCTGTTACTGTTGCTGCCACTACAGTATTGACTGCAACCAAGCCACCATCATAGAACCAACATCCTGAAGCCTGTCTTTTGGTCCAGGGCCTCCAGGAAGTGAGAATATAAAATATTTATGAGGTGCCCTTATGAGTGTTCTGTGGGGCCCTGGGGCAGTGGGTGCCCAGTATGGGAACTGCTGGCTTAACTCATTTTCTGCTGTTCATTTCCCTACACAATTTTTTTAAACTCTTTGGATTGGGGCAGGGTAGAGTGGGACATGTATCGTTCCCTCTAAAGGGTAAAGAATCAGTTCTGGTATATTCCTATGCAGTTTTTAGCAGAATTTCCTCACATTTCTATACTTTTTTTTTCTTCCAAAAATTGGAAAGCGCTATTAAATATTGCATGTTAAAACACATAAATCCAATAAAATCAAGTAAGAATACCATACAAATCACTAGGGGTAACACCATGCTAGTGATCCAAGAGAATGACTGAACAAACAGGTATGTCTTCAGATGGTGACAAAAACACCTTCCTGCACTGGCAGCCCACCTGACTGGGAATTTGTTCAGGGCAGAGGATACCATAGCAGAAAAGGCCCTCCTCTGTATTGCAGTCAAGTAAACCTTACTATGTCATAATATGGTAAGGTACCCCCACTCCACAACACAAAATCCAAGCTAACCTAAATGGAAGAAGACAGTATCTCAGAGAAGCTAGTTATGGGCTGCTTCAAGTCTCATGAACCACAGCTTCCAGGTGGAAACTAGCTTGGTATCCAACTAGTAGAAAATGCAGGGCTTTCCGTGTAGGGGTTTGTAGAACTGTTGAATATCTTCAAGTAATCTGCAACTTACACCAACCCTAAGGCAAACCTATAATGGGGTTTTCCTGTCACAATATGTTCTGAGATGGTTCACCATTGCTCTCCTCCAAAGCAGAGAGAGTATGACTTCCTCAAAGTAACTGAGTGGGTAATTAACTCTGATTTCCTGAGCCCAACATCCACACCATGTGATTCATGTGTAGGACAGGGAACCGCTAATAAATACTCAAGCTGCAACATTGTGTCAGAGGCTGTAATTTCTGAACCAGGCCTAAGGGTAGCCTTATGTGAAGTACATTACAACGTAGTCCAGCCCTGGTGTTATCTCCACTTCTTCCACTGGTTGTTGTCTCCTGTATCTGCTTCTCACTTCAAAAATAATACTCTGAACAAACTTACACTGGATACACATAACGTGTTCTTTAGCCCAAATTACCCTGATTTTGGGCAGCTCCAATGGTATCTTGACTGCCAAGTCAAACAGGCTTTGAAAAGCTAGACATTTCACAATAATCAACAAGAATGTCCTGCTTCTTATTAAAAAAAGCTTTGATTCTGTGGGTAGGCACTTACCATCAGTTGTAGTATCCCAAAAACATGAACTTGCTGTATGCAGACCAGCTCCACACTTCTGCATCACTGCACAAGTCACTGGTGGATAAAAGTACAGCTAATGTTCATTCATGGAAGGAGAAGCAGATACATCACTCAGACCTACACTGTTCTACTGGAGGTTTTACAGAACTGTCTAATAACTGGAGGGAGAGAGACAAGTTACAGTTTGGATCCTCCCTTTGGCACAGTATGTATAAAGAATCGACACCTTCTCCCACCGTCTGCTTCTGTTAAATTATGTCAAAATGTTCAGGCTGTAAACTTTTGAGTTTTGAAGTATTTTAAAAGGGTGTTGACTGTGGCTTTTAGCAACCCAGAGATTCTAGGTTGGGGTGGTCAACTTCCAGAGGATGTTGAAAGTGGAATCATCGCGCTATAACAAGCTAGTGTGGAAATGGCTCAGGTCAGGGAAAGGGAGTGGGTTAGCATGGTGACCTCTTCCTGATCCATCTCCTTCCTTGGATCTAGAGAGCATTTGTGGTGCCAAGAATTTGGCTAGGAGCCGTCCTTAGCTGGCCAGGTAGCTGCTGGTGGAGGAAGAAAAAGATCAGAGACAGATATTTAAAGGGTTGTGCGATCTGATCAGAGCCACCAAGAAGGAAGTTTCTCCCAGAAAAGAAGCAAGTGAAGTGTGGGAGAAGGCAAGAGTTGGAGAAACTCATAAATAATCAAATCCATGAAAATGAAATCAGCAAATGTGGAGGGCCAACTATATTCACATTTAACAAAAACATAATAACAGAACTGATACGTATGCTGATCCTCACCAATGTACTTGTATGTTTTCCCCAATTTCACCAGATGTGATAAAGACTGTTCCACAATAGCTGCAGTCCACTGATTGACACTATCATGACTGTAATCTGCTTTGCCCAGAACACCTTCTATGCACTGAAAATGAGTGGAGAAATTAAAAATGTCAATAAATAAATGTATTAAAATTCACAGAAACATTATATTTCAGTTCACAATGGTTTGCAAGGTAACTTCAGTGTTAGAGATAGGTTCTCAGCCCTGGCGGCACAATGAGCCCTGGTGGCACAGTGGTTAAATGCCAGTACTGCAAGCCACAAGGTTGTGAGTTCGATCCTGCCCGGCTCCAAGGCTGACTCAGCCTTCCATCCTTCTGCAGGTCAGTAAAATGAGTACCCATCTTGTTGGGGCATGTATAGAAATACATGCTATTTGTAAGTTGTTCGCCGCCTTGATCCATATGGAGAGGCGGGATATAAATAAATAAATAAAAATAAAAATAAAAAATTTAGTTCAGACCCCCAAAATTGGGGAATATAATTCAGTAAATGTGAAATTTCTACACAGTTCCCATCTCAGTAACAAAATTTAAGAAGCAGACAGAGTTATAGAACAAAATTAGGTGATAATATGAGTTGTTATAACACAACTAAAATGTCTGACTGTAGTGAATATACTGTTGATAATGCTACAGTTCTAAGCTGTTGCTACAGTGATATTCAAACAGGGTGTTCCTATTGTCTCAGTATGCTAGGCAGATGCTCTGCAAAGTGTGCTGCCATATAATGTACCTTCAGTCTGGTACTTAAACAGCTGCAGAAATAAATCCTATTAACTTCAAAGAGGCTTAAGTAGCTGAACTGTGCAGGATTGCAGCCTCACCCTGCATTTAAACTGTATAGTTTTCAGAGCTGAATTTTAAAAAGTTTTCTTCTGCTTAACACTACAGTAGCCTTAAAGGTGCTTCCTAGTGCTAGCTGTAGTACTAGAATGCATGCATACATATAAACTTATAAACTAATTACAAAAATGACAGAAGTAATGATGCAGAAACCCAAGGCAGCTACAAAGGGATTACAATGTTGTTTAGATCCTCCCAGAAAATTTCATGAATAAGGCACTGTAATTACATCATATTAGTCTTGCCTGCAAATACTCTAAGCTACTGACACTAATTTGTATCCAGAGTTGCTCTTCCATGAACAGAAGGCATTACAACCCAAAAGAACCTCTTACCAGTGGATGAAAATCTTTTTAGCAGTATATTCTATTAATTTCAGTGAGACTTAATTCCAGGTGACTATACACAGGACTATACCCTGTCTTTTGGGGGTACTTTAAATATGGGAACACAGAAGAGCTAAAAAATGCATTCTGTCAGCAAAATACAGAAAAATACACGAATACATAAACAGATCAAAAGAACTAACTTACATCTTTAATAATATTGTGGGCTTCTTCACTGTTAAAGGTCATCTGAAATAATATCAACAATTAAAATTATCTAAATATTCGATATCAGCTATCACCAAGTTTGATTCCAGAACAATATATAAAATTAAATAAATGAACCAAGAGAGCTCAAGATATGAAAAATAGTGCATGCATAAATGACAAGTTTTCCATAAAAGCCAAGCCAAAAGCCAAATAAAAACAAGTTCTCCCAAATAATAAAGAATCCAACTATTTCTGACTGACTCTTGAAAATGATACATTAGAATCCATGGCCTATATCCAACATACCACATTGGATTCTCATAGTGACACTCTTCTTTTGTAGCTTTTGTAGCAATATATTATATTTTAAAAAATGGTCAAGAGGACAGACAGAGGTTTCTCTGCAAGGCACTGTGCCATTCCAAGAATGTAAAATAGAGCATTTTAAAATTGAGATTAGGCTGAGTTTATACACACAGTAGAATCAAGTACATAGTTCTTTCTTCCTTTTTTTGCACATGTGTGCAGGGCAGATTGCATGTTTGAAATGCCATCACACTGAAAAAATGTCCATGCACGCACACAGAACTAGCCAAACCAGTCATTAGTCCCTCTGGCAGTGTGTGCATACCAGGAAAAGCCCATTAAGCTGTACACAGGATTCTAATCCAACAACCTTACTGCATTACATTGTTATAATACTATACGCCACTTTAAAAGCCATGGCAACATCCTATGGAACTCTGGGATTTGCAGTTTAGGGAAGGTCTTTTAGAATTCTCTACCAGAGAGCCTTAGAGCCTCACTTAACACTATAGACCCAAGAATTCCACAGGATGTTGCCATGGCAGTTAAAGCACAATATAGAGCTATAACAGTGTAGTGAGATAAGGATCTAAGTCAAGGGCAAACTATGGCCATTTCCGCACTACACTGTTGTAGTGCTATTATTCCACTTTCAACATCCTGTCCAATTCTGGGGTTTGTAGTTTACTGGGGCCAAAGAGCTCTCTGGCTGAGAATTCCAAAGGCCCCTCCCTAAATTGCAAAGCCCAGGATTCCATAGGATATTGAAAGTGGAATAATAGCACTATAACAGTCCAGTGCAGAAATGGCCCAAGCGGTGCTGTTTTCCCCAGCAGAGAGCTCCATCCCATGGGTACTACCCATATAAACTGGGCCTCAAATACTGGCAGTCTCATTTTATCAAACACAGATGCCCTCAGAGGCACACTCACACTGCCTTTACAATCCCCACAAAGAGGGTTAAAAGTAAAACGACAGCATTCTGGGTGAATAAAATTAAAGGACAGCAAGCTGGGCGGATCGAGGCTCACGCCCAGTTACTGAACAGCGCCGGTTAGGATTGGCCCTCAAAATAAATAAATATATGGAGGCCCACGCTGAAGCTTTTTTGGGGGTTGGGAAAAAGCGCAGCCCACCCCCTCCCCCCGTGGCGTTTGCAGATGCCGCGGCTCATCCCTGACTTTCAAGGGGCTGGTCGCGCGCAAGTGAGTCAGCGCGCGCACAGCCCCGGAGAGGCCCTGGAGAGGCGCGCGCGGCCTCCGCTCGGGGAGAGACGGCAGCGCGAGGGGCTCCGCGGCGCGCGGGTGATGAAAGGTCTCCCCCTCTCTCTACCATGCCAGGGGATGAACCTGAGGGACCATCGGGACGGTCCTTTCCACCGCCACCCTCCGCCCGCCTGGGAAGGGGGGATCTCCGGCAGCGCTGTTCCTTTTCCTGCCGGCTCCCTGACGGAGGAAGGAAGGAAGGAAAGGAACCTTCTTACTGCGGCTGCCAGGACTGCTAGTGCTACTACCTCGTCATTGTGGGGGTGAAACTCCTCCATGGCCCCAGTGGCGGCGGCGGCCCTGGCCCTCCTTAGGAGCTTAGTGGGCCGAGCACGGCTCCGCCTCCTCCCACCCCCGGGAAAAGAGGGAGGGAAGGGGAGGACGGCGCCTCCTTTTTGCAGCTCCCTCTGCCGGCTGAAAGAAAGGCCTGGCTCCCTCCCTCCGGAAAGATTTGGACTACAACTCCCAGACTCGGCCGGCCAGGTTCTGGAAGCTGCAGGCTAAACTTTTCCGACTTATTGAGGTGATCCAATGTTATGTACGAAGCGACTCATTGGCCGTTTCCGCACTGGCCTGTTATAGCGCGATGATTCCACGTCCAACATCCTCTGGAATCCTGGGGTTTGCAGTTTCGGGAGGGGCCGGCAGGCCCCTCCCGAAACTGCAAACCCCAGGATTCCAGAGGATGTTGAAAGTGGAATCATAGCGCTATAACAGGCCAGTGCGGAAATGATCATTCTCTTTGGTACAAAGGATGAGCCCTGGAATATTTCAAATAACAATAAGAGCACTTCTGTCATGGGCAGAGTGTCCTCCACGGCTAACTATAGCTTATCCTCACGCTGTGGCCCGCCCAAGACATTTTGCTGCCTGAGGCAAAGGACAAGATCGTGTCCCCAAGCCCATTCCACATGCAGAAGGTGACTGAACCTGGCAAATGCATCTTCCTTCAGTACTTAAGTGACAACAGAATGTCCCCTGCCGTCTTTGAGGCTTTGTGGGAGCAAGCTGTGTCCTACACACAGTTCTGTACAAGACCTTGCCATTGCAATCTGCTACTCAGTATCTGCCACCAGAGGAAGCTGCCTAACTTTGCATAATTATTTATTTGTTAGTATTTGTAAACTACCTAGATCTGAAGGTTTCAAAACAGTTGCCGCAAAATAAAACACATAATTTCAATATGCAAAATTTAAATACAATCTTTTGCCACAAAATAAAACATAAACAAAACAAAAATACTTTAGTTACCTTCTGTGAAAGGCAGTCATCCCTCCACATTTGCTAGGGTTGGGGGCACAGGACCCCTGTGAAAGAGGAAAAACCGTGAATAACTCCAGGCTGTCCCAAATCATATTTAACACACAAAAAAGTATGATCACCATATTCAACCCACTATGGATTCCTTTGAGACAACAGGGTTCCTTCACAAGGCAGAAATGGGTGCCTGGTGGGGCTTACTGCCCCCTCCATGGCTGCCCCACACCATTTTTAATAGGGACTTACAAGCCTCATTCGCAGTTTCTCAGGCTCATCAGGCTTGCAGTCCCTATTTAAAAAGTGGCATAGGGAGGCAGCAAAGGTGACAGCAAATAATCCATGAATAATCAAATCCGCAAAAGTAAAACCCGCAAATGTGGAGGGATGACTGTAGATGCTAGACTGGACTATCCATGGAAGGTTTGCAAAACTTTTCAACATGTGTATAAGAATAAAAATTCTTGGAATATCTGACACATCAGATACCATAGGGATAACAATGTACTTTTAGACAGATTTCAGTTCCTGTCCTTTTAAAAAGATGATTAGAGAAATCTACTTGATTGATCAAGATTAATATACCATGTATATTTGCTTATGGAAGAATATTATTTCATTGACCTGAGATGATATGCCAAATGTCACAGCAGGCACCATCTTAGAAGAAACATTTATCTCAAAATGGCAGCTACTTGCCACAGCAATTTCTTTCTATTCTTGCAGGATTAGTCATGGCAAGGACCTTTCTACCTTGGAACCTGACATTACTTGTTAAATGACAGGTGCTTTATCAATAACACAGAATTCTTGAAAATATCCTCAGAGGTTGTGCATTAAATCTGTAAGTCATGTGATCTGGCAATCATACAAAAGCTAATGAAGACTATACCAGATTAAACACCACTCTTTAGCCACAATAATAAGTGAGTAACACAACCCCTATATACCTAGAAGGAAGAAACAGAAAAGGACAACCGGAGCATAAAGGACGTAAAGCAAGTCCCCTATGAAGACAGGATACAATGTCTGGATTTAACTTAGCAAAACCTGAGTAAATTTAGTTTAGTTAAGAGAAAAAAAGAGTTTATTTAAAAAGGGGAGACATGATAGACATGTATAAATCTGTTCATGATACAGAAAAAGTGGATAGGAAGGGGGTTTTTTTTCTCACTCTCTCACACTACCAAAGCCTGTTATCATCTACTAAAGCTGTATGGTGGAAGAGTCAGGACAGAAAAAGGAAGCACTTCTTATGCAATGCATAGTGGTTAAATTACAGAAGGTGTAGTGATAGTTACAAACCTGGGCAGCTTTAAAAGGTGATTAAGCAAATACAAGGAGGATAAGGCTTACTGTTGGATGGCTGCACATTATAATGCCTATATAATATTACCTTCAGTACCTGGATTCATCAGAAGATACGCAGATCCAAGGCTATTAGATCAGTGGTCCTTGAAGTGTAGGTTACGGACCAGTGTCAGTATGTGATCCATCAGCTGTCAATCTGCAATAAGTTTTCTGGAAAGAAAAAAAACAGTTGTGGTCAATTAGCATAAGCATGGTACTGGTCCTAGAACATTAGGGGGAAAACATCCCCACAGCAGATCGCCTAAGAAGTATTGTGTTATTAAATAATATTGGAACAATAAAATATATATAAGTGAGTCCTGTTCTGAAAAAACAGAAGAGAGAAAAAAGTACAAGCATAAGTCAGTTAACAAAACTCTTGAAAGGAAACTCCTTTTTACATCTGCCCATCCCCTGTTGCTTCTCATCCTCTGTATAGCTGAAAGTTTTTAGCAGCATCAGCACTGGAAGGATGGTGAAGGAGGGCTCAAGAAACATGGCTTTTCAGTGTCAGGTTGTAGCAGCATGTCTGCAGCAAATGATACAATAAAGCTTGAGCTAGGAAAGAATGGGATTCTACTCTAGACAATTCTACTGTAGCTGTACATGCTTGCCTTCACCTTCAACAATCCAGGTAAACACCAGATGCCTCCAGAATCCCTTGCTGAGCATGTATGAACAGCAAAACAGAGAGAAAAGGAGAGAGCCTGCCTCACCAGCTATGCCCAGCATGTTAAAAAGGCATAGATCTGTAAAAATATTTATTTGGGTAGCCATGTTGGCTATGCAGAAAAATACAATAAAGTACAAAAAAGCAGTGATGGCTTTATTGGACCAACTCAAAAGTATCAAATACATTATACAAGCTTTTGAAGCTTTGCTGGCTTCTCCATCACGCAAAGATGTCAAAAATCGTGCTGGAGAAAAATGGTGATGATATTAGAGCCATAGGCCTACATTTGGTCTGGAATGTTGTCAGTTTAGATAGCAAGGATATCAATTCAGGCAGAAGCCATTCCTCTTATTGGCCTTGTGAGGAGTAGGGACAAAGAACAATAAAAGACAGGTTAGAAAATTTGAACTCCATTAACAAAAGAGAAATAAGTTCTCTTGTGATCCAGATGTCCCTGTCCTGCGCAAAGCTAACTGCTCCTTTCTTAGGCAGAGAAAACTGAATTTCTCAAGGAATCTGTACTGTTGCAGCTGGAAAAACTTGCAAAATTGTAGTCTCAAATTATAGTCCAATGAAAGAGCTTTAGCTTTGTTGGAAGTCTAAAACCTTAAAGAGTGAAGTCCCATTTCTTTGGTTTGGATTTCCCTGTTATGACTACATTTGAACTTAACTCTTTGAGGTTGTCTACCTCCAACAAAGGTAAAACTCTTTCATTGGACTACAGTTTGGGACTATAGTTTGGTAAGTTTTATCTGGGCCTAAATGTTTTTCCAGATGTAACAGCACAGAGACTTTTCTGTTGCTAATTCTCTAGAAGGTTCAGAATGTTTTTGTTTACTTATACAAGCTTTACCTGACTTTTCACATGTGCATATTGTTAGTTTTGAGTAAAACAGTTGCTGAAACATGTTGACCTGCTCTTTTTTGTGATATAGGAACCTGTCTCTATTCTTAGTATGTTATTTCTGCCTCTGGTACCAAAATTTCTGCTTTCTGATCTTTATTTATTTATTTATGGTTCCACATAAATTTCTGTTGCACACAAACACTTAGTTAACTAAGATATATCTGTCCTTTTATTCTATTGAAGATATTGTTTATTATTTCTTCTCCAAATAGGAAAAAAATCTGATAGAAAATGCAGAAAAATGTTTGAGCCACTGTCCTTCATCTATGCAAGAGTTACTGGTTTAAGAAAGATGCACAGTGACAATGAAAAATCCTAACATGCAACCTATTTCAATTACACTTTTAAATCTTAGTTGATTTTCTGCATTAAGTCCCTGTGTCATTTTTCAAATGCAGTGTTTCAAGAAAACTAGGACATTTTAGTGAAGTCATTCCAAATTCAATAAACTGCTATCTGAAGACGTAGAAAAATAATTCCAATAGTCTTTGAGCAAATGACAGCACAAGATGGACAGCGTTATCATTTGTTGTTTGTTATTGTGTGCCTTCAAATAGTTTCCAACTTATGGTGACTCCAAGGCAATCCTATCATGGGGTTTTCTTAGCAAGATTTATTCAGTGGGGGACTGCCTTTGCCTTCCTCTGAGGCCGAGAGAGTATGACTTGTGCAAGGTCACCCCGTGGGTTTCCATTTTTGAGTGGTGATTGATACCTTGGTCTCCAGGGTCATAGTCCAATGCTCAAACCAATATACCACCATGGCTCTCACAGTATTATGAGAGCATCCCTAAAATCAAGAGTTGCTTCACACTTCACAAGAAGCTGAGCAAGTTGTGTAACAGCAGCCTTCCATTGGATATGGATGCTGTGCATCTTTGCAATTCTATTACTTGCAGTCATATGCCCACTAACAAGATGCAACTCCACAACAGGATTCTGGCCATCATATTTATCTTTCAAAAGTTCCAGCAAAGAGACCAATGCACAATGGAAATGAAGTGAATTGGAACCAATGCACTACACTTCCCGATGTGCATTGAGCCCATGGTGCACATCAGGTACTTTCGCCAGTGTCCTAGTACACATCTTCACAATTCAGTAACCAGATTTCTTAGCACTTCAGCTACTTAAGTGAGTGTACACAAATTTATATTGAATGAAAGATCATACAGGATTCTGATCTTTATTTATTTATGGTTCCACATAAACAAGAAGATGAAAAAACTTTTGACAGGTCCAAAAGACTTACAGTCAGAAGGACATAATACAGGAAAGAGAAGCCTACATGAACATGTGTGGAGGAACTGTGCATAGTTACTGTCCCCATTGCACACTCATTACAGTTTAAATCAGATATCCCCGCTCCCACCACAGCCTCCTAAAAATTATTTATCTCTGAGCAGATTCCACGTGACTAGAAGCTGCATCAAAATAATGTTGATGGAACCGATTGTCCCCTTCTGCTGTTCACCCTGCCATGACAAAGCAGGGTGTGAGTGCCAAAGACTAATATTGTCAACTACAGCTGTGTGATTGGGCCACTGGTGTATTTTTTCACTTATGTATGATCTTAACAGACAAATAGTTCTTACGTGTCTTGGAGAACAATGAAATGAATGAGTAAATGTACATTTACAGATAGATACCTGGCTTGTATGTTAGAATATTTACCACATGCTCACAAAACAACAAATCCATTTACTTTACAAAGTGAGGAACACCCCTCAAAAATGATATAAAACTGCAGCTGAAGAATTGTAAATCATTATAGTAGAAATTCATAAAGCGTAGAGCACTCTTTAGATTATCTAAATCTGGGATTAAAGAGTTCAAGAGTTTCTGAAAAACTACGTATTTTTACTTTTTTACTTACTTTGTTTAGCTGGCTTTGCTCCCTAATTAAATATATTTAGTGTTGCAGCCTACACATGCTTACAAGCAAGTAAGACTCATTGAATTCTGACAGTTGCATGCATTGTAAAAGTGTTTAGGATCAGGCTGAGAGGCAGGCAGATACAACCACAGCCAGGACTTTGTATAGTGAACAGAGGAAGGTCTGGAGATGCTCCTGTGCCTTCCATGTTGACAGGGCCAAAGAGTGTGAAGCAACTTCTTCCTTGTCACTTATACCTGAATTCTTGAACAGGACAGGCAGGAATTGTTTCAGGCGCCACTGCTTTCAAAGAAAACCCAGATCAAGATAGTATACATACAGAGAGTATTTTTTAAACTTCTATAGGAACTATACCGTAACTCAGGAGGACCTGATTCTCAAAATCACTGTTTAACAGACATTGGTTTCAAGTGGGAGGAATCACCTTTCCCCTAATGTCTTTAAAAAACATTTCCCAAATTAGTTTAATCATGTCATATCTTACTTTTTACCAACACCTTTTTATTTCATAGGGTTTTCTTAGGCAAGGAAAATTCAGAGATGGCTTTGTCAGTTTCTTCCTCTAAAACATAACTCAGAAGAAGTGAGGCTCTAAAGTGCAAATGCTAAACTCAGAGTCCAGCCAAAAGGCAGAGTGAGGCAGCCTCTTCAGATAACTGATTTGGGTGCACTGAAATGGCAGAAAATGGCCATTTAACTAGCAATGACAATGATGGTAGTGCTGGTGGTGATGGTGATTGTACTTTTAGCACCCTGGAGAGGTCCTTGAGAGATTTTCCATATCAGATGTTGCAATAACTTGGTAGCCCTTGTCAGAGCACCATTTGCTCCTCTATCTCAAGTGCAAAATGTTTACATGGCCCTGGCTAAGCAGTCCGAAGACAAGCTAGAATGGCCAGCTCTTGACCTCAGACTTTCATAGAGGGATGAGATAACTTTGGCCTTTCATTATCCCTGGCCATATGGCAGGGGACTATGGGAGCCAAAAGTAGAGATATATACAGTGTTTTTCTATCATATTTAACCAATGGATGTGACACGCTTGGAAATCTTCCATCAGTCTTCGACTTTCAATACCCAGAGTTGGCAGACCAGGGTTGTACTTTCTTGTATCCGTTTTCTTAGTCTTCCTTGGTTGTTTCTACTCCCATCAGATATGGGGACATGCTTGCAAGAAAGCAGCCACCTTGGGTATACATAAGGTAAGAAATCATGGCAATAGCGAAAAGTTTCTAGAGTTACTTGCCATTTGGGGTGCACTGACAGATCCCAAATAATGTCCTGCTTGTAAAGTCGAAGGCTGGAATCCATAGGTCGTTGTGGGTTTTCTGGGCTTTGAGGCCATGTTCTATTAGTATTTTCTCCTGACTTTTGCCTGCATCTGTGGCTGGCATCCTCTGAAGATGCCAGCCACAGATGCAGGTGAAACCTCAGGAGAAAATACTAATAGAACCCGGCCTCAAAGCCCGGAAAACCCACAACAACCCTACTTATTTTCAGCCGGAAGACATAGGTACCGGACTTTTTCTATTCTAGGAGTCTTCTCCATCCTGGGAGTCCTCCCAGCCCCAACCCTTCTGCACCCTTTTGAAGCCTTGAAATGGACCTTTTCTATCTGTGGATGTAGCATACCTTGATTTCAGTAAGGCCTTCGACAAAGTTCCCCATGACATTCTTGCAAAGAAACTAGTAAAATGTGGGCTAGACAGGGCTACTGTTATTTGGATTTGTAATTGGTTGACCGGCCGAACCCAAAGGGTGATCACGAATGGCTGCTTTTCATCCTGGAGAGAAGTGACTAACGGGGTGCCACAGGGTTCTGTCCTGGGCCCAGTGCTGTTCAATATTTTTATCAACGACTTGGATGAAGGAATAGAGGGCATGCTCATCAAATTTGCAGATGACACCAAATTGGGAGGGGTTGCTAATACGCCAGAGGACAGGATCAAAGTTCAAAATGACCTGGATAGATTGGAGAGCTGGGCCAAGGCGAACAAAATGAAATTCAACAGAGAGAAGTGTAAGGTCCTACACTTAGGTAGAAAAAATGGAATACAGAAATATAGGATGGGGGACACGTGGCTGGATAGCAGTACGTGTGAAAGGGATCTAGGAGTCTTCATAGACCACAAGCTGAACATGAGTCAGCAGTGTGATGCGGCAGCCAAGAAAGCCAATGCAATTCTCGGCTGCATCAATAGGAGTATGGTGTCTAGATCGAGGGAGGTACTGGTACCACTCTACTCTGCTTTGGTTAGACCCCATCTTGAATACTGTGTCCAGTTCTGGGCACCCCAATTCAAGAAGGATATTGACAAGCTGGAGCAAGTCCAGAGGAGGGCGACCAAAATGGTGAGAGGCCTGGAAGCCACGCCCTATGAGGACAGACTTAGAGAGCTGGGTATGTTTAGTCTGCAGAAGAGAAGGTTAAGAGGGGCCATGATAGCCATGTTTAAATATTTGAAGGGATGCCACGTAGAGGAAGGAGAGGGCTTGTTTTCTGTTGCTCCAGAGACCAGGACAAGGAGCAATGGATTCAAGCTGCAGGAAAGGAGATTCCACCTGAACCTCAGGAAGAACTTCCTGACAGTCAGGGCTGTCCGGCAGTGGAATATGCTGCCTCGGAGTGTAGTGGAGTCTCCTTCCTTGGAGGTTTTTAAGCAGAGGCTGGATGACCATCTGTCGGGAGTGCTTTGAGGGTGTTCCTGCATGGCAGGGGGTGGGACTGGATGGCCCCTGTGGTCTCTTCCAACTCTACATTTCTATGATTCTACGATTCTATCTCTGCAGGTTTTCTCCTTTGCAGCGACAGCGCAGCGCCCGCGAGCCGGGCCGGCGGGAGGCGCTAGAGAGCGGCGGTCAACAACACCCCCGGCGGCGCGCGAAGGAAGCGCCTGGTGAGCGGCAGGATAGGGGGTCTCGCTTACCTCCGGCGGGCGCCTCATCGCTGCAGTACCTGGCCGCGGTGGCTGATGCGCAGACACGCACGGAGCACTTTTGTTTTTCCCCCCTGCGCTGGAGGAAGGCGGCATCCCTCGCTGCGCCGGGCAGGCGGCTCGCGCAGGGGAGGCAACAGCGAGAGCGGGAAGAGAAGCCGCGAGCGGGCGAGGTGGGGACTTGGAGCAGGGCTCGCGCGGGCCGGGGTGCATTTCCCGCTACCGCCTGCGCGGAGCCGCTTGGCCAGGCAGCCCGGGCGGCGCGAGGTTGGGAGGGCGGCGGGGGGCTGAGGCGGGTGAGTTGACCGAGGGCAGGCGCTGGGGCGGGCGGGAGGGCGGGCGGCACCGGCTCTCAGCAGCCTCCCGGGGCTTCCTAGTCCCTCCCCGACCTGCTGCTCAGACCCGGCCTCCTTAAGCGAAGCGAGAGCAGCGAACGTGTCTTTCGGCTGCGCTTCCATTTTATAGTTGCCTGTCTTTTTTTCCTTGAAGGCAAGGGGCGGCCGGGAAGGAGGAGGGGGGACAAGAGATGTAGTTTCATTAGGGTAAGGATGCGGCTTACCCTCCCTCTCTGTCTCTCTCCTAAAGTGTGAACCAAGCCTCGAACTGGGAGGAGGCTGGCGAGAAGGAGTTTGCAGCCCTCCGCCCCCGAAAGCGAAGTTCGCTCCAGTCCATTCCGGTCTGAGAGGAAAGACGAGAATGCCATTCGGGTCAGTCAGTCAGTCAATAAGATCAAGGTGGGTACTTGGGTGTTGAACATCAGGTTGGCAGCCAGGGAGGAGGGAGGTCCGAGCGGGAGGCTGGCGCTCTGTTCCACCAAAGGATTTCCCCCCAAGTGAGTGTCACCTGCCTTGGCAGGCGGAGGTGAGATAATCAGACACATCCCAGGCTGTTTCCACACTAGCCTGTTATGGCGCTATGTTCCCACTTTCAACATCCTATGGAATCCTGGGGTTTGCAGTTTCCGGAAACTGCAAACCCCAGGATTCCATAGGATGTTGGAGGTGGAATCGTAGTGCTATAACAGGCTAGTGCAGAAATGGCCCCAGTTTCTTTGAGACTCAGTTGTTTGAGTCCCCTGCAGCCCTCCGGCAGAGCATCTGCTCTCTGCCTTTTACATGCTGCAGTTCAGTGTCTGCCTGAGGAAACCATGGAAAGCAGGACAGTGATGGGAGCCCTGTGTACTTTTTACCTCCTGTGTGTTAAGAGTTTGCAGACTGTGTGTTCATCAAACTGGTTACTGAAAAATGATAAGAGAGCTCAGAGAAATTATTTCAGTTTCCAGATTCATGAGATGAGTATGCGTGTGTGTGCGTGTGCCTTCAAGGTACCTGTCATTTTAAGGTGAGCTCATGAATTTCATAGGGTTTTCTCAGGCAAAGAGTACCCATAGGTGGCTTTGCCAGTTCCTTCCTCTGAAATATAACCTACAGTGCCTGGTATTGGTTGGTGGTATCCCATCCAAGTACTAACCAAAGCTGACCTTGCTTAGCTTCCTAGATCACATAGGGTCTGGTGTCTTTTAAGGTATTTAAGCTGTGGCAGTACACATATATACCTTTCACGGAATCGGAGTTGAGAGAAACTCCAAGCTCAGCCTCTTGCCAGTGTAGGAATCTACAACCCAGGCGTTCCTGACAGCTGGCCATTTAACCTCTGTTACATCCTTCCAATAAAGGACAACCTGCCCTCTTCTGAGGAAGTCTGCTCCCCTGTTGAGCAGATCCTACTGCCGGGTATGGATGTCTCCCAAATAGGAATCTACACATTTTGGCTAGGGTTAGCAGATAGGCATTAGTTTCCACTAATTAACTGTGAAATCGATCACACAATGATAATGCAACATTATATGGCAACATCAACATTGACGTTGTCTAATGAAATTATGTAACTGATAGCACTATCCTAGTATGTCTACCCAAAAGTAGGTCCTATTAATGTCTGCGAAGCTTATTTTTAGTTGTGCATATAGTGAAGTGGAAACTTGGCCAGTAAGATGTTTATAGTTCTGTCTAAGAAATGTTGTTAACAAACATGCGGGTAGAGTAACAGTTTTCCTAGTCAAGAAAGAATTCTGTGGTACTTAAAGATTAAATTCATTCTGTGGTTTAATTGACTTTGGAATCTTAATCTCCTAGCTTAAAGTGCAATACCATATTGGACTATGTTAGTGCACAGTTGATTTATATTTTATGGGCAGCTAATACAAGTTTAATTTCTCATTGTTCCTCATTCCTGAAAGGAGAGCTCCAGTGGGCAAGAATGAGGGACTGGTGTATGAATAGTGCAAAAGTGAACAAAAAGCTTTTAGAAGCTTCATTATAATCAGGAGGATATGAGATATGGTGTGAAACAAGGAAGGTGAGAATGGTTTCACTGTTTGTACAAAAGAGGTGTTGTAGACAATGAACACTAAAGAAGTCTGAAAGAACTTACTTGGATGTGATATAGATTGGCCAGATCTCTCCTGGCATATTTTTAAAAAAATATTTATAAACTATGAAGAAATTGAGTTTGTACAAATGGCTTTTTAGTTCAGTTGGAGAATCCTATGCAGACGTGTTGTTAATCTGATAAAATTTAAAAAGTTCAATTTTGAAATAGATCTCTCCCATTAGCCATTCAAGATATGGAATAGATAGATAGACAGATAGATATCTTGTTGGCAAAAATCTTGTAATGCCTTATAAATTCTATTTGATAAGCAAAGGACCTTATGTGATCTTGGATGTTACAAGCTAGCCTCAAAAGAGATTCTCCAGTGATGCGTAAAACAATGGGCATGGTGGAATTATATGTTCACACACACACACACCACTTTGACTAGCAGGATGCCATACCAGTGAACAGTTTGAGAAGGTCCTCAGATGGCACCATGGGACAGTGTGGCGCTGTTCAAGGAGTATAGTTCTGAATCTTTCTTGTCTGCTCATGCAGCTAGCTGTACAAGTTCACCCAGTCCAGCTGTTCCTGTGACAGAGCATTAATAAAATTCAGTGTGATTTCACTTATAGATCAAGATAAAGGTAGGAACAGCAAAAAGCAGGAACAATTGTTTACAAGGAAATTAGAGCTAGCAGCCCAGTTCTATGCTAGGAGGTGTCCGTTGTGTTCAGTGAAGCTTAATTCCATGTAAGTTTGTACAGGATGCAATTTAATGGGCAGAGTTAAATTGTATGAATCAATGCACATGTATTTCTATGAGAAAGATTGTTTATTTTTCCCTTAAGGAGTTAGCAGGATCCTGAATGCATGAAAGTGTCAGGAGAGTAAAACTGGTAATGAATAACTCACTAGATTTGTATCTGTACCCTCCAGTCATAAGAGTACATAACAAACATTTACTCATATGGGAAGAAAATAAAGTATTGTTGAGGTGGCTGCTGAACCTGATCCCTGCCTCTTATGACTAAGACCATTGAAAAACAAACCTGATTATTCATTTGTATAACCCATTTTGGCTTCTTTTCATGGTTGCACTAGAACGTGATATATATGTATATATGTAACAGCATTCCGGACAGAGAAATAGCGTATCCTGTATACCAGTACTCTAAAACTAAAAGTGGCTAGAATGTGATCAGCTGCAGGAAAGAAAAAAAAACTTTCACACCTCACTGCTCCCACATTGTTTTCGATTCAGGTAATAACCAAAGTGTATTCATTTTACAGTACCTGCTTAGCACTCTCTGTCCTTGTAGTAAAACTATGCTAAATGACTGCAATACACAATAAAATGTAAAGGTAGCACTGGGATTGTCAAATGTTGGCTGAAATTGTGTAAGCAAGTTTGTGTCTTCTAGTTTTGAAGGAATGACGAGGAAAAGAGACAAGTAAAAAGTAGTTCAAGCAGAGAGTATTCTTTAGAAATATATTTGCAGCAACCTCCATTCCTGTTTGATTGAATTCTCCTGAACAGAGAAGGCTACATGGAGTTACAGAACTGCAGTCCAAGGGAGTGATGTCAGCAGAGAGAATGAGTCATGGTGTCTGAAAAGGAAGGAGATAAGCCTCTTCACTGGGGCTCTTGGGACACAAATCAGAGCTTTTGTGAGCAAGGAGTAGATCTGATTAAGTTTTGCTGGATGTTTATATGTACAACTCTAACCTTAGGCATACAATATATCTAGAGTAACATTCACAAAGTTTACTAAGGAGCTAAAATGGTTAGAATATAAGAGGACAGGAAGAAAGCAAAGGACAAGAGCTCATGCCAAAAGGAGCTGCATGGATATTTAAACAATCGTAGCATTTGGGGCGGGGGGAGAACACAGTGCTATAAGTGCTACTATAGAACTGTTCGGAAATCAGATATTGTTCAGAAAGTATGCTAACAATTCAAGACATAAACATCACTTTTCTTGTTAGCCTTTGCAATCTTTTCCTGTAAGTAGTTACTCTCTCATGACCCTTTCTTCTGTGGGGGAACCACTAACTAGTAATCAGTCTTGCAGAGCTAGATAGAGCTTGTGAACCTTGTGACATCTGGTTCAATATTTGAAGGAAGGATAAAGCCCTTGGCAATGATATATTTTAACCAGAGGCAGGGCCCATGCATCATCGAGCAGAGTTGAAAGACACCACAAACTTACCTCCTTGCCAGTGAGGAATCTACAGCTCAGGTATTCCTGAAAGTAGCCATTTAACTTCTGTGTAAATCCTTGCAACAAAGGAAAGTCCATCACTTTCTGAGAAAGCCTTTTCCCCGGTTGAGCAGATCCCAGAGCCTATTTAAACTTTTGCTTCTTAAGCTCCCATTAGTTAAAATGTCCATTTAAAAAAACTTCATTCCTTTTCTTGTTGCAATGTACCTTCAAGTTGTTCCCAACTTATGGCAATCCTAAGACAAACCTACCATAGGGTTTTCTGATGCTGAGTGTGTGTGTGACATGCCCAGCACCAACCTTGGGAGAATAGTGAAGGAGGATTGGAGAAACATGGATTTTCAGGATCTGTTTGCAGTGGTGTAATAAATAAATAAAGCTTGAACTGGGAAGGAATGAGCATCTACTTAAGGCAGTCTTACTGTAGATGTGTGTGCCTGCCTATAACAGGCAAAGTAAACAGCAGCTGCCTCCTGAAACTATTACTAAGCATGTGTGAACAGCAAAACAGAGAGAAAAGGGAAAAACAGATAAGCTTGCCTTACTAGCTCTTTCCAGCATGTTAAAGAAGCATTGATCTACAAGTCTGGCTGGCAGATCATAAGAAAAGAGGATACTGGTAATAGACAAAGTCATTCCTGGATGCATTTGGAAGAAGCCTTCAAGTGGTCTGTTGTTGTTGTTGTTGTTGTTGTTGTTGTGTGGCTTCAGGTTGTTTCTGGCTTACGGTGACCCTAAGGCAAACCTATCATAGGGTTTTCTGGAGGCTGTGATGCTCCCAAGGTCACCCAGTGAGTTTCCATGGCTAGACAGGGAATTGAACCCTGGTCCCAAGAACTGTAACCCAGTGATCAAACCACTACACCATGCTGGCTGTGTATTCCTTACCTAGCGTCTAGAGTTTTTTTCCCCCTTTAGCAATGTTCCCTCCCGCTTCTGCTTTAGTAAACAATAGCATTCAATTAACTATACAGGCTAAAAGGGTAGAAAATGTACTCTTCACTGAGATTGGTCTGATTCTTCATCTTACTGGATATTGATGAGTGATATTGCTCTCCACCATTCACAACTTTCTACCTGTTTTTAAAGCTCTTAAATTATATATGGAGGGCATTCTCCTGCTTAGCTATTCTAGCAAAGATTTCACCAGGACTTTCAGAAAATACCTCATCAAGGTCACTTGTGCTCATAGCAGCAATACTTCAGCTTTTCATGTGTGGTTGACCTCTGTTTCCTTGCTTCAGTCTAATGAACTCTTTTTGTTCCAGGGCTTGATCGCTTAATTTCCACTTTTAAAAAAACAGTGCCGCTGTATTTCTGTAGCAACTCATCCATAATGTATGCAGTGTAGGAATCTACAACCCAGGCATTTTCAAAATTAGAAGTCAACTTCATAGTCAATTTAAGTTTTGGGAACCTTTTTGGTACTTTATGTGGTACCCAGAGTGTCCTGGGACACAAACTTTGCTCCTGGTCTTAGGAGCAAAAGTAAAGAAATGAAAGGCAGAAGCTTAAAATTATTGTTTGCTCATGACTATTCTTGTACCACTGTCTATTCCTGCTAAATGGCTTTTTCTACTCAGGAGAATTCTGTGTAAGAGATTGAGGAAATACAGACTAGAAAACGATGTAAGCAGAGAGTATGAGTCATGAAGTTTGATTAGGAAGAAGATAACAATGGCTGGCTTCTGGGCAGATTTAAAGCTGGGACAAGCAAGAGATAACTCTGAATGCCACTTGATGGTTATGAATTTGACTTCATATTCTAGTTGTGGCTCTTATTTCTACTCCTCCCTTGCCACAGTCTAACACAGTTGAATAGAAGTATGAAGAGCAACTGCAACCATCATCGACCATCATTAGGACCCACGGGCTACCTTGTGTACACATTTGTATGTCTAGGCGAATAGGGTAATTAACCATCTTCCCACTTGACATCTCTCTGCTCCAAAGCACCTTATAAACTGCTGTGGAATTCTTACTCATAGGATTGTATAGTGTACAGTTAACTTCTCATTAATAACACATCCTAAAGAAAAAACAACAGACGATTTTTAAAAAATACTTCTAATTTTTCAAGTTCAGCAATAGCCATTTTGAATATCCTTTCTTCTCTGTGGAGTATTGTTAAGCTTAATATAATGGAAGTTCAGAAGCCCATATGTGGGAACACTGTCTCCTTAAAACTCCATTTGGAAGATCATTCTATCTGAAAGCAGTCCATCTGTCATCCAGTTCTTTGTGTAATAGTACTATTAACGCTTCCAGGGTGACAGAATCTGTCTTAGTGCTACAATGCAGTAAACTGCAGATATAGCCACATTTTTAAAAAGAAAGAAATTTAAAACTGTTAGGAGCTGACAATGTGCCAGTGAGGGGTAGGGACAGAACATCTCAGTGGAACTGTCGGGAGTCCTCCATGTTTTATTGTTTTAGGATAGCAGTAGACTGAGGAAATAGTGATAGTAGGCTGTTAGCTATTCCCAGGCGCCAACCATTCCTTCTGGCTGGAATTTCAAAGGAACCGTTTGGCATGATGACGTTCGTTCTTTTACAACTATCTTAGGAGAAACTGTCTGTTAAAGTGTAAGGTGGGGGGAAAACGTTCCATTCTCGAGCTTTAACGTCTGAAGACAGCATCCCTTACTATGTTACAATAAATCTTCTATTAAGTTTGTTGATCCGTGTAAGAGTGAATCTGTTCCTGACAGAAAGCTCGAGAATCCTTTCAAAAAATGCACCAATTGATGGACCAGTCGATTACTGAAGAAGAGCAAGGATCTGCAGAATCTGATGGAGCTACAGAAACTGAAGTGCCCCTGGATACCAAGACAAAATTGCGCCTGACCGAGGCTATGGAAACCCCCACAAGCGGCCAAACCTGGGTCTGGGGAGAAAAGCCACGTACGTCGTTGAGACAACGCAGAAGGGCTGCTAGATGGGATACATCAGCAAAAGACCTATCCCTTTTGGAGGAGATAAAGCAAATGGAAACCGAACTGGAAAGAAAAGATGAGGAGATACTCGAACTCAAGACCATGCTACGCGAGATGCGCATCCGTCCCTCGCAGACAGGGAGATCACCAGGAGGAGAACCACGAGCGGCTGTCTCGGCGGCAGGCACCCCTGGTCCGCCCCAGCAACCAACAGGGCACACGCCAGCGCCACTGTTACTCAGAAATGTGGGAGACCTGAAAGCGACCTTCAACGGGAAGGGGGAGAAACTCTCCTTTTTTTTGACTATGGCAAACAATTTCATGATTGATCACGGCCATCTATTTCGGGATGATGCGGCCCGAATTCGATACCTAAGCCAGAGGATGAAAGGACTGGCAGCAGACTGGGTAGCGAACCTATATGACTCCCGCGCCCCCGAAACTGAAAATCTGCAGCTCTTCATGAACCATCTGCGGGAACGCTTTGAAGACCCCCATTTATTGGAAAACACCAAATATCAACTGAAACGAATGAAACAAGGCAGGAACGATGTGGGGACGTATTCCCGTGAATTTAGAAACCTGGCCACCAAAGTCCCGTGGAGTGATGAAATTCTAATTGAGTTATACAAAGATGGACTAAATCCTGATATTCTACACGGGTGCTTAATGCAGGCCAATCCACAGACCCTGCTAGGTTGGGTCAGACTAGCTACTGAAATGGAAGGCATAACCCAGACTGTTCAGCTGAACCGACAAAGACAAGACGTGCCAAAACGACAACCTCGCGGTCCCACCGTCCTCAATGCTGAGGAACGGAACAAACGTCTCCGTTTGGGCATGTGCTTTAACTGTGGAAAACCGGGCCACCTCGCCAACACCTGCCGCGGAAACCAAGCTCCGACTGGGACTAAGGGAGCACGAGCAGACCCAAAGAATATAGAATTCACACATCAGACAGCGGCCGCCAAACAACCACTTAGACGCACTTCTAAGGACCCTGCAGCGGCGACAGGAGACTCCGATCCCGATGATGAAACCACCTCTTCGTCCTCATCTGACATAGATGGAGATTCTAAACCTGACTGCGATGACTGGCAAGCGGCGGGAACATCTGTAAGTACTCCTAAAATTCCCCATTTCTACACCACGGTTGCGATTAGTGGCAGCGATGGGACTTTGCATGTACATAGGGCATTAATTGACTCTGGCTGCTCCAGAAGTTTGTTACACCCCAAATTGGCCAAACAATTGAAAACTCTTTATGAGCCCTTGGAATGCCCCATCAAATTAACGCAAATGGATGGGACCTCAATGACTGGGGGAGTAATTAGTAAAATCACTAAGCCCATCTCATTTCAAATGGACAAAAACAATTACAGCATGCGATTTCTAGTTCCCAAGGCGATGCAGTTCAAATTGGTCTTGGGAATCGATTGGCTTCGTGAATATAACCCCCAGATAAACTGGACTGCTGGCACTATGTCCTCTTCAGATGAAAACTTTTCTATTCCCCATGAAGAATTGCAACAAATTCCTTCACACTACCGAGACTTCCAAAAGGCTTTCCACGAAAGGGAGGCTGACAAATTGCCTCCCCACACGGACTTTGACTGTAAACTGGAATTAGTTGACGGGGCCACCCTGCCTAAACCGAAAATTTATCCCATGAGCCAAAAAGAACTCCTTGCTCTCAAGAAGTTCCTAAATAAAAACTTGGCTCGCGGCTTTATCAAGCCCTCTACAGCCCCCACGGCGAGTCCTGTCTTCTTCCGAAAGAGAAAAGATCCCAGCGCGGATCCGAGACTGATAGTTAACTACTCTGCTATTAACCAGGTTATTTCCTCCAATTGTTATCCCATACCTCTGATACGGACTGTTTTGGACCATCTTGTTCAAGGAAAATATTTCACCAAACTTGATCTTAAAGAGGCTTTTCATAGGATTAGAATGGACCCGGACTCTGAGTGGCTCACCACCTTTGCAACTCCTCTAGGTAACTTTAAATGGATGGTTCTTCCCTTTGGCTTACAATCGGGGCCATCTGTGTTCCAAATGTTTTTGAACACCATTTTCCATGACTTGTTGTATCAGGGGGTTCTGATTTATCTGGATGACATTTTAATTTACGCAGATTCCATGGAATCTCATGTGTCATTGGTTCGTGAAGTGTTACGAAGGCTTATAGATAACAACCTCGTGGTTAATCTATCTAAATGCCAATTTGACACCCAAACTTTTGATTACTTGGGATATAGGATTCAAGATTGTTCACTTAAAATGGACCCTTCGAAGATTAACTCCATTTTGCAATGGCCCGTCCCTAAAACTGTGAAGCAACTGCAGCAATTTCTTGGTTTTGCGAACTTCTACCGGAACTTTATTGAGGATTTTGCTGCCATAACGCTTCCACTCACCAACCTTCTACGGAAACCTAAAGGATCCACTGCGGGCAAGGCGCATAGACTTTGTTGGTCGCCTGAGTGTCAATCGGCGTTTGACCATTTGAAATCTAAATTTACGTCTGAGCCCTTACTCCTTTTTCCCGACAGTACGAAGCAATTCATTGTGCAAACGGATGCTTCGGACTTTGCCATGGCAGCCGTTCTTTTACAACATGACACCACAGGAGCACTCAGGCCTTGTGCTTTCATTTCAAAGAAATTTTCCCCTCAACAAGCTAATTGGCCTATTTGGGAGAAAGAAGCCAAGGCTATCCATTTTGCGCTGTCCTCTTGGCGTCATTTGCTTGAAGGGGCTCGACTCCCCTTTGAAGTTTGGACTGATCATAGGAATTTGCAAGCCTTACAGTCTGCTAAGAAACTCTCCCCTAAGCAGGCGAGATGGGCTGAATTTTTCCAGAGATTCCGATTTAAAATTGTTTTCAAACCTGGCCGAACTAACCAACTGGCGGACCCTCTCTCTCGACTTCCCTGTTTTGCAGAATCCCCTGCTACGTCCTCCCACTCCAATACCTTGTTTCCTGCCTCCTCTCTGGCTTCTCAAGTGACTACTCGTGCATTAGCAAAGACAAGGCTTTCTGCCTCCTCTCTTTGTGACTCCGCTCTCCGCGATGCTATCATGTAAGGTGGGGGAAAACGTTCCATTCTCGAGCTTTAACGTCTGAAGACAGCATCCCTTACTATGTTACAATAAATCTTCTATTAAGTTTGTTGATCCGTGTAAGAGTGAATCTGTTCCTGACAGGAACAGTTTATTCAGATTTATATGCTATCCTGCATTCAAATTATTAGGGAAGAGTGCATTTTTATATTAAAATATCATAAAAGGAGAACAACACAAACTTGAGCTTTTCAATTACTTTTCGCCTGTTTTTACTCATGAAGTTTTTTCAAGTGCCTAGATCCGTGATGGAAATAAATGGTAAAAATATGAATTCTCATTCCCCCCCCTTTTTTTGTACAACGCTAGAATTTTGTGAATTTCAGCTGATGGCACTGTTACATGCCCTGAACAATCAGATTTATCTTGCTTAGCAAATGCTCTTTTGTTGCTGAACAGATCTTTTGTTTATGTTTAAGTTTAAGCGTGGTTCAAAAATGGGAACTTTCAGCAGGTGTGAAGCTTGCCTTCTTCCCTTCTAAATTTTAGGAAATTATTCCCATGGCAAACTCTGTGCTGAAATATGGATTAGATTCATGTTGGCTAAAAGTTACTGCTCTTGTCTTAGTAAAAACAGATTCACAAAATGGTGGTGGTGGAGATGATGATGATCTTTATTTATATTCAGCTTTTTGCCCAACATTGGGCCTCAAAGCAGCTTGCATATTAAAACAATGCAAAATATTAACATATAAATAGTATATGTTAAACTAGATATAAACCATATAAGAATTAAATCAGCTAAAAAGATATTAAAAGATGCAATTGAAGTTAAAACAGTACAGCAGGCTTTAGCTCATTTTTTAAAAAAACTTTCTGGATTAAAATGCCTGGCTGAATAAAAAGGTCTTTTCCTGCCACTGGAAGAACAACAAGGAGGGGGCCATTCTGGCCTTCCTGGGAAGGGAGCTGAGAGTATAGGGGCAGCCACTGAGAAGGCCCTCTCTCGAGTCCCCACCAACCGTACTTGGAACATTGGTGGGACTGAGAGAAGAGCCTCTTCTGATGATCTTAGAGCCGGGGCTGGTTCATACAGGGAAATATGGTCTGCCAGGTAGCGTGGACCTGAGCCATATAGACCTTTGTAGATCATAACCAGCACTTTGAATTGTGCCTGGAAACAAACTGGGATCCAGTGGAGTTGTTTCAACAGGGGAAGGACATGGTCTCTATAATCAGCCTCAGTTAACAGTCTGGCTGCAGCTCTCTGAACTAGTTGAAGTTTCCGAACACTCTTCAAAGGCTCTTCAAGTAGAGATTGTTACAGTAATCAAACGGGATGTAACTAAGGCATGTGCCACTGTGGTATAGCTGTAGACAGTGTATGCACTTTTAAAATACTTGTTGAACTACCATCTTCCACTATCTCTGTCCAGTGATTCTACTGGTTAATACTGGTAAGCACTGCAGGCCAACACCATCTGAAAGACCACAGCTTGCAAACTCCTGCAACTGCAGCATGAAGCAGGAAGACTTTTTGCCTCATAGTATGCCAGGCTCATATGTATCTTATATTACCTGAACTTTCATTATGGTATTGTTAAAAATGAATTTCTGAACCTGTCTCCTTCCTGCAGTGGGCAAGGTAGCAACCCTTTGCACTTTAAGTCCTAATTCTAAAACATACTCTTATAACTGATCTTCCCAATTAAAACTTAGAGTAACATCTACAAAGGCATCCTTTTGGAAGTAAGCAGAGCAGAGATGTTCAAATTTGCCTTACTTCATTTGCAGATTACTCCCCAAACTCTCACTACACCTCTTTGGTCCTCATTTGCACTCATTTTAATTTGATAAAGATGTTCTAGCAGGGAAGGAAGGAGCCCATGTCTACATTAGGTACATAAAATATTTATTCAGTATAACACTGTCCTTTCCACAATAACAAGTAATATTCTGATATCAATTAGCAATCAGGATCTAATTATAATGTAATGAACTATATGAAATGAACAAAAATTGCAACACTTGAATGGAAAGAAGGCACTTTCTTTATATTTCTGAAAATCCCACAGATTCTACCTTAGGCCCCATGACCTACCCCAAGCAGGGAAACTGATCTCCCATTACCTCCAAAACTGGACAGTGGTTCTTCCATCTGTTGTTTGCTATAAACAGGTCCACCAGCCAAGCCCCTTTGCTTTATGCCCCCTCTTCCTTCACAGTTGTGTCACAGAAAGCAGCCAACATATGCTGGACATCCTTCACTCACACCCTCAGTGAGAGCTTTCTCATGTTGGATAACTGTACTTTAAAACCTAAAGGAGATAGGTGGTCTGCAAGAGGACCCTTTCCTCCCAACCACATGAAATTCCCTGATCGTGCTCAACATGCTGACAAGTGGCACTCACAGGATGACACTCTCCCTGCCAAATTTGCTGAGGTTTCATTTAAATCTATATTAACAAGGCTTCAGGAAAGATATGGAAAATGTTGTATAAGTCCTCCATAAACAGCTTTAGTGCAGGCATCTTCTCCAAGTCATTTTCACTCAAGCGCATGATGACAATATATGGGGTTGATTCAGTGTAGGCCAGTTCCAGGAGTCATATCAGAAGGTGCCTCCATTACACATCCTATCTGTCAAACCATTGGCTGCTTGCACATTGATACAAGCCCAGATGTTTGCCTTGGCCTGTAGTAATCATGTGTTTCACTGCCCAGAAAACCATACTATGGGTGTGTATGCAAATACTGAATGAGAATGTCTCAGGGAAAAGAAAAAAAAAAGGAATTACTTGTGGTGAAAGAGAGGAATATTAGCTCAGCAGGGTGATCTGAACAACACTTCTTATATGAGAAATATATGAGCCTATTAGAGCAATGAGAACTTCAAACGAGGTACTTCTCTTTGTCCCACCATCTTCTTAGGCTTGTTTGGTATAAACAAAGGAGAGGGACTACTCAGTGATTTGCTCCTGGACTTTGGACTCCTTGCACTCTTTCTGCTGTCAGGTTGAAACTTTCTTATGCCATCTGGTTTTTCAAGACTGACTGGGATTGACTTTTAATGGTGTGCTGTGCTATTTTGTGGTTTGTGTATGGTCTTTTAATGAATTGTAGTGATTTTAACTTTATAAATGGTTTAACTGCCTTTTAAATAACTTCTGTATTTATACTTGTAATTGATTTTGTGTATAATTTTAATCTGTCTTATTTTTAACACGTTGTAAGTCACCATGAGTCCCATTTTTGAAGAAAAGGCAAGATATAAATAAAATAAATATTCTGAGCCTCAGGCTTCTGGTGCCCAGTGCATTTAATGACAGCTGCAGAGTGGATGATTTACTGTAAAAGGCTTTCAGACCTGAATATCTTCAACAGAGAATTTGTGAAAACTGGAGCTATATCACATGCTACCCATCCTGACATATGAGAAGTGTCCCTCCTGAAGCAGGCTGTACTGCTATCTATTATATAGATGGTATGATAGGGCAAATTTATCCCATTCCTTCTGTCTGGTCGTTATCCCTTTAATCTGTGTGGGTTTCCTAATATGGATAAATATATTTCCCACTCATTCTGTGCTAGAGACTTCTAGAGTACATTGGAGCTGGTGGTATCTCTGGAAATGGCTCCAAAAAAGGACCAAAGCAACTTGGATAAGGTGAGAAGCAGTGAGACTCCATACTGGTCAGTGACCTGAGGTAGACTCTCTAGCAGATTAGATCATGTATAATCTTAGAAGTAAAGCCATTAGCTGGATCACCCTACTAGGATTTTGAAAATGTAGAAATAAATGGTAGATCAAGAAAGCCAGGAGCCCTGGTGCGGAAGGGCCAAGGCATCAGCGTGTCACTTATTGTCCTAGTGGGAAAATCTCTGTCCCTAAAAAAAAAGAAGATGTCCAAGAAACTAAAAGCAAAAGCAATTGGCCGTCCTACTCTTACTGGCCAAAATCATGCTTCTTGAGGTGTGCAAATTGCATCTCACAAGATTTGGAGTCCCCAAACTCCATGAAAGAACTGTGCTTAGACCTGGGGACTCCTTATGAATACCACCAACACTGGGATCCAGTGTGGCAGAGAGTCTGTGGCAGTTCCTGCCCTCTACTTAATCCCACTTTCCCATAAACCAGCAGAAGGGTGCTATCTAGCTCTTAATTTAGAGTGCTTGGGCTAGTAGTTAGTCTCTCATGTTGTTGTTGTTATTTCTGTGTATCTTTGTGTCATTTCCAACTTAGGGCCACCTTAAGGCAGATGTGGCAATGGAATTTTCTTGGCAAGATTTGTTTGGAGGGAGTTTGCCATTGCCTCTTTCCTAGGCTGAGAAACTGTTGATTCGCCAAAGGTCAAGTGAGGATTCAAACCCTTGTTTCCTGGAGTCTTACTCAAACCACTACACTGTACTGGATCCACCACTTCTGCCCTATCCCAAAAAATCTACGTTTGTGATATGGTTCATTGTGCGGGGAATGGTGCTTGTTTTGAGTGGGCTATTCAGAGAGGTATATTGCACCTGGATTTACAAAGGGTAGCCAAAACATAAGCTGAGATCCTCACTAGCTACAGTGCCATAGCTATGTCTCATAGCTATATCTCCTTATGCCACCCCCAAAAAACTTGCCTTTAAAGCTGTGCAGCCCCTTCACAGAAAGAGGCCTGGACATCCCTGCAGTTGCCTGTTCCAGCACACCCAATTATTGGAAAACAGCTGGACGTCCCTGCCACTGCTTGTTGTTGTGCATACAGCTATAGGAAAAGGGCTGGATGCATCATAGTTCACCTCCCTGCACTTGGAACTGGGAAATGGCCATGCCGGGGGGACTGAGCAGTTTAAAAAGTTTAAAAAAAAAAAGGTTTTGGGGAAGATCTTTGGTCATTGTATATGTAACTACTTATAAAGGTGAATTGTGATGTTGTAAGGCAGACTTTTGACATCATAATTGCTGAACAGGATGCAAGCCATATTCTTTGTATTTTTATGGTTATGGTTTTCTCATGGTTTATTTATTTAATATTGCACTTCTTTCCCAGTGCAGGATCCAAAGTGGCTTGTGACATAGACTAAACAGAATGCAGATTAAAATAATAAAAACTACAAGTTACAAACAATTAAAATAGTTAAACTGTGAGATTAAAACAGTTTCACAGCATTTTGATTAAAACAGTCTAAAATCTTTTTAAAATAACAGATGAGGAAAAGTACATCTGAAGACTCAGAGCAGCTTTTTAATCTTATCTGAACTCAGTGTCTGCCATAAGACTCTGCAGATGCATGGCAAAGCAATTTCTTAATATTAATAGCCTAATCCCACATTTGAAACAATTTATATGAAAGCTTTTTAAAAGGTCATATTGAACATGTAGACCATGCTACTGAATCATTTAAATCTAATAAATACTATGAGGAGACATGATTCATTAGCACTAGCCTGGCATCCTTAAAGGCCAATAATTCCAGAAAGATAACTTGTTGTTCTTCCTTGGCTGATATTAATCAAGCAGACATTAATACATGAGTGTTGCATCTGGCAGAAAAATGTGCATTTGTTTTCATCCATGATTTGTTTCTGGCATTTTAAGAGAGCTGCACTTTTTAAAATTCCTCGTTGCAAAGATGAAGTGCTTATCTTTTCTTCCTAATTGTAGGCTATTGAAAGGGATGATCCAACATTACATCCAGAGCTGTAGGGAAGACAAATGAAACATGCTGCATAGGGATGAGAAAAATACTGAAATTCATATTTCTATATATTTGTATGGGTGTTTTGATCACTTGGGAATCCTTCTCTGCAGCCTTTTAGAATGCTGTGCTCTGCAGGTGACTGCCAGATATTACTGATATTTTCAAACACCCAGTAAGAATAAGTATTTTTGGACTACAAGATTTAAACATTTTAAATACAGGACTTCACAGTGTTGATGATGGGATGCTTGTTGGTGTTCTAACATTTTTCCAGCAGCAAAGGTGATACTATAACCTGTGAGCAAATTGTGACCCTTCAGATATTATGGGACAGAAACTCTCGACATTCCTCACTAATGTTTCTACTGGCTAGAAATGCTGGAAGTTACAGTCCAATAACATCTGGAAGACCACAGTTTGCTCATCCCTGCTATGTCCTATTCTGATATCAGATACTTTGTAATTGGATTTATACACCACTAGGACAATGTAAATCCTCTATAGAGAATATACATAGTGTATATCAAGCCGTATGGCATAGAGCTTTGCCACCATATTTTGAAATCTTGGAACTCTGGGGACATTGATAGACGTTTGACAACAAGTGAGCACTTTATGTAAAGAATAAAGGCCAAAAAGAACAGGAAAGAAACAAAATGCAGAGGAATAGCTCTTGACTTCTCAGAGCCCTAGTAAATTCCATTGCTCAGGACTGTAGGGGCTGACTGGGAATCTGCTCTACAGTTAGAACAGCAAGGGCAACAGACCCCCATGCAGGAAGAAATGGAGAGGGGGATCACCTGAGAATGAGGAGCTGTAGAGCAGTGTATGGCATATATGTCATAGACACCAGCTGCCCATTGCCAGGCAATGGAGTGCCAAAATATTCAGCAGGCAAATGGATACAGCTTAGAAGTCCAATAAAGCTTGCCTGGTCAGTGAAGCAGAAAGGAAGTCCAGTGTCAGTACAAAGGTCAGGAGTCCAGTGGGCAGCAAAGTCAGAGAAGGCAGACAGATGGCAAGCAGGGAATCTGTAGCACAAAGGCAAGGGCCAGCAAACACATATGTTGTTTCTAGCATTGAGCCACTGCCCTCTGCCTTCCTTACAAAGACTAGAGCCAACCGGCTCTCATCCCAGCCTGATTAGCGGCTGGTGTGCTTATGTCTGCTTGTTGTCCTTTGAGGCTTCTGTTCACCTGGAGAAGATGACTCCTGTAACTTCCTTTCCTCCTTTGAAGCCCCTTGAGAAAAAATGTTGATATGTTGTGGGGGATTCTCAGGGGTGTAACTACCTGGAGCAGGATGAGAGCATTGCCTCTTAAATGCTTCATTAATTTTTCCTGCAGTCTCAACATTTCTAGCATTGCACAGAGTGAGACACTTAAAATGATTAACACTTAGAAATCTTTTTTTTTCTGTTTTCACTTTTCCTTGAAGACTTTGCTTGACTCTTTTCTTTGGATGACTAAGCTGTATTTATAAATTTATACTGCAATGCTAGAAATTTGGGAACGGAAGCAAGATTTAATGGGTAGGGCAGAATTTTGCTTCCCCCCCCCAGCTTTACACCTGGGGAGTTCTGAAATATTCATGGCCATAGGGCAGCACTTTATTGTGTTAAACTCTTTCTTATTCAACAGGTGGTAACAATGCATCCCGTACATAGGACACCAAGGCCATAATTTGAAGTAAATGTATAAATTCTGCTAGATTTTTTTTTAAAAAATGGAAAAACAGGCTGTGGTGCAATGAATGTGTTATCTTTTTAAAAAGCACACACATGGAAGTAAGCTCCCATTGTGAAATGGTGAGGGCGGTGGGAAAAACAGCCATCTTTGTTGGTAAGTGTCAAAGGCTCCGTTCTACCAGTTGACATTGCTGGCCAAATATCCATACTTACCTTGGGATATGTTAGACACATGACATGGTATTTCACTGTAGTTCACTTCACTGAATGAGTGAGTGTTGTAGTGACTGCATTCCCTCGTGAATCAGGAGTTCAGCTAGATTAACAAAGGAATTGCCAACAGAAATCTGGGAAACTAGACTGAAGCATATGGAATAGAAGAACCCCTGGCTGGGAATACCATCCTTTCTCACTTGCATTCACTCAACAACCCTCACTTTGATGCAGCTGCTACCCATTATTCATTACCACTGCTACATTCTTTTGCTTCCCTTAGAAAGAGAGAAATTTGGAATCCATTTTTAGTAGACATAACAAGTACATGAGGAATGCAAAATCTATGTAGTGCCTGCTTTTTCTTTCTTCCCAGTCTGTCTTCCCAAGCCAAGTGTTTATTACTAGAGCCAAGCACTCTCTTATAGAATTAAAGCTTAGTTGAGAGAAGTGTCTGTGGAGAGGTAAGCTGCTGTTTGCATGGAAAAGTTCTGTATTCTTCACCTGGACTCACCTTTTTGCTCTTGAAAAGAACCCCCACTTTTCTACATAGTAGGGGGCAGACCTTTGTTTCTAAATACATCTGCCACTGCCCTGGGTAATTTGGCCCTTATTTTCCATATGTGCTGTCCTGGGCAAGCAATAAAGCTGCTTTTTTTTCCTGGTTTCCAGAAAGCATACTCTTCCCATGGAGATGCTAATGTGAACTTCTGTGTGGTCATTATCCACATCCTCCCCCGTTCTGCTTGTTTCTATTTTTCATGGCATAAAACTATTGAATATTAAGTATATTCATAGAGCAAGAACAGCAGCAGAATTTATATAGCTCCACGTCCCATTGGACAAATGAAAGGAGGTCAGCTAGAGCTAACAACTTGCTGTAGCCTGCAGTCCAGAAAAAATCTTCATCTAATAGCTGAGGAATTTCACACAGTCAGGTGTTTTTAGTTCTTTTCTTTTAGATTGTTGTGAAAAACACTCAGGACTGGCTCTGTAGGAGGACTCTCTTTAAGAAAATAGACAATGCCTGCCAGGAAGAAGTGTTTCTCCAACTCTTCTGTCACAATGCGTATTCTTTTTTTCACATTATGAGCTGTTATCAAAGTTTCATGGCTTTCCCCCTTTGTGCCATTGGCATGAGCTGTTCAGAAGGCATCAAAGTAGACAGCTTTTCTATTTACGTTGTTATGGGACTGTCATTGCTGAATACTGATAGGTAAAACTTCAGTAGTTCCACACTGTTGCTGGTAATGATTGACCCAGGCCTGTTAGCGTGAAGCCTGGTAATGTATACACTCATTCCTATTGTATAATGCTGTTGGCAGATAGTGAAGAGCTAATGTCTGGCTGGCTGGAGAAACTATGGCCCCCTTCAGAACATGCTTTGTGCTGGCTCACCTCCAGGCCCTGGCCCTTGTTATAAATTCTCCCCCTCCTCCCCCCGCCACATTCCCACTGTGTTTGGACAATCTTGCTTCTTGTCTGAAATCCCCTCCTTTCTGTATATTGCAACCGTGTTTTCAGATATACTTGAATTCCTGCCTTGCAGTAACTTCAGAAGTGTTTCAGTTGTTGAAAAGTTTTGTTCACATAATTTTTTTCCCCTGGAATTCAAATGCTTTCCTGTTCACTGAGTTGTATGGTCTTCCAATTCGTTTTGTTACCCTGATCTCTGGGGGTCCCGGGAGGGACACCTAAATAACCAAACAACAACAACACAACTTTGGGGAAAATTAGCTGGAGCACTCACTAAAGCTAGCGAGAGGCAGGGTAACGTAGCAGGATCTTGCAACCCAGCGTCTACGGGGTCAGGAAGCAGTCAGACGGTTTAAAATAGCAAAAATGATGTTTTATTAAATACAGACAAATATTAAAGACACCACAGTCACACAGCTAACTAGAGAATCAGAGATTGACTTGGAATAAGGATTTTTAAAGGGAAATGGGTGATACGACACCTGTCTCGTAGTCTCGGAGAGGTCTGCAGATTGAGTTCGTTGGTATGGGGTCTCAGTACGTGGAACTGAGGGGACAGCTCGCCAAACAAAGTGGCAGCAAGGCGGTCTGGAACTCAGGAGCGATCCGAGGAAGGTCTCGGAATCAGGGGTTTTTATAGGGTGAATTGTGACTGCAGACCATACCTTACTCTGTGAGAACAATGCAGTTTGGGAGTGGGACAAAGCCTTGGAAAGGTCAAAATTTAGCATGATTGACTTAAAGCCGAATTAACAATAGTGTAGCCAGTATGCAAATGCGGAGCGCTTAGTACAGCTTTGTCAGGTTACCTGCGCAGGGCAGGAAGACTTTGTTAGTATCATGCATATGCATGGAGGGGTTTGCCAGAGAGGTCCCTGAAGCAACGAACCAGCTGCCTGGGTGGAGAATGGAATGTCCAGCAATTATCGGCCATGCCTGTTTACGTGCTTGTCTGGAGGCCTCGCAAACACGTGGAGTGGGGGTGGCAGAGGAAAGCTGAATCGTTTGATATCAAAAGAGATACCGTGTGCTATCTCCAGGTAGGCCTGAACTGCAGTAACAGTTTGGTTATATATCCAACTTCTTTTCCAAAACTGGGACCAAGGAGACTCCAAAATGAAAATATAGAAAATTATGCAGTGGAACTGCAGTATTCACAAGATCAGCATTCACAAATTTAACCCTATTCAAAGTTAAAAGTGAAAAAATATTTTAAAAATTAAATGACCTGACATTTCAGTGCAGGAGCATTTCCAGGGTGATAAGGGGAGATAGCAACAAGGTCTGGGCTTCAGGCAAGACCCAGGCAGCTTGCAAAGCAGATGTCTTGTGCGTTCCCTGGAAGCAGGGCATCAGGAAGAGAGCTTGCTGCTGTCTCACCTCAACAATTGCAGGGTGGCGAGGAGCTTAGGTAGAGACATGTCAGCAGGGGCAGTCCCAATTCTGGTCACTCATTTGTAAGCAAATTACCAGGATTGGGAATGATGCCCTCAGCCATTCCAGGGTGGACACTGGCTCCTGGATGAACCTCATCAGCACCTTGTGATGGTTACTGGTGGCGCTGGTCCTGATCCTGGTCTCTTACTTGTGAACAAGCAACCAAGATTGAAACTGCTCCTACAATCACACAGCAGTGAGGAGCTTTGGCCAAGAGCTGATGGCCACCCTGGAGCTTTGGCAGGGACAAATGCTGCCCTGCACTGTTTTTTTCACAGGGACTTGAAAATACATGAAAACACATGCATTTTGGTATTCATGAGGCATCCTGGAACCAATCCCTTGTGAATACAGTGGGTCAACTCTAATATTAAAAAGCAATTAAACAAGTTATTATATTAAAACATAACTGAATAACAAACAATTTTAATGCACATAACTAAACAATGTTTCTGCATTCCTCTGCTAAAAGCCCTTCCTTAGCATGCTGATAGTAAGACAAGTCTCCCTAGGAAGGGAGTTCCATATTCTGGGCACAGAGACAGGAAAGTCCTCCAATCATTCCGCCATTAACTGTGTCTGTGAAGATGTCAGGAATAAGACACAGATCTTGAAGATCTCAGAACCCAGGCGGGCTTATACAGGAGTATATTGTCCTTCAGATCAGTAGCGGGTCACTGATTTACTATTCGGTCTACTTTAATCCCCATTGAATTCATTGAAACTTCTTTTCACATTATTGTCCATTGTAGATTTAGTATCTCATCATTTCTATTATGGGTTTGAAACATTGCCTCTTATCTTATTTGATGCATAGGACTTGCATGTAGATTGCGATTTATTAAACTTACCAAAATGTATCATTCTAGGTGAATCTAATAAAAGAAGAGTAAAAAAAAGTTTACAAATGTTCTTGTAAAATTACAGAACATGAGTTACCATGACATCTTGCTATAGTTATTTTTGTACTCCTGCTTCTTGTTCCAGTTGATTGTGTTGTAGTTACAGTATTTGTAACATTTTGTTGTAAGCATATTCCTTGCCTTGAAAAATTATTGACAGCAGGACCCACATTCAGATAAGAGGATGAGTCTCAAATGATTGGCTGCCCATTTGTGACATAAAGAAGGAATTTATAAGCTAAAAACATTAGCAAACAAAGAATTGAACAATCCACATCTCTTTTGACATAAACCAAACCAGTGTGCATAATGAAAATCCTTATATGGACTAGAAAAATTTCCAAGGGCTCACAAGCGGTGTATTCGCCTCAAGCACACACCCAGTTCTCTTTTAGGGAGCACAATAGATGGCTTTTCAGTTGAGATGGAGGTTTTTAAAGAGATGAGCTGGCATCTCCCCCCAGACCTACTACAATTGCCAAAGGAAGGTAAGAATGTGAGGAGAAGGAGAGAGTATTTTAACCTTCACTCCAAACCAGTTATGCTCTGAATGTATGCTTTTCTTATCACTCCTATAAGAAAATGACTTCATCCTCCTGGCAACCTCTTATATGTTACTACAGGAAAATGTAGAGGCTCTAAGGACAACACGGTGGCAAGAGGCAAATCTCAATATTTTGTCCTCACCCAACATTCTGTCACACTTTAGGATTACCAAGAGGCTATACCTGGGATGGAGGTCCTCAGATAAAGGCTGGCTTGGTTCTCAGTAAATTCCATTGAGTTTGGGTTGGGGTTCCTTACTTCTTAATGGGTCATATTGAATTTGGAAGAAAGGATGAGGGCAAGCTTGAAGCTAGGTTTCACCCATTTCTCTCTTCATCACTCAAGATGAAGTAGGAGAGAGGAGTGGAGAAATATAGGAGAGGATTTTATAGATGAGAATGAGATGTGGTATTGTTGGCAAACAACCCACTCTCTATACTATGAGGGTTATGGTGAGGGTGCAATTGTCCCTGTGCACAGAGATTGTTCATTCCTCTGAGGGATGCTTGCAAATATGTACAGCATTTCTTTGCAGATGCTTTGTCTGTCATAATGATGGGTGGCAATTGCATATTTAATAAGAGCTAAAATATGGCAAATTGTTTGGAGGGACGCACATGTTACAAGTGGAAGTATTTTCAAGGAGCGCTTTTGCTTCCAGCATTGTTTCCTGCTAGAGCAGTTCCTGCTTTCCTTCTACCAGGAAGAATCTAACAGAGTAGAGACACTGTGATATGCGAACACAGCACTGCGTCCTGGGGTCTTTCTGCAAACATTTGGATTCATACTGAGTTTGACCTATGAGCTGCTATAGTTCACTGTGGAATTGCATCAACACACACTTTGTGAAAGAATCCTAAATTAAATTGAGGAGAAACCCTTCACTCATTTTTCCTGTATAACAGAGTAAAACAGAAAAAAATACACTTTCCCTGTATAACGGAGTTGATACAAATTTAAGGCAAACATAATCCAAGCTTGAATTTGGAGAAGCAGTGGGAATGAGAGAACCTAAACAAATGGAAAATAATTCATTATTAGCCTATGTCACCATTGCGATCTGTGAAATGTCAGGAACTTTTAGTAAAACTTGTCTTAAGCTGGTGCTTATTATAAAGTGATTGTAATGTCTGCTGTAATCTACCAGTGGTTTTCTCTTCTGCAGATCCCAGAAAAAACATTAATCAGGAAAAAAAACCCACACTTGAATAAATAATAATAAAATAATAATTTTTATTTCTTACCCTGCTTTCTCTAAGGCTTGAGACAGGGTACAGCATAGATTAAAATACAACTAAAAACACATCCTAGATTAGAATAGAATAAGACTTGTTTTACAGGAATGGGAGCCATGTGATCCTCCAGTTATTAGTGGACAGTCTTCCTTCTTCATTGGCTATAATGGGTAGGGCTGATGGGATTGACAGGACAGTATGATCTGGAAAGCAACATGTTGTCCATCCTTCCTAACAAACAGCTCAAATGCCACAAATTGTGCAAGTTTCCTGTTCTCCAGAATGCTTCATGAGGCTAGCTGGTTTAAAAGAAATAGTGGGGACTGTGAGAAGGAAAATAAAACTTGAAAATAGGGACAGAAGGATTAGTAGTCAAACAGTTTAAAGATGGAGACTGCAGTCTGAATGAGTGGTGGATGGGTGTTTAGGTATTGGAGTATGCCTAGAAGCGTACAGAGGGATAAAAAAAGCAATGGCTGTACTCTCTTTCTGAAAACCCAAATGTCACCTGAATTTCCAAGATTTGCCTCTTGACTTGAGTGAAGCACACAGGTTCCTGAGTTGTCCTAGAGCAGGAAAAAGAAAAGATTAAAATCTTTATGTACATAAAGTTGGAGCTTAAGAAACGTGCTAGACAATAAAGTCAATGTAAGCCATACTTGAAAGTATTACTAAGATGTTGGAGGCAATTGTCACCATTTGGCTTCCTAGCCCAGGTTAAGAAGTGTCCACTTTTTTGCACCAGCAGCTTGAAGTGTAGTTGCTACAATGTCTGAAGACTTGGACTGAACAGGCTGCAATGTTGGCAAATGAGTAATTGAAACAATACACAGTTTATGCATTTTGTTTGACTGAACTGGAGGTGCTACTAGTGAAGGCAAAACTGTTCGGTCCATTGCATATATGTGCACTATAATTTGGCAGTTATATCAGACAATACAGTATACTTTCAGAATTATTCAAAGACCTTGAGAAGTTGTGGGGGCATATGCATGGAATCAGTGTAATTGAACCATAACACTTACAAGAACTAAAATGCCCGTTACAGTATGAGCAGGAGCCACTCTGTACAATTTAAATTCTTCACACATGTACCAAATGTAACCAATATTTATTGGTCTGACAGAACACCCTCCCCAAAAATCTGTGTGGGAGAATGTTTTAAAAATTCTTTTGCTCCTCTTTGCAGCGTACTAGTTAAATGGGAATGCCATGGCAATAATGAAACATAGATTATAGCTTATCCATAAAAATACAAGCTTTAGCACAAGTACTGCAGGTAAGCTGATAAGACTGAGGTGACTCATGCCCTCGTCCTTTTCTTTCTAGGTGATTTAGCACTGTATCTGTGCTTTTGTTCTGAAGCAAAAAATGAAAAACACTTGTTACGCATTTAATTTCTTTTGATCGACTTTGCTTTTTGCTTACTTTTTCAGGCTGCTGTGTAATATTTCTCCCACATCACATCATATGCAGTAAGTGAAATATGGTTCTTATTGAATTTTCAGTGTTAATAACTTACACTCTGTAAGATGTACCAGAGAAAAAATTGAAATTATTCTTTTTATCCCACTGCCAGTGGAACTATTAATCTGGGAATCTCACTATAGTCCTCCCTCCACATTTGTAGGTTTGACCTTCACGAATTTGATTATTCGGAAGACATATGTGCCTTTCCCCCCATTCTCCTCCTCCATTCTCTTCCATTTTGCCAGGTGCAGAGAAGGAAGGGAAGGACCTGGGCAAAAAGCAAGGAAATGGGGGAGTGGAGGCACGCATGCAACTTCTCCCCTCCAGAGCTCCTCCCTCTCATTCCCTTGCCTCTGGCCCCAGCACTGAGAAAGCATGCCGTGGCAAAAAGCAAGGGAATTGGAGGGTGAAAGGCATGCATGATCCTTCCTTCTCTCCTCCAGAGCTCCCCTCCTATTCCTTTGCTTCTCCCCCTGGAGCTTCTCTCTCCCCTTCCCTTGCATTTGCACTGAGAATGCTGCTGAGACAAAAGCAAAGGGAATGGGGAAGGCATGTGCCAAAGGGAATGAGAGGGGGATCACGGGGAAGGTAGTTTAGTGGCTTTTCCACTTTTTCTAGGGTTCTGGGCCCCAAACTTTTGTGAAAGTGGAGAGGCCACTGTATGTAGGAAGTAAGCCAAGTGACTTTGTTTTAAGAAAACACAGAATGCAAACTGACAAATTGGTGACGTATTTTTACTGTCTGTTTAGTTTGTTGTTTTATTCATGAAGGCTGAAATTCTATGTATGTAAGAATGAATTTCATATGTGTACACACTGAAAGTTCTGAAGAACATGAATAAAATTGTGCTGTATGTTACTTCCGGTATGGGTGAGGACCCCCAGATATCATTTTGATATCAAACAATTCGGCCTTGGCTGGACTGGCTTGCAGTTACCACACTCCACGTGTTTGCGAGGTCCTCCGGACAAGCACGGACATGAGTGCGGCCACTAATGGTTTTACATTCCAGACTCTATTGAGGCCAGCAGCCTAAACTCCGCTCCCAGCTTCAGGGGACTTCCAGCCGCAAACTCCACAATAGCCACATGGCTCTCAGCCGAGCTACTCTTTTATGTTGGGCCATCAACGTCCCGGCCACGCTATTGTCTTCAAACGCAAATCCCATCATGTTAAACTTGTCCTTTCCAAATCCTTTGTCCAGCACCAAAACTCCTTTTGTTCTCCCCTGGTTTGCCATAGCCGAGAGGCACAAACTCCCCTATAAAAACCCCTCACTTTCAAATGGTCTTCGGATCACTTTGGACTGCCATCCCGCCTTGCTGCGGGTTGTCTAAGGGACTCCCCTCAGCTCCCCGGGCTGAGCTTTCTTCCTCGGAACCCCTCTTCTCTCCAGGACTACTAGATAGGTCGTATTGCCTTTCCCAAACAAACCTCCGTTTCTATTTCTCAGCTAGTTAGTTTATGTTTTGTCCTTCGTGTTTTTGTCTTTAATAAAGAATTGTCTGTTGTTTGGAAAACCTTGTCTAGCTGCTCTCTGACTCGCCGCTGTATACATTGGGTTTAAAGATCCTTGCAAAGTTACCCTGCCTCTCGCTAGCTAAAAGAGTGTTCCAACTGATTTCCCCAATTTGATATTTTATTTGGCAATCTGGGTGCCCCTCCCGGGACCCCCCAAAACACAGGGTAACATGTAAGCCCCACATGGCACTTTACAGAGTAACTATATTGCTAGGGAAAGGACTTCTCTGTCACCATCTCCCAAAGCTTGGAAAAGTTACTTTTTTGGATCCCTGGGCAACATGGCCACTGATTATACTGGCTTGGGGATGCTGGGAGTGGTAGCCCTAAAAGGTAACTTTCCAAAGTTCTGTGATCATCTCCTGTGCCTCAAGTAATTAACAACAACAACAACTTTTTTTATAACGCCCTTTTCACCAGAGGGCAGAACATCAACATATACAGTCAGGAACAAGGGCAATAAATATAACGCTATAGCAACACATGGAATGAAATCTCCAATACCTCACCAGTCACTGCCCTTCTCACCATCTTAAACACAACTTAACTTGGTGACTCAAAGAGGAAGGTCTTCAGCCCTTTATGAAAATGTGTGAGATCCTCTTCTAGCTGCAGGTCCAAAGGAATACTGTTCCACCAATGCGAAGTCAGGTCCTGAAAGCCTCACAGCCTTGACAGCTGTGCATGTTGATGGAACAAACAATAATCTTTTGCTTCTAGACCTTAAATTCCTGGATGGAACATACCATACTAGCTGAGCAGCGAGGTACTGAGGGAAATTAGAATGCAAAGCTTTGAATACTAAAACCAACAGTTTGAAACAGGCCCTGGCCCAAACTGGTAGCCAGTGAAGGGATCTACGGAAATAATAAACAGGTGGATGTTTCAGGAGGTTTAAAACAATCCAGACAGGATTGTTCTGAACTAAAATCAGAGGAAGAAGGGAGCAGGAAGGCAAAGCTTCTAATAACATGTTACAATAATCCAGGCATGAGATAACCTGGACAAGTAGATGGGCAGTCTCAACAGTCAGGAACCTCCACATCCTGCAGATGCTCAAAAGATGGAAATTGCATGCCTTTGCTGTCTCCCTAATAAAGGGATGCAGAGATGGGTGATAGTCCAACAGGACTCTGAGGATCCTGGCAACCAAGATAGGAGCCTCTGCGCAACCTTGTAATAGTTGGCTCTGTCACTGGAGAAGAGGGAGAAGCAACTATCTCTTTCTCCTTCTGTACCCTAATTCATAGGGTAGTTTAAGTATAGGAAAAGGCTCTGGTTATTCTTTCACTACCCTTCTGGCAAAAGCAGATAAGTTGGGTGTCCAAATACAACTGCACAGAACTTGAGAATGGGTGGTGATACCTTCTGGAGCTTTTCAATTGCAATTACCACCATCCCAAGAACTGCAATTTCATTTGTGAGGGATGATGGAAACTGCTCAGTTTTCCACAACCTAGAAAGGTTTAGTTTCAAAAGGCTGTGCAAAACAATCTTTGATCATTGTTTAACAAAAATTGTTAATATATAGTTGCTGGTACTTATTATATAATTGCTGGTGTTTATAAGGTCAGTTAATATCTTTAATGTAGGCCTTTAGATCTTCAATCATTAAGTATTTCAGCCTGTTAATATTTTAATGCATATCTGTAGCTTCTTCACATTTGCCTATTTGAAATTTTGGAAGGGATCTGAGTACTTTGATCAGAGTAACAGTAATCCTTAAAGTAAATGAAAACAGCTTTGCCAGGATAGCACGTTAGCAAGCTAGCATCTTAACAAGGAAGGGAGAACTCCTAACTTCTGTTTTAGCTTGAGTGATGCATGCGCCCTCTTACTGCAGTATATTACTGCTGATAGATAACTTTAAGAGATGAAAGAACTTTCTTAACAGGCTTGTGGCATTTGTTCCTGGTGTTTTGTGCATAGTGTGTTCTCTTAAATTGTTTATAAATATAAATGTATGTCTAGTCTTAAAAATTGGTTGTACTATAGCATTGAATATTTTTAGAAATCAAAAGTGTTTTCATTTGCCCAGTTGAATAATTATATAGTCTAGAATGGTTAAATGCTATGCTTTATTTAAAATCTATGAGCCCTCTAAAGGGGTGTTGACTGAATTATATATGTGTATTCTGATCATTTATATAGGACGTCAAGCTGCAGTTGATTATTATAGGCATAGTATTTACTTCAGTGTAAGTCAAATTATGTTCAAAGAACATACACTCAAGCATTTGTGCATACAATTGCAGTCTCATTGATATGTTCTGATACCGTCTTTTGAAACTGTGCTTTTAGAGTTTATCCCTCTGTGGAGTTAGTGTACATGGAACCTATAGATACAGAGACAGTCCAACACTGCATACTAGATTATTTTGGATAAAAATATGTACAAAATAAGATTTTCAGGCTTAAATTTGTCTCTCTATCTCTCTGTGCTTAATTTCAGTTTTCTCTTTCTTAAAAAACAAAAATAAATCTGTTCTAAGTGAAAACCAATGTATTTGAATTTACAAAACAGGAGGCCATGCCAGAGCAAATTTCTGTTTTAATCAGTTTATTTTGGAAAACTACAAATATGAACTTTAATTTATGTAGTGGCTGCTTTGGTTTTTGTCTGCTGTTTTTATGCTGTTTGTATGTGTCGTTTTGAGTGCTCTGTTAGTTAGAAAATCAGTCTGTTGATTATATTTCATTCACAAAGAAATATCTACTGAATCGTATTATCATAATAAAGTGCCTTGGTGTGACTTTGTAATAACAGGCCCTAGAGTCATAGGTCTGTACAGTCAGTCCTCCACATTTGTGGGTTTCACTTTTGTGGATTTGATTATTCACGGATTATTTGCTGTCACCTCTGCTGCCTCTCTATGCCATTTTTAACAGGGACTGCAAGCTTCATGAGACTGAGAAACTGCGAACAAGGCTTGTAAGTCCTCTTAAAAATGATGTGGGGCAGCAGTGGAAGTAGCAGTAAGCCCCACCAGCTACCCACTTCTGCCTTGTGAAGGAACCCTAATGCCTAGTGGGTTGAATATGATGATCATACCTTTTGTGTGTGGTAAACATGGGTTGGGAGGGCCTGGAGTTATTTATGGTTTTTCCACTTTCACAGTGGTCCTGTGCCCCTAACCCTAGTGAATGTGGAGGGATTAGTGTAGTTCAAATGAATCAGAGTTCAGCTATCTCTAGTTAGGGTTGGGAAAGATTCCATTCTGAAATCCTGGGGAGCTGCTGCCAGTCAGTGTCAGTAGTACTGAACTAGATAGTCTAAGTTGTTTGGTATAAGGCCACTTCCTAAATTGGTGATTTTTTTTTTTAAAAAAATGTCAATCAGTAACTTTCCCTGAAAAGCTTGCACTCTTCACCTTTTGACTTCAGTGTTTGCTAAAAATGGCTTCCAAATAGGATTGCTAGCTCAGAAGTATTCTAGGCCATGAGATTTCAGCACTAAGACCTGGAATTTAAGGACATCAGGATATGTTCAACGTCAACAACGTTTGCCCAGAGCATTTCTCTTTAAAAAAAAGGGGGGGCAAGTATTTATTTGGTTACAAATTAAGTTTTCCAAGCTCTATGTTGAATGGAAGAAGCACAGTTTTCCTCCTGTTTTTAACATCTTTGCAAATGTTGCTTTTAAGAACATCTGGGAGCTGTAGTCCAACCAAAGAATACTTATTTTACTTTATTTCATTTTAATCACACTTTTTGTCATATTAGGCCCAAAGGGGGTCTGTTTTCTAAGTTCTGCTTTCAGCAGAAAACAGCCTAAAGTAGCCACTCCAAAAAGCCTGCTGTAGCAGGGGGCCAAGAACTCATAGTGTAATATAGCTGTAATTTGCAAGGCAGCACTCTCACCCTAGGATTCTACCTCCTTGGACTGAAAACTGGAGAAAAAAGCTTGAGCTCTGAGTGCCAAAGTCAGGCCAAACCCTGATTTATGGGAATCCTACTTCCAAAGGCAGCAAGGCTTTCCTTTGAAAATTAAATGGATTGGTGCCAAAGGTACTTCCTTGTTCTTTGATAACTGGCCGCAGGTGGTAAATATTGCATCATAACTTCTGGGTGTGTGCATTGTGTAAACAGGCTACAGATGGAAGAACAGCTGGTTTTTCTAGTTGTAGAAAGCTCCCTACAGCAATCCAGTAAATGGATTAGAAAAAGCAGTTAAATTCTGGACATGGTAAAGCCTATGCATTTAGAATGCTGTTTTTAGGATAATTTTCATATAAACCAACAAAGACACCTCACCACCGGTAATTATTTTTTCAGTCATACTCTCTTGGTGAATAAGAGCAAGAAATCAGGTTTTCTTACAGATATTTATCTGTAATTTTAGTGTTCTTTTGGGGAGTGTGCTGGCTGCTATTTTTGTTTTATTTCCTGATGTCTCAATAAATGAAACAGGGTGTTTTCTGATTAATAGGTTGCCTGTGATAACAGCTTAAAATATAGCACTGGAAGGGCCTTTTGTCTGATTAGAGATTGTATTGGATTAGGAATATATTCTAGAATAGGTGATGAAGTTGAAAAGCTACCCTCTTCCATTTACACTAGGGTTATCTTTGAAATTTTTATATTTAAACAAACCAAAGTAAAAGGATTGACGTTTACCCAAGACGCTTATGTCATAGCTTAACTTTGTTCAAAGAAATACCTTGAAATCATACTATAGACCATTGGAGAGGAACCCTAGACCTTGAGACCTGATTTGGTCCTCTTAGTGTCAAGAGTCCAACTCCTTGCCTGTACCTCTCTGCCAGCAAAGAAGGGGAGTCGAAGGTACTTGCCCTAGAGCAGTGGTTCTCAACCTGTGGGTTGCGACCCCTTTGGGGGTCAAATGACCCTTTCACAGGGGTCGCCTAAGACCATCGGAAAATACGTATTTCTGATGGTCTTAGGCTCCATTCCCTCTTCGGTGGTGGTGCGCAAACATGAGCCATTCGCTTGCGTCCTCCTGCCCCCTTTGGCCCCTTTCTTCCGCAGTGCAGCCTGGGAGCTGTAGGCTGCGCTGGGGGAGGAAGGGGCGGTGAGGTTGCACAACCAGGAAGCCAGCTGCGGGACGAAGGAGCAGTGAAGAGAGCACCTCGTGCAAGAACCTGCTTGCGTGAACGGCATCCCCCACCTCCGCGATAAGGTAACGTGCAGAAAAGGCCCAGGAGTGGTGGTGCGCAAGCGCGAGCCATGCGCTCGTGTCCTCCTGCCCCCTTTGGTGGGAGCGCGTGTGGCCACAGCGTCACCACAGCAGGAGTGGTGGTGCGCAAGCACGAGCCATGCACTCGCGTCCTCCTGCCCCCTGTTCAGAAGGAACTGAAATCGCTCCCCTTCTCCACTACCGGGAGAACCTCCCATCTGACGGGCCAGCTTGGGGAGGCAGCGGTAGCACGGGGGGCAGGCCCCCTCCTCGCCACGGCCCCTGCCCCACTCACCATGGAGGGGGGCGCTGTGGAAGGGCCGGGGGACCACAAGGCAGCACTTTTCCGGGGGGGGCGAGCTGCACCCGGCACAAAAGACAAAGGCGCTGGGATTTCCCCCCCCCCCGGGCAGGGCTGACACTCTGGAAACTTTTCCCACATTTCCCCCCCCAGCGGAAATGAGAGCGAAGCAGAAGCAGAGCCTGGGGAGGGGTTCTCAGAGTTTTTTCCCGGATGAGATGCGCGGCTCCTCTTTCCCTCCCTACCCACCCACCCCCGTTCCTGGCAGGCAAGGCGGCCTTTGCCGGGGGGGGGCATTGTAAATAATAAATAAATAATTTTATGGTTGGGGGTCACCACAACATGAGGAACTGTATTAAAGGGTCGTGGCATTAGGAAGGATGAGAACCACTGCCCTAGAGGGAAGAGGGGGCAGTGAGGAGTGTCCAACACAAACAACTAATGGAAACACTGAGCCGAATCGAGTCAAGGTCTAATCCAAAAGGTCTCGGAAGCCGAAAGTCCATCCAGAGGGGTCGAGGGAGCCAGAGCACAAGACTCAAGAGGGCTTACAAAGTAATTTCCTACAAGCAAAGGGCAAGCCATGCTGACAGACTTAAATAGCCACTGAAAACAGGTGTTACTTGTCATTGTTTCCTTAATCTAGCCAACACAGTTGTCCATTTCAGCCTCCTCCAATTGGGGGCTGAGGGCACAGGTGACTGTAATTCCTCCAAATCACTGCTGGTTCCCTCTCCCTCCAGACCTGGCTGGGGCAATTCCGCCTCCACTTATCTTTCAACTGATGGGGATGTTTGCAAGCTGGTTTGGTCATTGACCTAACAATCAGTTGCTCATCGACCTCAGAGCCATCATCTATCGCATTTAGGATCTGGAACTGGCCAGTTGGGCTTCCTCAGATGGCAGTGCTCCCTTCTGCATGATGACACTATTATGTGATTGTCCAGCTTTTATATGCAGTAGATATTTTACAGTTCTAAAAAGCTGAAGTGTCTGTCCTAAGGCTCGTCATACTCTCCAACATTTCATAGATGAAAATTGGCACATGTATGACCAAGCATCATCAGAATGTTGTCAAGATGGTGAAAGTTATTGTTGTTGTTGTTGTTATTTATTTGTATCCCGCCTCTCCATATGGATCGAGGCGGCAAACAACTTACAAATAGCATGTATTTCGAAACATTTCTATACATGCCCCCAACAAGCTGGGTAATGAGGAAGAGTATACAAGCTAGGAGAGGCTGCAGCAGTTTGCTTTTGGCAGAGCCTACTGGGAAGGGCAAGATGCTGCCTTCTCTCTTTCTTGCTGAGTTAATCGAGTTAAAACAACTTACACATCCGAAGAGAGGCCGAGGGAGAGGTGGGGCGGCCCTAAATACTATGCTCAGCCCCGCCTCCTCCCGTCGGCCACTGCAGCGCAATCTCGTCTCACGGGAGGGTGGCAAAGGCCGTCTCCCCCCCGCCACTCGCATTACTCAGGCGGTGTAGGACAAATTGAGACTGTTTCGTACATTGACCAGTAATCAGACTGTTTCTTTCTTTCCTGTTCTGTTTATGATAAATTCCTGATTATATTTCAGAAAGTGATACTGTTTATTGCATAATTGATTAAAATGTCCCAGTATGGTCATGTTGCAATAAGGGCACATATTGCAAGTGTTTGGTAATCTGACTGGGTGCTAAGAAGAGTTTTTAATAAATGGCTGCAACACAGTGTCAAAGCCCTTTTAATTCTGTTGTGTTTTAAAATTACAATGTGTTTAATTGTATCTCAATATAATTTGCACCTGTTGTTCTTGTTTTAGTTATTTTGTAAACTGCCTGGAGTCTCAACTTTGGGTCAAAGGTGACATGTAAATCAAATGCGTGAATAAATTTCATTCTCTTTGGAAGGAATGGGTGCAGTTCTAGGCCTCTGGACAATAAAAAGTACTCATCGCTATATGTGCTCATGAATATCAAAAGTGATTGCCAGGAAATGTAATTATTTGCTTTCCCAGACATTCAGAATGTGGAACCTGTGAATGAAGTTCTTAATTCTGGATGTCTGTTGAATAGTCATTAAAAAGTGTTTTTGACTACAGCTCTGGGAGAAATATTTTTATTTGAAAGTATTTGCCAAACTAAAAAAATTGCATTTTTAATGCATTTGTCCACCCAAATCAAAAAGAAAATACCAGCTAATAAGAAAAAAATGGATTGAATAATTTTAGAAATAGGAGAAAGATGGATGGCATTTTTAAACTTAAGTGAATACTTTTTTGAACTTTGTTAATTGCCTGCCAAATGAAGGATTAGTCATATAATTAATTAGTACACACTAAAAGCAGATCTAGCCATATAATAGAAAAATTATGTTAATAAAGTTGAATGTATAATAGAATAAAGGTGGAAAATGTTCTGGCCATGTAGTGGAGCAGTCAGATTACTTTTTTTGCTTGTGGCTTCAATTGTAATGCAAATTGATCTCACCACATGACTGGCCAACTTTCGGTTTAGTGAATTAACTCTTGCATGTTATGGTAATTTCCAAGATACTCAGCTGTACCAACCTTGAGTTGGAAAAGTCAGTACTTGTTTCTGCTGTGCATTGGGCATAAACTGATATGCTGTAATATCTGTATGCCAGATGTCAGCTGAAGTACTAAATGTCACATATATCTACATTGAAAGCTGTGGATGTAGGGGCAATTAAGTGTTTGTCACTCCTGTGAAAGTGTCAAGCCAGTGTTTGATTTATGTAGCTTAAGTAAAATACTGTTCATGACAAAAAGAATTAATAATACTTTGTTGTCCTTGCCATTTTTCAGGTAATCAGAACAAAAAGATGTCGGGAAATTATTGACATGAGGAATATCTATGAACACACAGCTGCAGCATGTTCAAGAACTGGAGCAAAGTTGTAATGGACATTGAAGTCATTAAAATTACAGGACTTTTTTTTTTCAGAGATTGGTCATAGATATACAGGTTATGTCCTGTTAGGAGAGATTGTAAGTTTATAATCTTTGATCACATGCAATGATATGCCTTTAAACTGCACATCGCTCTTGGGGAAAAACGTATAACACAAAACAATACCTTTGAAGCAACATGTCTAAAAATCTGGAGATCATCAATTTGTCATTTTTACTGGACCATGAAAGAGAAACAATATTGGGAGTACTGAAGAGAGATGAATACTTGAAAAAAATTGAAGATAAAAGGATCAGGTAATCTCAGATTCTTATTTTTCTGGGGGTAAATTTCTGATATAAATCAGACATCATATTGTGAAATGATATAAATCATAAATTGTATAAGTCAGTGCAGAGGCATTGTATAATCTGTAACTTTTAGGACTTTGCCTGAGCCACAAGTCTGACAGATGTCATCATAACCTAGACTCCAATACATGTGCACAGATATTTGAGAAAATATATCTGTATTACAGATTTTCATTACATATAATATCACAGAGTATCATATGTGGACATGATTTCTGTGAAGCTGTGGGTTGTTATCTGTGTCTGACATAAATCATGTTATTTCAGACTTGTGTGTGTATGCACATCCATCAAAATTTTCTTAAAACTTGCAATTGAATAATGATTGAAAACTATTTTGATGTTGTGTGTCATTTTTTTCATCCTTGTGCACACCTTATATGTATGATTTCTTAAGGCACAATATTTTACCAGCATTGCTATTTCATGGTTATAATTTAGTTCATAGCCTGCATTCTCTGACTTAGATCAAACTCGCTGCAGGCTAAGCAGATGGCTTTGCTCTTTAATATTTTATTGAGGGCATGTTGATTAATCTTTATGCACCACTTAGGAAGATTTATTTTATAAATCATCGTAGTGTAGCTTGCTGTGTAGCTGTGCTATATATGTAAAGTATACTGGCTAAGTTCACATCTATTCTCTATGGTAATATAAAAGCTATTCCATAGTTTAAGAATCTGTTGGCTAGTATACAACTGTTGTTGTTGCTATGTGCCTTCAAGTCTGACCTACGACAACCCTGAAGCAACCTATCACAGGGTTTTCTTGGCAGAATTTGTTCAGAGGGAGTTTCCCCTTGCCTTCCTCTGAGACTGAGAGAATACAACTTGCCCAAGATCACCCAGTGGGTTTCCATGGCTAAACACTTATTTCCCAGGGTCCTGGTCTAACACTCAGACCACTGCTCCATGCTACTCTTGTGCAAGTGCTACTGTATTGTAAAAAGTAACACTTGGAAGAAATCAACATGCTTCTTATTCTGTCAGTGTAACAAGATGATTTTTATTCACTCAGGAAAAGCTGCACTATCTTTTAGTAAAGATGAGTTGATAATTGCAAAATAGCAAGCTGGCTTTTTCATGGAATGCTTGTATTTCTCTGTCTCTCTTGGTAATGAGCTATGTATATTTGTATTCAAATAGACCTCTTGCAATGAGCAGAAATGGAAATACTTAATAGGCAACAAATTAACCTGCACATGGAGAAAAATTTCCAGCTTAAAACACTAGGCCCAAGCCTTAAATATTAATAGGCAGAGATGCAGTTGATGCACAGCTTGTTCCTTTGTGGATTTAGCCATTCCTAAATTCACTGAATAGAGTTGGTTCAGGCATAGCCAACTTTCTGTAAGACCGGTTATAAGTAATATGAATAGAAGGTTTAACAAACAGGGCAGAATTTTCTTAGTGATTCTTCAGAAATGAGTGCCAGCAGAGGTATATGACTGCAAAAAATAAAATAAATAAAGTAAAATAAAAATAGAAGTAGCAAAGTTCCTAAGGGGCAGTGAACATTTATAGTACAGTAGACACCACCAGTATGCACATGGATTGGAAACCTTGTCTCCACACATGTTCGAGTATATATAGTGACTGCATTGCCTTGAACATTGAGATCTGGTACATGTGTGAAGGATGACATTGTATGTTTGATATTCCCTTTTTTCCCCAACCTGTTGTTGAGCAGTGGTATAAAATGCTTCATACAGTATGTACATTCATGAGAAGATATAGAACAGAAACTGCTGTAGGTGTTCAAGACACATTTCTAAGAAAATCCAGTTCAGCCCAATAAAGATATAGGTTGTAATCCTGTACAGCTCAATGTAGTAGATTCATGTATTGAACAGCCTCTGAAGCCATTCCCTGCTTGATAGTGAGCAGTCAGGATCACAGAAGCATCTGACTATGTACCCTGAAGCCAGACATGAAATGATTATAGCAGTTCTGTGACTTCTGGAGGACCCCAGTGGATCTCGGGACTGATCTCATCATTTCATGTCTAGCTGGGAAGACGTTTCTGTAAGGCTGCCTGCTCCCCAAGGAAAGGGGAATGGCTATGGGGGGGGGCTTCAGAGGCTGTCCAGTAAGTTGAGGGGGGGCTTTGGGTGCTGTGGTGAGAGGCAAGGTGGGAATGCCAACTGCTCAGCATCCAAAAAATAATGTAAGGGATTGAGCATGTGTCCCTAACAGCATGTAATATCTTGATGATTTTTAAGGGGGAACGAGGAAGAAGAAAGATGCAAAATGGAATTTGGGAGTGTTGTAATTTACTTAGATATTGTGATAAATATCTATAATAGTAAATTACGGTGTTCCCAAAGCTACACTTCTGGTTTTGCTCAAAAAAATGTTTTTATACAGCAGTAGTAACTGAGCTATTACTGAGTCTGTTCTACTGATGTACAACATTATTTTTTTGCTTAGCATTTAACATGGCTAGGCAGTGGCTGTTTAGAAGCTTTGTTGATGGTAGATTAGGGTCTGATGACTCATTTGCTTCCTCCCTCTCCTGTAATCTTGGAACACTTAATTCGTCCAATTTTGAAATCAGCACATTGTCACAGTTATTTAGTGATTCACTCTTGAAGCCAGTGCAAGAAAAAAAGGAAGGGAATTTGCATCAAACACAGCTGTCTAAGTTTATGATGATCTAAAGCACTGGTAAAAGTTGGGTATCTTTGTTTGGTCACACTTGTGTTCCTCTCTTCCTCTAAGAATCTCAGAGCTGCATTCCTCTGATTCCTAGATTGTTCTTTCCATACAGATATTGGCCTCACCTGAACCTAGCTGGCTTCACAGATTTCAGACCATTCAGTCAGCAACTTGAATTCATTAAAACTGCACTTGCAGTCATGTCTTCTAGTTGTTTTATATGGCAGCTGGTGTTTTTGTACGATCATACAACTGAATAGCTGGAAGGGACAAGTAACCATCAAATTGTTGTGACCTAAAGGATAATGAGTCCTTCATCTTTCCCTCAAAGTCATGCCACATATTTCAAATGAATATGGGTTGCAAGAATATTTTAGCAAGTGCCTTCAAAAAGTTGCTACAAATAGTTAATTCAAATGAACGAAGTGGCTTGCTTCTGGTGTGCAGGGGAACTCTAGATTGGTCCATGTATGGAAGGTGCCAGTTTGAGAAAAACTTCTCTAGACACTCATGAGCAGAGCATAAGGGCAATGGACAATTAGTTTGTTGCTTGTTCTGTATTGTTGTCATGTGCCTTCAAGTCATTTCTGACTTATGGCAACCCCAAGGCAAACCCTGTCACGGGGTTTTCTTGTCAATTTGTTCAGAGAGGGTTTGTCTTTGTCTTTCTCTGAGGCTGAGAGAGTATGACTTACCCAAGGTCACCCAGCAGACTTTCATGGCTAAGTGCAGATCTGAATCCTGGTTTCCAGAGTCATAGTCCATGCTTGAATTAACACCACACTGACTCCCAGATGCTCCATATAGTTGGAGGCATATTGTCTCTGAAGGGGAAAGTTTCATCTAATTTTAAACAATTGTAATTGGTTCTTAAAATTAGACAAAAATTACTCATTGTAGACCATCAGCAGAGCCTGGTTAAGTTACTTTTTTTCACCACACCTCCCAGAATCCCCTAGACAGTTTTCCAAACTCTGGTTACTGCTGTAGCTGCTAGAATAAGAAGAGGCCATTGCTGTAATGCAGTCATAATCCCTATTTATTTGGGAGTTGCCTGGGCCGCAAGTCTGACAGATGTCATCATGCTGCTTGGCTAGATCTGGTGGAATCGAAATAATCATACAACAGAATTCTACTATTATTATTATTAGTAGTAGTAGAAGAAGAAGAAGAAAAAGAAGAAGAAGAAAGTGTTGAAATTGTAAGAGAGGTAGAGAGCATGCAGCATATAAGTTATTTTATCATTACACTTTTTAAAATATGCTTACATTTTTGCAGCAAATCACATGAATTTTTATAGCTGACAGAAGTTTTGATCTTCTGGGATATTCATTCTCTAGAGAAAATGCATGTAATGCATTATTTTGCAAGTGTTCTGTGGACCAGAAATTACTATGCAATCTTAAGTATTGCAGCTCTGCGAGATTTATTTAATTAAGCTGAGAAAAGTCCATGGAAGATGGGAGGATATTTAGTTAAAGCCATTTCCAGGGTGTAGCTGCTACAGTGTGGCCCCTCCCAAACAGCAGTGGAGTGTTAATGTGAACTTTGTGGGCACTGAAACAAACAGGACACACCTGTGCCTTTTGCTGTAGTGCCATTACACATTAATGCACATATTTCAGCCTTGTTATATAATGTAATATCCCAGTATGAAGTAGCACTATTAACATGTAGCAGTTCTTATGTGGTTTGTTTTCCTTTGAGTACAAGTTGCTTCATCTTGCATGACAAAGTTGCAGTGCCCTATACTACAACTGGAAAAAAACATTTCAGCAGACATGTCATGTGTCCCTCCCCGCCTTATCTGTGTGGTTATCAGAAAGGCTTTATTATCCAAGTTTTAGATTATCCTATCATCTTTAATAATATTTACATCTACTAAAAGTGTGTCTGTAAATTTCTCAAAATCTACTAGAATATAATGTGGAATAAGGCCTTTCTAAAACTCTCTTCATGCTTACATGTAGCATTAAACTCAAGTGTATATATTAGATTCTAAGATAAGATAATTTCAGTCTTATGAGGACTGAAATCATAGCCAATGTGATGGAAGAAAGGACTATAATCATATTTGAATAAATTGTACCCCATTGTTATATACTGAAATGTTCTGTAAAGACTGTTCATTTAATTTTCTTAAACACACAGAGAAGAGTCTTTTAAGTAGGATTTCATTAATAATCCTTTGAAGAGACTAATATAATATATTGCATTTAATTTATGAAACATGCCTATAGGCTGGAATTAAAATGAAGCCAGTGTGTTCATAACTAGTACTGATTTTTTTTTTTCATTTCATTTCTTACCCTGACTGGATTTAATCATTCAGAACCATGCATCTTTATTCTAGTAAGAGAGGAATCATAGTAATTTGAGAATTGTCTGCAGTCTTCATCCTCTCTTGATTTCTTTCTCCTTTCCTTCGGGTTATTAAAGGAGTCCTCTCTTCATATTAATGAGCAATTCCTGAAGACTGCAGCTTCCAAAACTACCCGAGGTCCTTTGCAAAAATGTGTCTTTTGTAGGAAATGCAGCGTAGAACCCTATGGGGGAGGGGGGATTCTTTTGCTGAACATAGTCTGAATGTTTTGTTGGGCTAGTTCTTTGCCTTAATTAGCTACATGATATGATTCTGGAAAACTAAAATATGCCATCTGCCTGGATGAGTGTTGTATACTATTTGTGTATATGTGTGTATACATGTGCACGCACACACAGACATACATATGGCAGTACTATTTAGGGATTCCAGGGACTGCCACCATAGATGCTGTCTTTATCTCATTAAAATTCTGAGGCGTAAGATTCCCAATCACAAATAACAAAATGCCCAAGGTTAGCCAATGAGCCTAGTATACACAAAGGAAAGTGGCTTTAAATCTCAGCTTAACATCCAACTTGGAGATCAAGGTGACTTGCAGTATTTTTCTTCTCTTATATCTCTATACACATAAAAGATTATACCTGTTTGCAGCATGACTGTGTAACTGAATGTAAATGTTCTTTTTTGACAGTCTCTAAGTACTTCTTATTCATATGATCCCAAGTATTTGCATCTGTCATTCTGCATCTTCTGACTCATCCATTCCTTATTGCAAAATTGTTCACACAGTTTAAAGTGGTTTCAGTATTCAAAAGTAGATGAAAGGCTACTGTCTATTTTTCATGTAGTATTTTAATGCAACTTAGAGTAGTAGAATCCATTCTATTTAATTTAATACTGATCACCTGATGCTTTGAATCCAAATATGCAAACTAACTCCACTGAAAAGCATTCTGTTGTGAAAATTCTGAAAAGAGGTTTCATTTGTGATGGTTCATTCACATGTCAGTTTTAGATGTGCTCTCATGAAGTGGGGACCTTTTATGTATGAACCATTTTATGAAGTGGCAAATTATCTTTGCTAGAAACCTTTTTTAAAATAAAATTTCTGCTTGTTTTTTTCTTCAAGGAAGCTGAAAAATGAGTTATTGGAAGTGAAACGGAAAGGTGGGCGACATCACCAACATCAGTTTGACAACAGCAGGGTCTGCATTCGCTGTCAGAAAAATTTGGGCTTAATCTTTGATAGAGGAGATCTCTGCCCCGCATGTGGATTCAGAGTCTGTAGCAAATGCCGTGTTGAAGGGATGGATGGCAACTGGAAATGCACAGTGTGTGATAAGATTGCGTGAGTTTATTTTTTTTTAATAAAAATTGGACACGTTTTGTTAATTAATTTTCCTAAGTTTACATTGTGAGCAGCATGACAGTGTAGTGAAGAGGCTGGGATAATAAAAACATACCTGCAATTACTTTGTGCTAAGGAAGTTTGAAACCCGTACAGTGGGATATAGACGTAGCTCACTTAACAAAGCCTCCAACGAAAAAACTCCTTTTTACAAAGTCTTTTTATACCTACCCAGTTCCCTTTTCTTCCTCATCCTCTGTCTGGTTGGGAGGGGTTGTTTTTAGTAGTACTAGCCTTGGGTGAATGGTGAAGGAGGATTGGAGAAATGTAGACTTCCACTATCTGTTTTTAGCGCTGTGTCTGGAGTAAACAATGGAATAAAGCTTGAGCCAGGAAAGAATGAGCATCTACTCAAGCCAGTTCTATTGTAGGTGTGTGTGGGCCTGCCTATAACAGGCAAGGTAAGCAGCAGCTGCCTCATGAAACTGTTACTAAGCATGTGTGAATTGCAGAACAGAGAAAAAGAGAAGGCAGGTAAGCCTTCCTTACTAGCTACTTCCAGCATGTTTAAAAATCATAGATCTACAATTCCGGCCAGCAAATCATAAGAACAGTGGAGGCTGATAACAGAAAAAGTCATTCCTGGATGTATTTGGAAGAAGCCTTCAAGTAGTTTGCTATTGTTGTTGTGTGGCTTCTGGCTGTTTCTGGCTTATAGTAACTGTGGGGTTTTCTGGGGCTGAGAGTGTGTTGCATGCCCAGGGTTTCCATGGCCTGTAGAAGGTTCAAAATGTTTTCATTTCCTTATGCAAGGCATCCATGATCTGGTTGTTTCATTTTACATTTGTATTTGCATATTTTTAGTTTTGGATGACATGTTTTCTCAAACATGTTGCTCTTTTTTGTGGTGCAGGAACCTAACCTTATTGTTTTGATGTTATTTCTGCCTCTGGTACCAAATCGTCTGTTAAAGAAATAATACCCAGGAATTTACCTACTTCAAAAACTAAAGTATACCTGTAGTTTTACCCCAGTTTTTCTACTCTAATTGGCAGTAGTCAGAATTCCTTGCAGAACAGAGAACCTTATGACTGCAAAGTATTATCGTTTAGAGAAACCATGCCTAGAAAACATAGGCGCCATTAATTAAGTTATATTTCCGTTCAGCATTTTCACTGGTCCCATACTAGTATTTCTGCTGCCTTCAATGTTATCCTTGTTTCATTAAGCTATAAACAGCGCAATGATTGTAAAACTTACTTTTTAAAACTACCAGAATTACCTGGCCACCGTGGCTAAAGCATACCCAGACCTCCTGGCAGCTGGTGACTTTCACATCAGTAGGATGATGAGCTCACTTCAGGATTTTGACCAGTCTTTAAAGGAGCTGTCCACATTGCTGAACCCAGTTCCCAAGATAGGTGCAGTGTCCTGGATGGCTTATTTATGGTTCCAAATAAAACCAAGTGCATATTCACTGGCCCATTAACATAGAAACCAGCCACTGCCAGTGCCAGAAGTCCATTCCCTGGTTGGCCCTCTAGGTGACTTAGATGAAACCTTGTAATGAAATATCAAAACTTAACGGAGGAAAAATATTAGCTCACTTGCCTGCAGACAGATGGGATCAGCTCTTTTTTCTCCAAGTCAGGTTTCTGCCCTTGCAAGCAAGCAAGCAACTTGAGATTGGTGGTGGTATAGTTCTAAAGAGTTTTAGTTTGTGATATGCTGCACTTCACATTACTGAAACAAACCATTCTCAGCTGAAGGAGCTTTGGATGGCATTGCTGTATGTTTTGCTATTCATAATGGACCTGGTCATGTAGGATGTCTGGGTTTCTTACCGCTTAAAATTGCTTTTAGTGATTGGCAAGTGTATTAGTGCCTTAGTTGCTGGCATAGAAAAGGAACTCTATGTGTGCTTTATTTTACCATGGCATAAAATGAGAGATGGAGAAGGGGGATTGGTAGTAAATACGGCTTTGTGGATTTTTTTTGTCGGCAGAACCTATCATGGGCCTCAATATTAATAGCCCTTGTGAGAACTGCATAATAGTCCCCAGCACCAAAAAACAAAAGACAAAAGAGAGAGCATTTTGTTTATATCCCCTTATGTATTCTGATTAATAAGTCATTTGAATTGCCTGATCTCAAGATGGAAAAGTCCTTGAGTTTCAGAGCATGCAGAAGTAAAATTATAATCATGAAGCGTATGAAGTATAGATTGGCAATTATACAAAAAATGACCAGAAAAAAAACTTAAGCATTGTTTCACAGAACCCAAAGACTGAAAGAGTGAAAGAGAAAATGCTACACATTAGAGCTTACCTGTCCATATATTTTTTTTTACTTCTACTGCAGTGTTTCTTTTAATTGGCTAAAAGTGCAAGTGACTTTAAAAGATGTGTAAGGTACTTCATAACTTTGAAATATGCTACAATGGTTTAAGATATTGCTACAATCAGTGAGTTTATATTCAGGTTATAAACTTGTTGGTAATAAAACTTTCATTCTTAAAGTGTCTGGCACTCAGCAGTAGTGGCCTTCAAATGTAGTTTCAGCCTTGTTAAATATGCCTCTCTGCAGAACTTCTAGGTAGCATGTTGCATAAGATCGCTCTGTCCTCATGTGCAAGAGTGTCTTCTGTGTTTCTGTGGGGACTGGTTCAGACATTGATGCTGCTGTTCCTGCCAAACCAATTGTGTGTTCTAGAGTATGCTGAACACTGTATCTCAGGGAAGTGTTGCAAGTGGTAGGTTCACTGCTTAATTGTACAGTATGCTTGATCTTATTGAGGAAATCCTTGAGGAACCATCTTTTGTCACAGTCCACTGAGGTATGATAGCTGCAGATCTAACTGTTTAAGATCAGACCAGCTCTGATCATGTGGGAACCAAATGGTCCAAATAAAGAGCACACAGTGCACAGGTGATTGTGTTTATGTAGAAAATTTCCCCTCCTTATCCTTAGCTTTACTATCCTATAGTCTGCCCCTTCCTGAAGGTGATCACCCTTTTGCCTGGTGGACATGCACCTTTAGATCTTTGTATCTGCCCTCTTATTTTCTACCTCATTAGAGCCAGATTTAGGTTTAAATGCACAGATCTACAACTACTTGCTGAAGGCCCTTAGCAATACAAAGAAAATGCTAAATAGAATCTGTTTAGTAGATAGTCAAAAGAATATTAGACTGCTGAGTGTTCCATGCCTAATAATATTATTGCAAAAGTTCTTCAAAGTAGTTCTGTTTCTCTTTACAAATTTTGCAAATTGACTAAACATTCAGGATTATCAGTCCTAATACTAAAACAAATAAATGGTATAGTAAGCTTTGCCATTTATTTGTTGAGTTCTTGACTAAGTATTGACAGTTGAAAGAAGCAGCCAACAAGTTCCCTTTTGCCTGCAAACAAATTAAAACTAATCTTGTGAAATGCTGTTCTGTTTAGTAGTAGACAACACTAATTATAGCAGACACTTGCCACATTCAATAAGAAAGATGTACATTTGGATTTAGACAGCAGTTTAAAAAGGATTAATGATGATTCAGAAGGCAAATATATATCACATACAATGCCAATAAACTGGTTTGTCATAGTCAAAGGAATTCACTGCTCTACAGAGTATTTGTTAAATTTGGGAGCTGAGGAAGAGAGTTTCAGTTGTGTCTTGTACCATTGTTATTTTTTTTTTATCAAATGTGATGCTGAGAGATGGCTAGATATTTCACAGAATTAAATCCCAGTTCCTATGGTGGTGGAGAAGTCAGGATGAAAAGTTAGGTGTTTTATGTGGTTCTATCTCATAATGGTGATAATTATATAGAGCACATTTGAACTACAAATTTAAGTTCAACAGGTTACAGGAACAGGGGCAGACAAAGAAGATTATGCCACCAACATCCCTTTCCCTGCATGATTTGTAACTGCATAGAGAATTCTAAATACTGTGCCTTGCAGATTTACTCACCTCACCTCTTGACTTGGACATTTTCAACCTGGTGTGTTGAAATGAATTTAAATGGCATTGTTTCCATTTGATGTACGCAATAAACTTAACACTGTGATGGTGTAAAATATTTTTATTGTGGCAAAAACATTAAGAAAATAGAAATGGATTGCTAATTGTTAGTTGCATAAGTATTTACTCCCCTCCCACCATGTTAGTACTTCATAGAAGCACTTCTAGTAGCAATCCCAGCTGCAGGTCTTCTTGGGTAAGTGTCCATCAGCTTTGTGCATGTGGATCCCAGAATAATATTTTCCTTTTTCACAATGCTGAGTATTTTGTGTGCATTAAGTGGCAATAATGCCAATTGTATCCATTTCAATTCCAGGCCGTAACACAACAAAACAAGGAAAAATTGAAGTCTGTGTATTTATACAAGGACTTTGCAAGGCACTGGAAGTTTTCAAACTTGAGAACCTTTAAAACTCTTCCCTTAAGAGAACCAGCATGACTTGTGTACTGTAGTAAGACTCCAGAAGACCATGATTTGAATCCCTGTTGAGCCATGGAAACCCACTGGGTGACATTGGCTAAGTCATACTCTCTCAGCCTGAGAGGAAGGTAATGTCAAATCCCTTCATGAAAATCCTAGGATAGGGTCACCTTAAGTCAAAGTGAACTTGAAGGCATGTAACAACAACAGCAACACAGTCAACATTGGGATTACTGTTGTAACACAAGTACAGGGATTCTTAACCTGTGGTTCATGGATTCCTAGGGGCTCCAGGAAATCTGCATTTTTCTCCTTCAGTTTCATTCCTATTACTTTCAAAATTATGTTTAAGTGCATTTTTCTGAGAACTGGATCCATAGGTTTCATCAATTTCTCAAAGAGATCTGTGACCCAAAAAAGATGAAAACCACTGTGCTAATGGTTTTGAGAGGTATGAATCTGTTAGTCTGAACACCTGTAAGTAGGAAATTGTGCAAATGCAAAGAGTTCCAGGTGACTTGAGGCCAATTTCCAGTTGGGGGGAAATCATTTTGTCTCATTGATGTCTTGATAAATACCAGTCTTGATTCTAACTACAGCCTTAAGTAGTACTGGCAGCAAAATAACGGCCTTCTCTCATTTCATTTTGGGCGTTCTGTAAGTGTCATGCTACAGCAGAGACAGCATGAACTTCTCTCTGCTGGAGAAGGATCTCAGAAGATGATTTCAAAAGGCCGTGGAGGTTGATAGCAGAGGCAGTACTATTTTGTATATTTGTGACACAGATTCATCAGGGATTTAAATACAAGAATTGCCATTTTGAATTGGACCTTGAAGCAAACAGGCGAGAAATGGTGGTAGTTAAAAGATTTTGGCATTAGTTTCTGTGGACTACAGTTCACCTCATCAAATGCACCTGATAAAATGGACTGGAGTCCATGAAAGCTTATACCAAATAAAACTTTAGCCTTTAAGCTTCCACAGGACTCTTCATTTTAGTTGTAAAAGACTAATATTGCTATTGGATTATTAAAAAATAGCATGATGTAAGTGAACAAGGCCTCACCAGTCAAAAATCTAGCAAAATCAGATTTTATATTAATTGAAGGCTTCTCAACTTCAAAGGAACTCTTGCTTAGAATATTGTTGTTGTTGTGTGCCTTCAAGTCATGTCTTATGGCATGACTATGCTAAGATGAACTTATCATGGAGTTTTCTGGCACTGAGAGTGTGTGATGCACCCAAGACCACCCAGTGGGTTTCCAGGGCTATGTGGGAAATCAGACCCTGGTTTCCAGGGTCATATTCCAAAGCTCAAATTACTGTACCACACTGGTTTAGAATATGCACAGCAATAATTCATTTGAGAGGTTATCAGATCGCCATGGCCAGAATGTCTCTGCAGCTGTAGATGATGAAGAAGCATTCTGTGCCACAGAAGCCACTTGAGGTACTAGTAATAGGCCATTTCCGCACTACACTGTTATAGTGCTATTATTCCACCTTCATTCTGTGGAATTCTGGGATTTGTAGTTTACTGAGACCAAAGAGCTTTCTGGTTGAGAATTCTGAATGCCCCTGCCTAAACTGCAAACCTCAGGATTCTAGAATCTTGAAAGTGGAGTAATAGCACTATAACAGCATAGTGCAGAAATGGCCATAGTGTGGGATATCAGTGTTCCTGTCCTTCTCCTACATACATAAGCTGTGAACTTTCTTGGAGGTTTCTATGTCTTGGAAGATGGTGTTCAAACTCTTCTGGACAAAATCTCTCTCTCTCTCTCTCTCTCTCTCTCTCTCTCTACACACACACACACACACACACACACACACACACACTCACGCACACACAGAATAGATTGAACACCATCTTTCCTGGCATATACTCCATGTACATCTATGTACTCCATCTTTTCAGGAATGAAGCTGAATTTTCTAACCCTCATCTAAATCATTATCAAATCCAGGACTAGGTTCCGTACGTCGTTAACTATAGAAAAGATAGAACTGAATATTATCAGTCTACTGTTGGCACTTTATTCCAGATCACTGTCTTGTATGTTAAGTCACTTCATCCAACAACATGGTATGTTAAAAAGATATATAGGCTGGCTCATTGTGGGATCCATAGCAAGAATGGCAAAGGTTCAAACAGAAGTTCTTCCAGTGTTATCTTCTGGTATGAGTACTGCCAGCAGGAGTGGAACTCCTGTTACCACCGTGATTCCCATACCCATGTACCTATTAATGTGTAACAACTATTTTTCTGTGAATGTTTTTATAAATGAGTAAGTAAAAGCAGCAAACATTGGCCAAATGTATCATAGATAAAAGCAGCAAGCATTGGCCAAATGTATCATCAAGATGATGACCCACTAGAGGAAAAGTAGAATTTCAGTTGAGGTTGAACCTTGGAAAAAACTGTATAGGAATTCTGGATTTCTTTGCCTAATGTAGTTGAGATGAATGCAGCATCTTACATTAAAGCAAAAATCCATTTAGCATGGTATTCAAAGATAGGAGAGACACAAACAATACCAGTTTGCCTGGTGCTTGTTGGTATGAAACTGACAATTGTACAGTCATTTAAAAATGGCTTCTGCTAAGAATGAAACAGAATAATGCCCAGTCTCTTTATTGCTTGTGTATAGTTGGACTGCAAATCCTGTTAGGTTCCAAGAAAAATCAACATCCTGGAGATTAATAGTTCTGATAAGTTTACGTGTCTGGAATGTTTGTCAGATGTCTAATATAAACATTTGTTATCAAGGGGAACAGGTTTTTTAGAACATTGCCCCATGGTAAAACTGAAAAAAATATATATTTACAAACATTTACTCAGATTTTTTAATATTCTCCTTCTATCAAATTTAGAATAAAAAACAAATAAGTGGGGAGGGGAAAGGAGTAGGAAATGTTCAAAGTTTAATAAGAATAGTTTTCAAAATGTCATGGCACACTTGCAATTCAAAATCAATTGTATTTTGACATCAAAGGACCAAACTGTATACTCTGTGTGCTCTTTCCCAGGAGTAGCCACACCCTTGACTCCTGAACTTTTGACTTCTTTCCTTTGGTTTCAGTTAATGTTATTTATGTAGTTAGTACAACTCCATCCTGCTGAGGTGGAACAAGAATGCTCTCTGGCAGGGCTGGCACCAGTGATCTCCAGCAGAGGTCTGAGACTGACCCTTAGTAATCAGAGAGTAGGGCAGGGCTGGGCAACTGCTCTCAAGCCCAGGAGCTTCTTTTCAGCTTGACCACGTGATTGAGGGCTGTACTGTCGGTCTGTCTTCCTTTTTTAAAAAAATAAATAAATTACCAGTTAAAAGCTACATTAGTTGTTACCTATATGTAAGGTTAAAAGTTAATTGAATTAATTAAAAATAATACCTCATCAAATCAATAAGTTCTTTAAAAATCCTCCCACTCATTATTAACAGGACTTTCCATAGGAATTCAATTATTATAAAATTTATATTTCTGTGTAAATGAAGTTTAAATTTACTTAATTGACTTTAGTATTATATAGACTATTGATATTGATAGAAAAGGAACTAAATTGACTAAGACATTGGCTGATATTGCCTACAGTACATTAAGTTCCTTTTTCCATTGACTATAATGTTTGAAAAAAATTGTGGGGAGCATGTGGGGCTCTAACAAAAAGTTCATGGATTACACATGATCTGCAGGCCACATTGCACTCACCTCTGGACTAGAGATTAAGCATTTTCCTCTACTTGCCTTGCACTTTTCCTTTGTGTTGTTGTGTGTGCTCAGTTTAGAGTGAGGAACCAAGTGAATGGATAGTGGCAGAAGTTGTGAAGAGGTAGGTGAGCCCATTTTAGGGAGATGGAGCACAAGAAGTTTCTCACCCAAAGATTACAAGGCAGCCAAGAGCTGTCACTGTTGTAAGGTTGACTGATGATTGCATGTGTCAGATGATTTGTGGGATTCAGCTAACTTTCAGACACCAGGTGTTGTTCTATCTGTTCTGGGAAAATCCTTTGCAATGTAAGTTAGTCCACAGTAGGCCTACTGGAATGAGTTAGATTGTGATTTTGTGGCAGATAGAATCAGATGAAAGACATTGTGAATGTGGGGACATCTTGCTTTTAAAGGCTGGAAATCACACTCCATACATTAAGATAGTGTTTGCTAAAATGGAAGTCCTTTCATTAACAAACAACATTAACTTGAATCTCTTTTGGTGGTCTTTCTTTTTTTTCCCCCCTTTCTGCAGCTTTTCCATTTTAATGCATGCCTTACTTTTAATGGATCACGTTAGTAAAAATATACATATTTCTAAAAGGGGGAGAGATTAAGACTTGTCTCTGGTATTTCCTTGGTTTTTCCTTTTCTTTCTTTGAGTTGTAGTTTGTAGTTTGAAAACAGTAATGTGTGACCACAGTTTTGCTGCAAAGATTAGCAAAGGTACTTGAACACTTTTATAAACTCATCAGAAGAACGGAGGTGGGAGCGGGAAGCTGCTTTTTTTGTTGTGTGTCCTCAGGTTGCCGACAGCGGATGGTGACTCTATGGTGACCCTATCATCGGGTTTTCTTAGCAAAATGTGTTGAGAGGGGGTTTGCCTTCGCCTTCACCTTCCACTGAGGCTGAAAGAGTATGATTTGTGTAAAATCACCCAGTAGATTTCTGTGGCTGAGTGGGGATTTGAACTGTGGTCTCCAGAGTCAATGCTCAACCTCTATTCCACGCTGGATCTCTAGAGAATTCCTTAAGAGAATTTAATTTGAGATGGAAAACTAGATACAGAGAAGAGTATATGCTCCTTCTTCTAACCTCTTCCTGAAAATTTTCACTTCCACATTGCCTGTACTTGTATGTTATTATTCCCATAAACTGTACTTTATTAAATGTTGCAAAAAATGATGGTAATATTCTGCTATTGTCTCATTTCCAGTAAAACAGATGATTGTCATGTATTGGTATAATAGTGCTATTATACTCTCCTTATGTTTTAATTTTTGCTGAAGTGGTATAGATTTCTTGGGTGTTTGGGGAAATCAAATGACTAGGTCACATTGACTGTATGAGTTTGCATCATTTTAGCTTTATTTCTTTCATGCAGGCATCTTAGGATAGTAACAGGAGAATGGTTCTTTGAAGAGAGAGCAAAACGCTTCAAACAGTCCAAGCTCCTTGGAACTGATATTGTTAGGCAGTCCATCCTACGTAAGACTCCAGGTAAAAATAGCAAGAGGAAGAAGAGCCTGCTTTTCCTATGTGTGTCAATAACCTCATTATTTCCACAGTATTCCACACAATTTTTTTAATAAATAGCAGGCATGTTGCCTGTTCTTTCTAGTATTTTTTAAAATCCTCGCATGTTGAGTACTTAATGATCTCTTGTCCATGAGGCTAGGCAGATCAACATTTGCTTAGCTTCAGCAGTACTTCAATACCAAATACTACTTCATCAAGTTGGAAGCAGATGGACAGACTGTTGATGTGGGAGTTTTATGGCCCTGCAGATATTGTTGAACTGCAAGACACACCATTCTGCACTATCTGCCATATAAAAGTCAAAGTTTATCTGTGAGTTTGTCTGTTTGTCTGTGTCAGGCCGGAGAAGAGCTCATACGATTGACTGTGTGAGGCGAGAAGACTTCATATGATTGTCTGGCTTTGAAGATTCTGTGGGATCCTGGGTTTGGCAGTTTAGGGAGCGGCCTTTAGAATTCTCAGCCAGAGAGCTCTTGGGCCTCAGGCTGGTTGCTATGGAGATGAGGCCTATCATCAATAAGGATGCCAGAAAACATTTGGGAGTCATATGTGAGAAAAATTAAGGTGACATACACAGCATAGTTACAAGGTCTTCTCACCTCAAACGGTGAATTGTATGGGTTCCATTTGTGAGGAATCTTAAAGTTGAAATTTAAAACAAAAAATGCTTCCAGAAAAATGTGAAGTTATTGTACAAAATCAACAGAAAGAAAAAAAATCAAAAGCCAGTACATCAAAGTCTCCAGACAACACAGATTGGATTGGGGACTATGGGAAAAAGTTACAGGTACTGGAATAGGCTGGTTGCTATGGAGATGAAGCCTAGCAGCAAGGAGGAGGACAGTGTATTCCCCTAGGAACCCAACCTCTGTATGTTAACAACTCTGAATATGGATTGGATTGGGGAATATGAGGAAAAGTTACAGATACTGGAATAAGCTGGTTGCTATGAAGACGAGGCCTAGCAGCAAGGAAGAGAACAGTGTATTCCCTCGGGAACCCAAACTATGTATGTAAATAACTCTGAATACAGATTGCATTCAGAAATATGGGGGAAAGTTACAGGTACTAGAGAAGACAGTTGGGTGAGTTCTTAAGAGGAAAATAAAATCCCAGGCAATGCTGGGTAAGTATGCTAGTTAACTATAATGACTGAGATTGGAGCGCATTACAATCCAGTATCTGGTGGCCACATATTTCTCATCTCTGCAGTCTGTCTATCTGCCTCCACCTTGAGGTAGATTTTTTTTATCAGCTTTATGTTGTAGCAGATGTTTGTTTGTTTGTTTGTTTGTTAAAAGAATCTGGGTCTCCTGCTTGTGTTTCTCATGTGCAGTTTCTTTGAGGATGGTTCCCTTTTCCCTCTTATTTATTTCTCCTCCCCTTATTGTTTTGCTCATGCTAGCTATTGCAGGCAGTTTTCTTAAGCCAAAAAGGTGGGGTATAAATACCTTAAGGAACACATGGTATGGCAGCTGGTGAGATGCAGAACAAAAAATGCTTCACTGCTGCCCAGTTGGGCGTCCTTGAACAATTAGTTAGCCTGCTGTGCTCTGATGACTGCTATTCTCATGGAACAATGGGGACAGTTGGCTTTATATTGAATTATCTGAGAATTATGTATTTTAAATCCTTTCACTTTTTTTTAAAGTGCCTCTTTTCTTTTAAGGTGCATCCTCTGAACAGGTAGAAGGGGTTAAAACCAAGGATGAATTGGCAAGGAGCTCAGAAGACACCTCAAAGCAAGATGTGTTAGCTTCCCTGTCCAGTGGAACAAAATTAGTCTTCAGTGGGCCCAGGAAAATTGGGTGAGGCATCCTTTTATGTAATGTGTGATGAGTATCTGCTAGTGACTCCAGCATAGTCAATCACTTGAATTTAAAACTTCTAGATAAAGAAGCAAAGTGCTTTTATTGTTACTGAAGCTTTTGTTCTGCAAGCATGACTGTAATATATATACATATTAAAAAGGGGTAACTATTAGTGTTTTCTTATTCCACTAAATATTTACTATTAGATTTACTTATATTTTGAGCATTTTAAAAGTATAATTCAAAATTAGGCTCTGCTTCATATAGGACTTAACAGCATTTTAGAGCTTACTTTTGTTCATTTTCCACAACTTCCCCATATAAATTGCCTAGTTTGCAAATAAAATGTTTTCATACTCTTGCTGATGCGTAGCACACACACCAAGAAAAACTGAGTATTTCTTATTGTTGTTGTTCTGTGCCCTTAAGTTGTTTCTGATTTATGGTGACCCTAAGGCCAATCTATCACAGAGTTTTCTGGGGCTGGGTGTGTGTGACTGCACCCAAGGTCACCCATTGGGTTTCCACGGCTGAGCAGGGAGTTGAACCCTGATCTCCAGTGCTCAAACCACCACATCACACTGGGTACATATCACTGATTTGTTTAAAAAGGATTATATTCCCCATTTCTCATACTATTATAACTTTAGCCATTTCCGCAGTAGACTGTTATAGCGCTCTGATTCCACTTTCACCATCCTGTGGAATCCTGGGGTTTGCAGTTTCGGGAGGGGCCACTGGCCCCTCCCGAAACTGCAAACCCCAGGATTCCACAGGATGGTGAAAGTGGAATCAGAGCGCTATAACAATCTAGTGCGGAAATGGCCTTTGTTGGGGGAGGGAGTATTGTCCAATAAAAGTGATTAGCAGGATACTTCAGACAACAAAAATGTACCTCTCAACATGATTAATTGTTACTTCTTAGTATGATTAATTGGTTGACTTTGCTGCCACAAGATGCACCCAATTAACACAGATGGCCTTAAAAGGGACCTGGACGGATTTGTGGAGAATAAGTCCCTGAATGGGTCTGATAATTATAGGTACGTACTATTCCTGAGGTCAGAGGCGGCCATGCTCTGACTACCAGTTACTGGGAGTCAGTAGCAGGAGAACTCAGTTCTTCTTGTCGTGAGCTTCTAAGAGGAAGGTGCTTACTGCTGAAAACTGGATGCCTAGATATGCTCATGGGCTGATTCAGTCCATCGCTTATATTCCTAAATAACTGGGGATCCAGTAGTGTCCTCATGGTAACTCTGTCTCCAGGTGACTTCTTTCATAATTCTGTTTGACATTGTGTGTGACAAATGAGCCAATGGTTCTGAAGGTCACGCACTATTGTCTCACTTCGTCATGAAAAATGTTACTTAAAGAAAAGACTCAGGCAGTGTCAGGATCCTAGAGAATACTTAATGACTCTGGTAGTTAATAAACTACAGGCTAATGGAATCTCATATATTTTGCCTTTAAGAGGTCAGAATAATAATATTTGTGTGGTAGAGTTTCCTTTGGAGGTTTTTAAGCAGAGGCTGGATGGCCATCTGTTGGGAGTGCTTTGATGTGTGTTCCTGCATAGCAGGGGATTGGACTGGATGGTCCCTGTGGTCTCTTCCAGCTCTGTGATTCTGTGATTCTTTTAATCTCTGTTCAGGAAAAAAGTTTTCAAGGGAGTTTCTAAAGGAGAAATTGCAAATGTGAAAGCAGAAGATGGAAGAAGCATTGGCTCAGATGCTGACATTCAGAGTATGAACAGTGCTGAGAGGTAAGAGAAATGAAATTGCCTTTGCACAATTAACCCTCATCACCAGTACTAGCTGTAGTCCATGGAAGTTGTGAGAGAGAGTTTTGTTGGGTTCACAGCTGGGAAAGAAAGTCTTAAACCTTCACCCTCCAGGCACTGTGATTCTATTCAAAATGTGCTTGATTAAATTTTTAAAACCATATCTGATACAATTGCAGGCAACACAGTTCACAAAACCTCTGTTCTGGCCTAAATGTGATACTAAATTTGATGCATTTAGTTTGCTAAAGGATGTGATCTGTTACTGTCAATGATATGATTTCACTGCCCCACTGTTTCCCTAATAAGTTTCCACTGTTGTAGAAAGGCTGTTCATAGCAGCTAATCAGAATGTGATATGAAAAGAGCAGTCAAGCAGAAGTGTAATTTTGTTTCTGTATCTAGCGTGAAAGGAATTGCCAGAAAACTAAGGCTGCTTAGACATTGAAGTGATATGTTTTCAAGTAAAGATGTTAGCTGAGTTAGAAAATTATTAGAAATCCCACTGCTGAATATTAAACACTTTCAGTTTCACAAATCACGAATAAAGACAAGTATTAATAACTGAAAGAAAACTGTAGATGTTGGAAATGCTGCAAGAAATCCCAACTGGGTATGTATTGCCTTGGCTGGGAATGTTTGGGAATGCTCAGTTTGGGAATTTTTAGCCTGAGGTAAATTGGGCAGATGGAACATTGCTTCTCTTGGGGAAAGGGCAGACAGATGGAAGTAGTTTAAGCAGATGAACAGCTCTTTGAGATCTCAGGTGTCCCAGAACAGTAGCTTTTCCTGGGGGATTCTACAAAAAAGGTCAACATGTACAGCACACCATGTAGCCCCCATGTGTCAAATAGTTGCATATTCCATATCCCCCAGTGGGGCATACATGTTTATCACCTTTGAATAATACTAAGGGTCCACAAAAATGTAACGTCCATGTCAATCTGTGTGTCTATATGTGTATGTGTGCTTGCGTATCCTCCTGATTTTGAAAAATGAGGAGGATTGAGTTGTTGAACATGTTAAGTGGCCAGGCTGTAATTTCAGTTGCTCTTTGACTTCAGAAATACTTAATTGGATAGTCTTTAAAATGCCCCTTCAGATGTTGTTGTATTGTAACTTCCATTGGCCTTAGCCAGCATAATCAATGGCCAAGGATAATGGGAGTTACACTACAACATCTGGAGACCACATGTTCTATGCTTATGGACCAGGAGATGTGAATGTTGAAGCACTGGTGGTAATGGTCTGAAATTGTGCAATATTACTACTTGTGTACTTCTTGAGCATGTAACTTTTTAAATTACTTGACAGTCATCTTCTTCAGTGTACTTGGTATTGTACTGCTCCCTTTTCATGTGGTGTATGAGTGGTGCTAAAAGGGTAGTTTTTTGGTACTGTTTCCGTAGGGTGAGCACTGTTTCACTAGACAGTAATGATCTGGAGGATACGTCTGGTAGTCTGAGAGGGGGAGTGAGTTCTGTAAACCACAGTAATGCCTCTACTCCAGTTCGTCCAAGGTCACCAGCACTGAGTACACACAGCATGACAGTTGACTACAGCATGGTAAGTTGACTGATGCAAACAAAGTTGTCTCAATGTTTGACTCCCTCCAGAAAACTAAAATCAACAACATAAGACTTACAGAATGGGTCAGGTTTTTATTAAAACAGTGCTTGTTGCACTTTAAATTCAGACTTCTACGAGCAGGTGTTTCCTCCCATATGAAAGCGGTCCTGGATTGTGGAAAACAAGCAAATTTTTGTGTGGTGTGTAGGATTAAAGCATGAGTTCTCAGCTGCAGTCTGAACAGTTATAACGTAGACATGAATGCACTGGCCTGGTGCAAACTAGAACTTAGTCACATAAGTGGTGGTCCTCTAAGGTTGTTTTTGCAGTCCTTAACCACTTAAGACTGCCCCTTTTCTTATCAGAAATAAATGAATTCTTTGTCCTGCAGAAACAATTTATGTTCTCAGTTGGTTGCAGGGTTCCTTTGCACTGCATAACATTTTTAAAAAACTGTGTTTTGAAACCAAAAGTGGACTTACTGTCAATTCCATTTTTGCTTTTTTCCCCGTTTTCCTTTTTTTGGGGGGGGCGGGGGGATTTTTAGCAGACTGGGCAGCCACTCAGAGACATAAAATTGGCCACTGGACCCACCACAGTGATGCATCATTCTTGTTTTTACAGTCTTTCATAGGGAAATGCTGTTTAGTCTTGAAACCCACAGGTATAAGAAGTCTCAGTAAGGAGAGAACAGTAGGGAACATTACCTTGCTAAATGATTTAAGATGAGAGGCCACTCAAGGGAGTTTCATAGATTAGCAAGGCCTTGAATTTAGGTCTTCCTATTCTAGGTCTTAATAATCTTTCTGTTAAATCTCATTGGTTTAGGACAAGATCTAAGGGATCCAGGATCCCATTATGTCCCCTGGGGACCTACTGTGGGAAACACGATTGTCCCAAATGCCACTTTTTTCACTGTCAGTTATTAAAGAACACCTGAAATGCCGCTTGCTACACTCTCAGACACAAACTAAAAGCAGAGTACACTGTCTTTTCCTTGGAGAGCAGTTGCTGATCCTGGAAGCTTTTCGAAGTAGTGGTTCTCCTTTTTTGTTAGGTTGCAATTGCCATCATCCCTCACCATTGACTGTATGACTGGACATTCTGTGTCAGCTTTGGCTCTAATAGCCATTTGGAAAATCAGTTTAATTATCTGAGTATATCTGCATTTGTAAGGAGATCTGTCCAGTAAGAGAGGTATCAGATATCAAAATTTAATGCCATTCTTGTTTTAAGAATGGGAGGCTTGATTGTTGTGGAGACATTAATTTACATGTTAGCAAACATAATAAAGGCTTAGAAAAAAGCTGGGCACATTTGCAAAAATATTTTGTAGATGACATTTTTCTCCAAGCTGCACAAACACTGAAAGCTTCCTACAGAAGTTTATATATATCTGTATTGTATTATTGTATTGTATTGCATTATATGTAGAAATTTGATAAATATTGCAATTACCATATAATGTTTTGGTGTTTTTTTTAACTTCAGTGTAGTAATTTTTTATTTTTATTTATTTCCATATTGCTATAAGATGTTTCTCATTTCTACAGTATAGCAGTTTGGCTGCATTTATTATATCTGTCAAATAAATCAGATTATTTTATCAGACTTATTGAAATGGATAGGCAATGACATTCTAATGTTCCCTGCAGATACAGAAGAAGTAAGCAGATGGAAGGTAGAACAAGTTGTATTATTAGCATGATTTTGAGTATGGCATTGCAAAACAAAACAGCTATAGAACAGTGTTAGTGGATGAACAACTTAGTTCTTGCACATAAGCTTCTAATAACGTGTTATACAGAATATACCCTCCCCCTTTTTTGTCTTTGGGCAGGATCCTGGATTAGAAAATGGCACTTCTTTGCCTGCAAGTGAAAGTATACCTGCAGATTTAGCAAAGAGGCATCGTGGAAAAGTATCTCGAACACCTTCCATAGCAGTGTCAAGGACATCTCTATCCTCAGGTAAGTGTTGTCTGAGCTTCCAGAGTACTCACTGATTCTTCAAATGGCAGATGATGGGGAGTGAATCCTAACTTTGGCGCCGCCTTTCCACAATGGTGGAATTTCATCTTCCTATGGCACAAGCAGCTATGTTGATGATAGAGTCTCCTATGCCAAACAAACCTTTACTGATGAGCCAGACTAAATGTGCCAAATAGCTACTGGGTTGCAGCAGTACTGGGGGGTGATACTGGCAGAGGATCCCACAGAGACAGTGTGGCAGTGGCACCATAGTTAACATTTGTTAATACTGCACAGAAAGAGGCATGGTAAATCCATTTGAATGTCTTTTACCATGAAAATCCTATTATGAGACAATCCAAAATAAAACAAGAGATAGTGTCAGAAGATGATAAGATGAGACTCCCAGCTTGGAAGACAGTGAGTTACTGGGAAAGAGCAGAATGCAAGTATGAATAGAATTGTGGCTAATGATGCAAGTGGACTCAAGCCAAAAGGACGTTCAGCTGTTGAATATAATACATATTATACTTTATACAGTACTAGATTTGCATATTAGCCAACGTTGAGTTTGAGTCTGATTTATAAAAGAAAATAGGAGGAGTATAAGAAAGTAATTGCATATATAAGTTATTAACTCTCTCATCTGTTTTTGCTTTGAGAAAAAAACTATAAGATATACAAGAACATAGAATATACATAAGAACTGACAATTATTGTATTATATTATTACTGTATTACTATTATTATTATATTATTGGATCTGTGTAACTAATTTAACCTCATGGCTACTGCTACCAGAAGAGTGCAGGCTCAAAGCAAAACTTCTGCTCAGCTACCCAGGAGAGCCTCAATAGACTCAACAACAATGTCTGCAGATACAGGAGTCATTTTAGAAGCTTTAAGGAACTCTAGACAGGAGCTACGTCAAGAAATCAAACAGGATATAAAAGATTCTAGAAATGAAATCAAGGCTGAAATAAAGAAAGAAATAGAAGGACTGAGCAAAAAAATGGACGTTATATCTAAGGAAGTTTCAAATATAAAAGCTGAAATGGAAATAGTCCAGGACAGAACAAGACAAATTGAAGAAAGAACACAAAGAATGTCGGAAAAACAAATGCAAGATGAAACAACAATAAACAGGATGGAGATGAGATACCGAGAAAGATGTTTAAAAATTAGAGGGCTTAGGGAACAGGAACAGGAATCCATCTACGACAAAATTATACAAGCATTAATGGACTATATACATCTACCTGAAGAAAGACTTCATGCTTCTATAGAAAAGATATTTCGACTAAATTCACGCCTTGCCCGGGAGAGAGATCAACCTAGAGACGTTGTAATTGTTTTCTCAAATCTCAGAACGAGAGAGATCATCCTACAAAAAAACTATCAACAAAGATTATGTATTGATTCACAGGAACTGAATATATATAAAGATATTCCATCACAGATACTTAGGAAAAGACAGGAATATAAATTCCTGACTCAATTCTTGATCAAGCAAAATATAAATTATACCTGGAACAGAATTGAAGGCATCTTTTTCATCCATAATCAAAAGAAGTATAGGATTAATAGTGTTGAAAAGGCTAAAGAAATTTTTGGTAAATTAAAGAAAGAATTTGACACTTCGACCAAACAAAGACATCCTAAAAGGCTGTATGAAAGATCGGAACAAGAAGAAATGGGAGCTACAGCTGGTAAGTTCACGACAGGAGAAGAGGAGTCAATAGAGGGAAATGATGTTGACGTTGAGGAAGAACAAGAGAGAGAAGAAGAAGGAGAACTTCAAGTTGAAAGTGAAACTGAGTATACGGAGGATATATAGTTGATGAAAATTCTTAGACAAGAATGGCACCTAAAGATCTAAAAATTCTTTCTTGGAACATTAAAGGCCTCAATTCTCAATACAAAAGGAGAAATGTCTTCCACTATCTTGAAAAAATGGACTATGATATCATCTCTTTACAGGAAATACGTATAGCACAAAAAGATCTTAGATTTCTTTGGAATCCTAAGTTGGGTCAATGCTATATGGCTGCTTATACAAAGAAAAAAAGAGACGTGGTGGTGTACGTAAAGAAAAAATACGTGGTGGATGAAATATACTCAGATCTGGAAGGCCACTATCTGATGTTGGAATTAAGGGCGCAGGAATTTGTTGCTTTGCTGGTAGCAATATACGCACCAATGGAAAATAAGGCAAAGTTTTACGCTAAAGTGAACAAACAGATAACTAAATACGTAAGTCAAAAATCACAGGAGAACATAATACTTCTAGGAGATCTAAATGGAGTCTTAAGTCCAACTGACGATAGATCTAGTACGAGCAATCAGAAGAAGAAGAACCATGGAAAGAACCATTCCTCAAAACTTTTTTCAAATAATGGAAGATCATAACTTAATAGACATTTGGACGTTTAAACATGGATCTGAGAAGGGTTTTACTTTTTTCTCAGATAAATATAAATCCTTTTCAAGGATAGATTACTTTTTAATTTTGAGAGTTTTACATAAAAATATAGCTAAAATGGAGATATTACCAAAAATAACTTCCGATCACAATCCTATTCTTCTCTACCTGAGAACATGTCAACAAAAACAATACAATTGGAAACTTAATGAGAACTTGGTTAGAGATGATGATTTAGTCAACAAAGTGAAAGAGATTCTACGACTTTTTTTCCGATGAGAATATTACAGAAGATATGCCCATGAAGACGACATGGGATACTGCGAAAACTGTGATTAGAGGCCATCTAATCAGTATGGGGACGTACAAAAAGAAAGTTCAAAATCAACAACTATTGAATGCATTAGATGAGCTAAAACAGAAAGAAAATGAATATAGAAAGAATATCACCAATCAAAAATTAAAACTTGAGATTAAAGCCCTACAGGACTGAATTGCTGCACAAAACTTAGCAGAGTTGGAGAAGAAAATGAGATACTGCTGATTGAATCAAATAGAAAAGGCCGACAAACTGGGAAAATGGCTGGCTTATAAACTACGGAATGAGAGACAAAAGAGAAGAATCCTTAAGATCCAGAAGGGCCAGAAAGAAATAACTGAATCTAAAGAAATTAAACTGATATTTCGGAAGTATTGTGCCCATCTGTATGACAGAGATAAAATACAGGATGTGGAGCTCCAGAAAGCGAAATCGTATTTAGAGCGTCATCCGACTTTAAAGATAACAGAAGAACAAAGAACTTTTTTGAATCGTGACATTACAATTTCTGAAGTTAAAGAGGCTATTACTAAGTTAAAAACTGCAAAGGCACCGGGCCCGGATGGATATACGGCACAGTTTTATAAAAGCTTTGAAGATGAAATTATTCTTACATTAACGAAAGTATTTAATGAGATCAAAGAAAATGACATTCCTGATACATGGAAGAAAGCGAACATTGTGCTGATTCCTAAAGAAGGTAAAGATCCCACGTTGCCAGAAAATTATCGACCGATATCCCTGCTCAATACTGATTATAAGATTTTTACAGTGATACTCATGACAAGGTTTAAAAAGATATTAAATGAGATAATTCACTCTGATCAAAACGGCTTTTTACCTAATCGACATATTAAAGCAAATATTAGGATTTTACTAAATGCCATAGAATATTACGAAAAAAGAAATGACAAAAAATTGGCCATCCTTTTTTTAGATGCTGAAAAGGCTTTTGATAAAATTCGGTGGCCTTTTTTGATCTTTACTTTGAAGAAAATGAACTGTGGAGATACCTTTATTTCATGGATACAGGCAATCTATAAAGAACAAAGTGCCAGTATAATAGTAAATGAGGAATTAACGGAAGACATTCAAATAAAAAAGAACTAGACAAGGATGCCCAATATCTCCTCTACTCTTTATTGCTATATTGGAGACGTTGAATATAGCAATAAGAGAAAATCCCAACATAAGAGGAATTCGGGTAAAAGGACAAGAGTATAAACTGTGGGCATTTGCGGATGATTTAGTTTTTCTTCTTGAGGATCCCTCTACAGGAATTGAAGAACTTATGAAAAGCATACAAAATTTTGGAGAGGCAGCGCGTCTAAAAATAAACAGAAATAAATCTTATCTTATGTCGAAGAATGTTCTGAAACAAAAAGACAAGTTGATGAAATTGACTGGATGTACAATACAAAAAAAGGTTAAGTATCTAGGTGTATGGATTACGGAAAGAAATAAAGATTTGTTTGAAAACAACTACAATAAAGTATGGAAAGAAATTATACTGAATCTAAAGAAATGGACTAAACTAAAATTATCCTTACTAGGTAGAATCGCGACTATTGAAATGAACATCTTACTTAAACTTAACTTTCTTTTTCAAAATTTACAGATCATGTCAAATGATAAAGTTTTCAAGACCTGGAAAAAAGAAATCTCAAAGTACATATGGGCGGGTAGAAAACCCAAAATAAGATGGAAACTTCTTTCAGAAAGACCCAATAAAGGTGGATTTGGACTACCAGATTTGAAACTATATTATTACGCAAATGCCCTAGAATGCCTGCAAGATTGAACTTTTAACGTTAGAGGGTGCCAATATGCGCTTTGGATTTCACGCTTATCTCTGGTATAACAAAGACAAAATTGATAGTGATTTCAAAAATCACTTTATAAGACAAGCATTAATTAGAATTTGGAAGATGATCAAAAAAGATCTATATTCAAAAATTCCTCTATGGGTATCACCACAGGAGGCTTTCTTTAGCCAATGGGCAGAAATACCAAAAGGAGAATGGCTCAAATATAAAGATTTATTATTAATAGAGAGCGACAAAATGGTTAGACTGAAGATGCAGGAGGAATTGAGAGAGGAAGAAATTGTATTAAATTGGTTTTCGTATATGCAACTACAGGAAAGATTTAAAATAGACTATAAGCTGGAAGGTTTAAATTTAATTATACTATGGGAAATATGCTTTTATCTCCTGTGTCCCCCCTAAACAAAAGGGCAGCAGGATTTTTTTAAATGGAAATGGAATCTTTTTCTCCTAACCTAATGCTGTTTCTACAATTTTCCTTTTTTGTCCCTTTCAACAAGAAGGTGGGTTGAAGGAAGACAGCTGACAGTTGTGGTAAACTAGAGACAGTTTGTGTGCAATGTATGCAAAAAATGCAAAGATACTGGAATACTATTTGTAGTCTAGGTTTCAAAGGACTTGGATTTTCCTTTCCTTTTCTGCAGATCGCAGCAGATCAGAGATAGATCTCAGTGGGTCTTTTTCTGAAGGAAATGATGATACTTTAAGTATAAGAAGTAAATCTGTACCTGGAGCATTAGACCAAGAGCTGGTGAGTTAAAACAACACCAAAGTATATAACAAATATGATCATCTTTTGCAGTGGCTTGCAAATTCATTTGAAACTGAAATCAGTGTGCTACAAACTATGTTGAGAACAGAAGTCTGTACTAACAGGAACTTCACAGAAGGAGCAAGCAAGTTAGCTGTGGACGGGTGATTGGCAATGTGTACAGTTTACTTGAGTCCCATGTGATATTCCAAATATACATACACTGTACCTGTTCTTTCCCTGGGTTTCATCAGTCACTGTGGACAGTGGTGCAGCCAGAATAGTTAACAGTGGTGCCTACTTCTATCTGCTCACAGGATTTAAATGAGTAAATGTTTAGAGTGTGATCTGCAAGACAGAATTCAAACATTGCCTTACAGATCATACCCCTTGCCAGGAATAGGGCAAAGTGTTGCCCCTGGATTTTAACAGCAATTGCTGGTGCCAGAGGCTCACCCTCCTCATCCTACTGCTAATACTACTTTTACTCTCCATCTTTCCTAACAACAGCCTCAGCCCATACCTCACTTTCTCACATTGGCACCATGCCTCTGCCAGATTTTCCAAGCCCCTGCATCGTCTAGGAACTCCTGTCCCTCTTGTACCACCCCTCTTCCTCTCTGTTTCCTTTCCCACGAACAGCCCCAACAGGTACAAACCCATGAATAATCAAAACCATGGAAGTAAAACCCATGGCAGTTTAGGGCTGGCTGTGCATGGCAAAAATACCCCCACACCTTCTAGAGGGCATCTGGAGGCATTTGTGGACAAGAAAAAATGATTATTTTTTTTTCCAGGAGTGGGACTCTTTAAAGTTCTCCTGGGGAAGGCTAATCCTGCTTCCTGGCCTCCAACTTTTTCCTTTCCCTGTCTTAAGCATTTCCAGAAATATCTTTACTTTTAAAGTCTTTAGTTGTCTCTTCAACTGTGCTTCAGAGGAGGGTTCTGGACAGAGAAATAGATCAAAGATTGCTCCTGGAATTATCTTTCTCTTAAATTGTGAGTTAACAGAAAATGAGTATTCCCCCTCTCCGAACTCCCCCAGCAACCCCCCCCCGATCTCAGAAATACTTGTGCTTCAGCAATTTTATATGATATTGTAGTTCACCTGATCCCAAATCTAAAGCCTGGTGGCCTTTACCTTTTTCTTTTTTCTTTTCCCCTCTCTGCCCATTAGGATTACCTGGATGAGGCAGGGGAAGATATTGATGATATTGTGTCCACTAGCTCTTCAAAAAGGCGGGCTAATTTGGCAAGTGGATTATCAACAGTAAGGTTTTCTTTTTCCTTATGTGTTTTCCTTATGTAGTTTGTTCCTGTGGAATCTGCTAGGCTCTTGAAATAGACAGCCTTCTCATTCTTCCTTTTTTTAATGCATTCTTATTTTATTCTGTTCTGCTTCTCTTTGGACTTTCAACTTAATCTATACTGCTTTTCAGTAGCAGTTTTAAAACATCACTTTCCAACATTTTTGATTCTTATATTCTCATGTGTAAACATAAATAGTCATTCTCTGTGGCACAGCCTAATTCTTCCTCTGTATCCAGTAATACTTACTTGTCACAGTTTAATGCAATTTAATTTCAGAAAATGCTGTGCTTTCTTTCCAAGTGGTCTTAATTTGAGAGAATGTAAACTATAGTTTTTAAACTGGGCATATGACTTAAGCTCCAAAAACATCAAATTAATCTGGAAATTCTATCTGTGTACAAAGTAAGGGCAGCTGGTTCAGTTTGAGAGGTATAATGTAACTGTTAAAATGTAGCATTGTATATTGATGGATGGATGTAGTTGGTTACTAGAAGCTGCTGAATGTCTGAATTACTCAAATAAACACATTTTCCTGCTCTCTTAAAGTAGTAGATGCTTTGGCTGAATCTATAATTGTCTTATACATGTGACCATGATGGGGCAAAACTCTAGGATGAGATGAAACTGTGTGTATAACTCATTTATGTTGAAGGAAGACTATTGCAGGATGAAGTACTGGTGCTAGACCTCTAAAACAGTGGTTCTCAACCTGGGGGTCGGGACCCCTTTGGGGGTCGAACAACCATTTCACAGGGGTCGCCGCTCCTCAATCCTGCCCCCCCTTTGTAAAAGAAGGTGGCCTCACAGCCAGTGGGAGCAGTGCTTCTGAGACCCCTGCGCTGGGGTTCAAACTGCAAACCCCAGGATTCCATAGGATGGTGAAAGTGGAATCATTGCACTATAACAGTCTAGTGCAGGAATAGCCAGGATGACTTTCTCCTCTCGCTTTTGTTGTTCGTGGACCCTTGGTGCTTGCCACATGCACGTGTTGTGTTCTTCGCCCTGACTGTCTTGCATTCCTCGCTTTTTGTATGTTCAGCGTCCGCACTCCCTTTAAGGGAGGGAGGGAGTGAAACAAAATGCATCTGCTTATGCCGCCGCCATCTTTCCTCTCTCCCTGTCCTTTCCTCCCTGGGCCTTGTGTAAAATGTGGACTGTTTCGCCAATGCCTTTGGGAATGACTGGCTTTTTGAACTGTGGAAACCCAACGTTCAGAACTAGAACTACTGCCTTAATTCTGGCATTGATGGACGCTTTCTGTGCTTAAAAAAGGGGGGAGGGTTACCAGTTTTTAGGCATTAGAAGTCTATCCAGAGCAGTGATTTAGGGCAGTGTTTCCAATCTATTTGATGTTGGAAATAACTAACTAACTAACTAATTAACTAACTAAATAATAAATAAATAAATAAATAATAACGAAAATGATTTTATGGTTGGGGGTCACCACAACATGAGGAACTGTATTAAGAGGTCACGGCATTAGGAAGGTTGAGAACCACTGCTCTAAAAGAAAAGAAGATTTAAAATGATGTTTTTATTTGTTTAGGAGTAGCAATAAAATACAACACATAAAGGTGCCTGTTTGGCATGGTAAGACAAGAAGTATATGTGTGTGGTGATTTCATTATTTGATGGCAAGTACAGTTCCCTCAGAATTTTGGTTTTTGTTTTCTTTTAAAAAGTCTCTTAGGACCAGAAGGAGAACTCTTAAAGGTTTGTAGGCAGTGCCCAATGAAGACTTAGGCAACTGGTTGAATAAGATTTTCAGTTCTTGGAAGGAACAGCTCTCCTTCTGTGATTAGCAAAATCAGAATATATTAAGTAAAATCATTTTGAAAAAGTTGTGTTATGTGCATAATTTATATAGGTTGCAGAATTCAGCTTTTCTTTGCAGTGTCTATACTACCTGGGTTCAGGATGCTATTTGTTTTAAAAATACCTGAGTATGAGGTAGCAAATATAGGAGCAGAGAATGATGTGACTCACTGATGTAAATGGCTTGGAGGAGATGTTCAAATTATCTGGGAGCAGGGGAAAACAACACTACTGAACAAACTGTTTATATAAGCTTATACTGGACTTGGGATATACAAGGTGAACTTAGGTAACTGGGAGAGGTGGGTAACTGGGAAAAAAGTTTTTTACTTTATGCCATAGTGCTGTTTTGTCGCCTAGACCTGCTTGCTAACTGAGGATAAAGGAGATGACAAGAAGATCAGCCTCTGCAGAAAACTTTTGGCAGGAGATGAGAAACAAGAATGCTAATCAGGATATCAGTTCCTTCATATTGCAAAAGCATGGAGTGCAAGAATAAGCCAATTTCTGACCTATGGTTCTCTTGAGAAATGACTTATGACTCTATTGTGCTAATGGCACAGCAGTTTGTGTACAGTGGCAGAGAACAAACAAAACAGGCCAAGGATGTAGTTGAGTAATTAAGTGAAGGAATCTGGGAAAGCTACCCACAGCACACTTTGCTTTCTAGATTAAAGGGTATGAAAGTTAGAAGCACTCAATAAGTAAAATTCTTTTCCATTGGAGAAAACATCTTTTTAAAGAATGTGGTCAGCATCCTTGAAAAATTGATGTTTCTTTTCTAAGCTGGGCTAGGGTACAGAAGCATGCCTTCTGATGTAAAACTGAGTGCATGCTTAAGTGCTAGGAGCAGTCAAAATGTCATAATACTGTCATTCCAGTATACTTAGAGAGATTCCCAGTGCTGATGAGCTGTTTATATTCCTCAAGTTGAAATCTTTAGAATGCTTCTAAATTTTCAGCTACAGCAGGAACTGTGGATTGTAATGGCAGCAAATAATTATTGTCTAGCTCCTGATGAGGAGGAGCTATTTAAACCAGTACTCCAGCTTCTACACAGATTCTTTTATCTTCTGAATATTAAATTTGATGTCCTGGTTTTGGTCCAGCATAGATATCTCTTAATGTCACAACAGATGACTTTTAGTCTGACCAAGATATACTTTATCTAATTGTGAAATTGGAGCTCACTGGTGGTTGTTTTGCTGGTTACGTAACTGTTATAGAAGAGGAAAGAATGTGCATCAGTCACACAATGCAACCACAAATAATATGTAAGATTAAAATGTCAAATCTGATGAATGGATATATCACTTTCAAGGAGTCCCACCTCAGTCGCTAGTAAGGGAATGCATTGTTTTCTGTTTAAAATGAGCAAAAAAGTGTTATAATATTATAAATATAGCAGCATTAACGTCATTTGTAACTTTAAGCAATTTGTTAAGCATTTTTTAAAATATGTGAATTGCAGTTGGTTATTAAGTAGGTGTCACAGACAACTCTTTCACAGAAAGGCCATCTCTGTACAACATTGCTGTCCCAAAATGGGGATGCATTACTGGCGGTCTGAGAGTCATGCTTTCACACGATGTCATCATGGTCCTGCTGCCAACAGGTCCCCACCTGTTGTGATCGTGGGATATTCCATTAACAGAAAAAAAATCAGTTAGTGGCCTGCAATCACACAATGCTCCTGTCACTGGTGGCCGTGTGGAATGGGCAGAAGCACAATCTAAGTGCTTCCTTCCCCAGTGCAGCACGGGAAAGAGGCCTGCTGCACTGCAAAAGGAAAGCATGTGTAGCTCACGCTCCCATCTGCAGGCATCCAGCTGGGTGTGGAGGGGAGCATTGGGGACACGCTCCCATCCTGTCAAAGGTACTGCTAGAATGACACCTGGACCACAATGAAAAGAGTAAGGTGTGGAAATGGCCTAAGTAAAACTTTTAATCAGAGTCTTCTTGTAGTGTTAAAAGAGGAAAATTAGGTTTTTACAATTTTTTTTGTGTTCATTGTTATAAGAAAAAAATAACTTCATGAATGTGTCAGCTGACTTTTCTCTTAATAGTGCTTAATTTTTTATCTTGCTAATATTTTGGCAAATTTATCTATTTTATTTTTAAAAATCTTTCCTTCCCTTTCATCCAGAAATGAAGCAGCCACTTAATGCTATCCTTTCTACTCCTTTCCTTTCCTTTCTCTTCTTAAAGAATTCTCCTTCAAGTTCTGATAGAAAATGGACCTATTTAAATGTTCCAGAAGCAGATGGTGATACTGTAAGTTTACTTGTTTTCTGACCCATTCAGCAGTTCCTTTTCATTCTTCTGTACTGCTGTTCTCCCTCACCCCCTCTCTCTCTCGCTCTTGCTCTCGCTCTCTGTGTATGTGTGTATATATGTATATATATTTTTGTCTGTTAGTTGGTATTAATTGCTTCATTAAAAATGTAAGGTGAGCAAAGAGCTTCCCTCCAAACACTGTTCTTTTTGCTTCAGAAATGAATAGTGAATTTCCAATAAAATTATGGGATTGCCACAGTATTCATTGTAAGAAATTTGAGGAAATGTAGAGAGAAGACCAATGACAGGCAAATGTTTCTGTCTTCAGAAGTCAGGGGAAGGTCTAGGACTGGTCAGCCTGATATATTACAGTAGTCCCTCTACATTCGGGAGGATTAGGAGCAGAGAACCCTCATGAAAACGGAAAAATCACAAGTAACTCCCCCCTCCCACAATTCCCCTCCAGAGCACTCCCGTCTGATTCCTCTGCCTCTGACCCAGTGTTGGAGTGGGGGTCAAAAAAGACATTACCAGTATTACTCCTCAAGGTAGTTTCCTCCAGTGGCCATCTTGAAAGGGAAAGGGCAGGAGCAAAGAGAGCACTTGACCAATCAGCAGCCATTACAGAGCAGAAAGCGCAGGCACATAGGAGGCAGCACATCCCTCCAGCAGTGGAGAGGGGCTTTGCTCACTCAAAACGGGAAGGGGGAGAAAAGCATGTGTGTGAGGAATAATCAGATTCACAAAGGTCAAATCCACAAATGTGGAGGGAGGGCTATAGTTAAAACTCAACACATACTAAACACTCAGTCTATTAGCAAGTAGAAGGAATGTGTTGACCACTAGGACTCAGCATTGACTTAGCAAAAGTCATAAGTCCAAGAAACATAAGTCCAGCCTTATTTTGTTTGATAATTCCTAGTCCAGTACATCATGAGGAAGCATGGACTTAAGGATTTTTCAGTTTTAGCAAAGCATTTGACGAAGTCTCCTAGGATATTATTGTTAGCAAGATGTCAAAATGTAGGTTGGGCAATACTACTTGTTGAGAGGATTCACAGTTGATTGAACAACCATACCCTCATTGTTCACTAATAACTCGAGGGCTCTATTTTAGGCTCTCTGTTATTCAACATTCCTATAAATTACTTGCATGAGAGTGTAGATGGATGGTTAACAGGAGAGGAGAAGAAGACATGATAATGATCTTCAGATATACGTAAGTCAGTCACAAAGAAGATAGAGCAGATATGTTTTCTTTGGCTCCAGAGGGCAAGATAAAAACCAATGCGTGAACCTTAGAGGGAAACAACTTCAGATTAGCATTAGGAGAAATGTCTTAAAGCTAATTGCCATTAAACAGTGAAATAAACTATCTTGGAAGGTAATGGGATTTCCTCGCAACAGTATGATTGCAAGACTCTGTTGGGGTTTTTTTTTGGAGGGGGGGCTTTCAGAAGTGACCATAAAGGTCTGACTATAATAGTGGTTTTTTTTTCAGACTTACAATAGGAAGCATATTGTATTCCAAAAGCAAACAAGAGCAAAGTGAGCATGACCCTTGTTGTTAGGGAACATGTCATGTGCATGGAATACTGTGGCATAGTCCAAAACAACCATGAAAGAGTTATTTTGTATTTAGAACTGATAACATTGGAACTAGGCCAGATGGAATTATCTACCACAGAATGGCATTTTAGGAAAAAGAAACGAGTTCATAGTTTTCATGTAAGAACCTGGTAGGTCTGTGTGCTCCCCTTTTTCTGCTTAATTTTTTTTCTGAAATACAACCTTCTTTCTCATGTCAAGGAACTGTCATAGAACATCCATTCTGCATAGAAACATAATTGTTTTCTAAAATGGTAAAGATAGATGGGATGATGATGGGGAAGGACTTATACAGTGGTTGGAAAATATATTATAGACCTTGGATAACTTTAAAGTAAGAATTTCCCCATTAGTCAGAGCTTTAATTAATTACTTTCAGGAGTGAATATAATATGCTGAAGTCACTCATAACTGGGTAGTAGCAAGATAAAATTTTGAATACTTGGAAGTGAATACTCTCTTTTAGAACTGCTGTTGCCAATAAGAGTTGAATGTACTGGGCTAAATAGAATAATGGTGTAATACAGTATATGTTACCTTCCTACATTCCTGTCACATTAGTCCTCTGAAATATAATGCCTAATTTGCTCATCCTGTTTATCTTTTATCAGGTCTTTCAATGGCAAAGGAAATGAACAGTTATTTTAACTCTAGCAGCATTAAAAATCTGGTTCTTAAAAGATATGACTCAGCTTGATGGACGTCTTTCTTCTTCTTTTCAGACTAGCATTAACAGTATGATGAGTGTATATAGTGAAACTGGGGACTATGGCAATGTGAAGATCAGTGGTGAAATTTGTCTACAAATTAGCTACAGCTATAAAACAGGTGCCCTCAACATCCTTGTAAAAAAATGCAAGAACTTGGCTGTGGCAGATGAAAAGAAGCAAAGAACAGATCCGTAAGCAAAGAGAATTCTCCTTTAGCCTTGTATTTATTTTTGTCATTTCAGTTATATTTGCTTTGTAAGAGAAGACATGAGAATACAGGAGATGCACAGACACCCACAAATTCACTTCCCAAGATTCCTAAGATAAGCATTCCTGAGTCTCTGACAAGGAGGACATCCAGTAACCCCCGTAGGCTTTTAAATGTTCTCAGTTGTACTGTGGTTTGCAGAAGATGAAACAGCAGAAATCTTGCCTTCTTTCTTACCTTTTACAAGTCAAGAGTGAGATAAGACTCTGATATCCCCCAGCCCATGTTTATCTGCAAGAGGACTTAGTGATGCCTTTCCTCATTTGTGCTGCAAACTGGAGAAGATAAACAGAAGGAAAAATCTTTCCAAATCCATTATTCTGCAAACTGCAGTAAAAGTTAAAGAGAACTTTGGAGTGGTTCTGAAAACCATGGTTTCTTTTTACATGAATGAGCCATAGTGAAGCTTTTGCATGTGCACACACACCCTCCCCTTGCCTCTTACTTTTAAACCCACCAGGAACAGGTTGAGATCCTTTGCTTCCAGCTGTAAGCTATTCACAATCACCCATGCAGCCCAGCTTTCTGAGAACTGTGATTTGTTTAAAGTAGGTGTGGGCAACTGCTGTGGAGCCCAGATTTTGCTCTGTGTTGTGAATGGCAGTGCCCCAGAATTGAGCAAAAATCCACCATAACTCTGACCCAAAGGTGACTAGAAAATCACTTCCAGTATACATTTCCAGGATATGTGTGTGGGTGTGTTGGGAGTACAAATCATGAGTCTGCTGGTCCTGGAAGCCACCAGAAGTGGCAGCTGAGCCTTCTGGGACACTTTTTTTTTAGCCATCTTTCCCAACAAGAAATTCTGGAGGGGGCAGGATGTGAGGGCTGGAGGTGCCAAAAGTTGTGGGTCTACACATGGATCACACTTTTTTTTCACATCTAGTTGAAATAAGAATAAGCCGGATCAAACCACCTTCCTCAAGCTGTCAGTTTCATGGGTCTGACCACTGCAGAGAACTGTGGTTAGTTCAAGAATGAAAACAGAAGCTTTTAGTCTCCTCCTGGAGATATGAGGGAAGATAAAGCAAGTGAATTCAAGGGCAGCTTCCTCAATTCCAGGCATTTTGGCAAGTTTTTTTTTTAAAATATGTGGCAGGGTAAAGGATTAATCAAACTGCACAGTGGTTTAAAGAAAGCGAAAAGCAGTAGGAGTCCTGCTCTTTTTTCTTTTCCTGTAAACCATCATAAATAAGAGAGTTCCCTACCTCTCTACTTACTGGATGTAAGTAGCGGTTTGCTAATGAAAAAGAGTAGAGCATGAGCGGTAAACCATACTGCTATGTACCAATCCCTGCTGGTGCATAAAATACCTGAAGCTCTGTTTTATGGTGAACGAACTCAGTGAATATCCTCTGCATCCTCTGTGATGCAGCCTATACAAGTATTGATCACCTAAGGGAGAACAAGACCTAAACTGCAGTAAGTATGTGAGAGAGTGAATAAAACCATTTCACTTTTTCATGGATCACAAATTGCTTGGTTTGTTTCTAAGATTACAGTCATGCTGTGAGCATTTCCTATGTGCATGCAGCATTGGAGCATTTTCTAAATTTCATTAATGATTTACTGCCTACCTTACAGCTATGTCAAAGCATACCTTCTGCCGGACAAGTCTCGCCAAAGCAAGCGCAAGACAAAAATCAAAAGCAACACCGCTAATCCAGAATTCAATGAAATATTGAAGGTGAGATCTGGGACAGAGTTATACATCACACATCCATATTCCCTTTGTGTGATCACCTGCCCTAGCAGCAAATGAAATACTGTTTTGAAAAATGAGTGACTGTTGAATTAAAACAGTTGTCATCTTTGTCTCATGGAGGTGGGAGTGCAGGGGGCCAATCACTGATTTAGAAAAGGAATTATTGTTTGTTCTGTCTCTCTCTTTCTCTCTGCCTTTTACTTCCTTGTGCTCTCTTGGACATCTTATTTCCCCACCTTTTTAGACAGTGAACTAATAGTTGGATTGACTTTTCTGAATTTCCCCATAAAATACCCAGTGGATGTTTGGGCTGATGCTGGGCCTAAAATACAGCATGATGTCCCATTTCCTAATAATTCTGTGTAAAGCTTCCAGGAATTGATTTTTCATTTTCTTGTGATAGAAATCCTCGGAAAAAAAATCATAATATTATTTCAATCAAGTTACCCAGTAGTTAGAACTCTTTCACTGTTTCTTGGTTTTACTGTGTAATAAAATCAGTAACAAAAATCCACTTAACATGAGTCCAGCTGATGTGTTGGGTTTCAGAAGGAAGGCTTTTGAGGGTGTTCCTGCATGACAGGGAGTTGGACTGGATGGCCCGTGTGGTCTCTTCCAACTCTACATTTCTATGATTCTATGATTCTATGATTCTAAGGCCTTGAGAACTGCTTTTGTATTCTGTGGGACTGGGACTAGATCAAGTCCATTCTTGGGTGCCTCCTAATCATGTAGCTCCATAGAGCAGGGATGGACACTATCATAAAGTGTGGGGGGCTGTTTTCTTTCATCATGCAATTAGATGTGGGCTGCAGCAGTCCCTCCTGGGGGAACTGGAAGGAACCAGGGCTGTAGTGATTTTTATTCTTGTCCTTCCCTAGAGAGTTTTTTCCCCCAATTCTCTACAATATTCTCAGCCTTCCTTGAAAGAAAGAGTAATCTTCTAGACTCCATGATCCAAAGAATGTTTTTTTAAAAAAATACCCATGGCAGAAATTAATGGTATTTTATCTTGATTTTATCTTGATTTAAAATATTTTATCTTGATTTATAGGGAATTCAACATTATCTTTTGTTTTTCCTTTTTTATTTTTTAAGTGTAGACAAAGGGTCAGTTTCAATAGCCACCTAAATGTCAACAACAAAATAATTTGGAAGTGGTTTTCTTTTAGGAAGCACCATCTGTGGTAATAATAGTTTGATGCGGAAATAGGCAACAGCAAGAAAAATAGCTTTTCAGGAAGAGAATTGCATTGTTTAGATCTCTCCCTGAGAAGAGTGTTCACCAGTTTGTTAGATCTGCTCTAGCAGAGAGGGAAAATATTTCTTCTGTACTTGTTTATCAACTGCTTGGGCCTTCCTTAGTAAGAAGCTCTAAGAGCTCCAGTTCTCTGTTTCTGGGCAATAAATCCTTGCCATGCAAACATGTTCCTCTTTGTCTTCTGTCACTTAATAGTATGTCATCAGTCATACACAGCTTGAGACTCGAACCCTACAGCTGTCTGTCTGGCATTATGACAGATTTAGGCATAACAGCTTTCTTGGAGAAGTGGAGATACCATTGGACTCCTGGAACTTTGAGAATCAGGCAGATGAGTGGTTTATGCTTCAGCCAAAGGTGAGGATGTCCCAACTGACTGGTACCTGAACCACATGTTTATGTTTTACATGGAACACTTCGTTTTATGTGCGAGATGTGCTTTATGAATTGCAGTTTCAGCTTGCTGTTAACTGGAAGACAAATATTTGCAACTAGTAGTCTGTTGGAATAAAGAACCAGAGAAACCACTGCAATGTTGTTCATTGTTTTGTATGTTATGCTATGTGGGTATTTAGCCACTGCAAGGGAGACAACTTGGATGTACTCTGGTTCTGGCCCAGTGAGGCTGTTCTTCAAGTTTTGAAATAAAATCAATTGGTGCAAAAGCAGGGCAGTTGAGGATGGGTTACATATGCCATGCTGTCATGTAAGAGCACCAAGCTTCCTGACCCTGCCAGCTTCTTCTGCAGCTGTTCCAGATGACCAGTTTCTTCCTGTTATGAGTGCCAGCATTTAAATTTATAAATGAGTTTGGCCTGTCAAGATAGCTTGGGAGCCATGGTTGACAAGAAAGGTTTTGCCATGTCTTCTGTGACACTTTCTGCCACATTCTAGAGGTTTTGAACTTGTTCTGTCCAGTTCGGGTTTGCCTGAACTTGGCACTACAGAAACATAGGGCCACAATGGATTTTTTATTTCATAGGCAAGATTACTTAAATGGTATTTAAGTAGTCTGCAGAAAGTCAGAATCTGGAGCTTCAAAATTGTAACTGGTTACTGTTATCATTTACACATAACTCTCATATACTATTCTACCAATTTTCCTGAAGCTATAAACTACCATGAATTCCCTTATCCTTCCATCCTTCCATATTAAAGCAATATCAGTGGAAAGTATGGAAAATAAAACCAGCTCAATCTGTCTCTTGCTAGTCATCAGAATACTTTTTTAAAAGCTGAAGGCAGCAACTCTATGATCCTTGAGAGTGTCTAGGTAGACCTCCTCCATGTTATGATGATGTGCTCCTCTTTGTTGTCAGTCATGGTGAAGAGGAGGCAATTTGGGGAAGTGATGGTGCCAACTGGGAGAAACTTGAGATCCAAGAGTACCTAAAGCCCTCTTTATTACTCAGAGCTGCAGATGGGATAGTTAACTTTTCCTTCCCACTCCTTGGTCACTCATAACAATCTACATGACTTGTTTACACATTTTAAATAATTGGAAGGAAAAGATACTGTGCATTAATTCTAGCGAGACTTTCTTCTGTTTTCTTCTGTTTTTCATTCTTTCAGATGGAGATTGCAGCTGACACAGGCCTTCAGTATAAGGGAGAGTTGATAGTTGTCTTACGATACATCCCCCCTGAGAGGAACCTAACCCTTCCACTAGGGGAGATTCAAGGTAAAATAAAATTGATCCCAGCATCCAGCAGTGTTTTTCTCTAGATAATTGAAATTCACCATCTTGTGCTGCAGACATAAGGCATAAAATTACTAGACCGTAGAAGACTGGAATAGCTCAGTACTCAATTAGTTACCAGTCTCAAAAGGAATTTCAAACCACAAATGCTTTTATTTTTCAGTACTGAGGCCCCAGCTATACCCCTTGGGGGAGCACGTAGGATTCATCAGTCTTCCTAAACAACTCTAACCTGATTTATCAGCTGTCAGTTCAGCAGCCTTTTGTTATAATTTGATTTTGTTTTTGGCTAAGGAGGCTTGACATTTTCATTGTACACAGAATATTGCAAAGGCTTGCTAATAATATCTACAGAAAATAGAGAATCACCTTTTGTATCCAAAGGTGCATCTATATTTTGGAATTTTGTACCTGAACTTTATACAAGTAGTTCACATTATATCCTGTGTCATTACTGGTTTTCTTGCAATTTGTCTCTTTCTAACCCATCCCTATACAGGTGTCTAATGTTAATTAAGATATTAATTTTTGTGAGGTTTAGTTCGGTCAAAGCCTGTGTGCTGTCCCTTTCTGGGGTCTTTTTAGGGTCTTTGTCCAGCCACTTTTTATTCTTTTAAAAATTCATGTATTTGAACCATTGTACTAACATCTACCTTTTAACAGAAGCTAACATTGGGCTTCCTGAGAAATATGTGCCAAATCATTCCTCTCTGTGTAGGAAACTATAAAATATATATTGGAATATATTTGGGTGCATGGCTCTTTTTACAGGGAGATGCACTACATTTATGAGGTTGAGTGAGTGGGAGGAAAGAACAAATATTAGTTTATATGTGAGTGAATAGTCTGTGCTGAAGGACAGATAATTTGGGTGGAGGAAACCCTTTTGTTTATGAGAGACAAAAGATATGTGGTTTGCACCTTTTTTCTGGTCCCGCACAAGTAGCTAGCTTGTGTGAGCTATGAATATCCATTTGGGTGAGATGTGAAAAGAATGTGTTGGGTATGCATGATATACTACTCTGTAATGCAGAATACTGTACCTAAGGATAAAAGTTTATCAAACCGTTGTTGAAGTTGATAAATATTTACTTGTCTTAATTTTATTCAAGGGAAGAAGAGTTCTAAGAAAGGAAAGAAGTCAAATTCACAATTACCACCAGGAGGCATATTAGAAGTTGTTATTAAGGAAGCCAAGAATTTAATGGCAGTGAAGTCAGGAGGAACCTCTGACACATTTGTGAAAGGGTAATTTCTTCCATCTTTTTTCCTGCTTAAAATGAGAGTTGATGTTGGATATTTTTGCTGTGAATTATTTATTTGGCCATTTCAACATTTTTTATATGCTCTAGTCCTTTATAGCTTATAGTTCTATAGAAAAAAAGATGAGTAGAAGTTTAACTGTAAGCCTACCTGGCATCAAAGGGCCTGATATTTATCTCATTCCTGAGTGTTGTGTATTGGGGAGGAAAGCAACCTCATTATGAACAATGCAAACACTCTGAGACTCACTCTTGGGCCTTTTCTCTTAAGTATTGTCATCTTAATAAATTGAAAGTTGTGTATATAGTAGCATTATGGCATTATGGTTTTTCAGACTTCAGGAGTGTAATTTTGTATTGAGAGTGTGTATTTTACCAACTGAACCTTAAAAGGTAGCTTTTCATGTCCTGAAAAGTTTTATTTGAAGAACAGATAGTACAGTACAAAATGCCTGTGCTAGAATGATGAATTGTTACATTAAGAAATTCATCATCAGGGATGAGTTCAGATCAAGATACCTGTCATTTTATGGTTTGCTTTTCTCTGCACTGGGCTGTAAACTTAGCGCTATTTTTTCATGCTTTTCCTTCTCAGTAAGTTGTCTTGTCCCATTATTTTCTTTTCTTCCACCATGTATTAATCTTGCCTCATTAGGCTGTAATAATTCTCTTCCTAGTTATAATTATTGTGAAATCAATAACAAACATGTTATCTCCTCTTGTTTTCTTCTTATTCTGTTTTAGGTATCTCCTTCCAGACAACAACAAAGCATCCAAACACAAAACCCATGTAGTAAAAAAGAGTGTTAATCCCCACTGGAATCATACCTTCACTTTTAGTGGCCTGAATCCAAGAGATATACACAATGTCTGTGTAGAACTCACTGTCTGGGACAAAGAGTCCCTTTCCAGCAATATCTTCCTGGGAGGTGTGCGCTTAAATACTGGAAGTGGTAAGACCAATAACCTGACTAGACAGGAGTTGTTGCTTGCCTTTACCTGGTGGAAAGTTGTTGGAACAAAGTGGTACTGAGAAAGGAAGAATAAGAAATGAGAAATGACAAGTCCACTTGATGATGGTTTTTACCTCCAGTCCCCATCCCAGAACTCTGCTTTCAGCCTTTAAACCAGAGGCAGGAAATGTCTGGGTATCCCAAAAACTGTTAGATTCTATGCTGTTATACTAGGGGCTGCATCTTTTTTTTAAACAATAGATACCTTCTGAAAGTATACTTGATTCCTCAGGCTTTTTATGCAGTTTTATCATTCCAAGGCTTCATATTTTGGTTTCTTTCTTTCATTCGTGTGTGTGTGTGTGTGCGCGCACACACATATGTATAAAATACACACATGTGTGTGTGAGAGAGAATATATATTCATATATATAACTGCATATGTACTTGTTCAGACTTTGTGAAGAAAAGTGTCCTATACCCCCTCCTGTAAGACTCCTATTCCCATATGTAAGAGTAGCCAAGGTGCTGTGAGACACACCAGAACCCATTTCCCCAGTCACTGATCAGCTGCAGGTGCACACCAAGGCTTGTTGCAGCTGCAAGGGACCAAAAGATCAGCTGATGTTTTATATAAATTCTGTGGCAGACCTGTGCTCCATTAGCATGATATAAGATGTTGGCTTAAGTGTTTTAACTTGTTATTGTATATAGTATAAAATTATCCAAAGACATAAATAATCAGCCTAGCCAGTGGTTAGAGATTGTGAGGGCTGCAATCCAACAATATCCGGAAGACAGTATGTTCCCCACCCAGATTATTCCCCCAACTCTATGGATTGTACATCTTCCAAGCTTTTTATTTTATCTGGTGCAATTTTTTTGTTTGTTACAATGTCTTGTTTTATTCCATTGTGAAGTTGTCTTCAATCATTTTATTATAAACTGCTTTGCAAAGGCTTGTCCTAAACAGTAGGGTAACAAGAATAAACAAGATATATGACTCTGAAACCTGCTTGAAACTGTTTGCCTTACTAGTCACCAAAGATTGGAAGTACTGCAAAGAAGTTCTGCTCAAAGATTTATGCCTTCTACTGTTATGTTTTGTCAGATTTTTGGTATGCAGAAACTAATATACAAATGCAGATTATTTATCTGCCTGAGATTTCCCATACCTCTCTGTGATGTAAAACCGGATTGATTTCATTTTTTTAAAATCTCCTATAATTTACAGATGGGGGGGCGTTACATAAGAGGTGGGCAGCTGTGCCACAGTGAAGACCATTTTTGTCTCCTGTGTGTTCCCCTGCCTTGCTCCTGGCATGACCAGAAGTGACATAACAGCAGTTCCAGTTTGGGCTTTAGTTATTAAAATGACAATTTTTCACTGTGTGTGTGTGTGTGTGTGTTTTGAAAGAAGTTGAGAAGTAGTGGAGAAACTGCCATGTATTTGTGATGGTTTAGGGGCAGATTTGTGTGATTTTCAAAAATTGGAGATCAAGGAACCTACGAGATTCTTGTAAAATTAGGGGGCCAGGAACTCTTGTGTCCTGTGGGCCTGACTTTTGTCACCCCTTGTTTGCATGGTAGCTGGAGAGGAGGAAGTATGGATCTAGTTGTACTTCTTATTTCATGCTTCTGGTGTAGCAGAACTTGAACAGGGGGAACTTTCAGTGCTTGTGGAGTACATTTTATTTTTACACTACAGTTTCCTAGAAGCAGAAATGGGAATAATGCTTATTCTCATTGTGTCCTCATGAAGTGTGAGACTGCTTATAGAATTCCTGTTTTAGGCTTAATGTATAAATATGAATCATTAGATATAGTTTTCAAGCCATTTCTAACCCAGATAACTTGATCCTCTGTTGCACTATGTTTGCATGAACTAAATGCATGAATGATTTTTTTAAAGGTCAACTTATTTCTAGTTCAACGCTTCATATTTTGTCACAATCAAATGTGGAAGCAAACCCTAAAACCCAGCCTGAACTTAAAAGGGCACTCTGCCATTTTAGAACCTGTTTCTGCAAGGTGCAGACATAAATGTGAAATACACATTTTCATTAATCATTTTAAACATATTTGTTTTACCGTTAATCAAATAGTGAGAGCATAAGAATTGGAACATTCCTATTCTTAAAATATACTTACTGCTTTCCATATCCTTTATTTTAAAAGCAGATAGATTTGATTTTTGAATTTTTTTTTCTTTAATTGAAAGTACATTTTTCAGTAAATGGACCTAAGTGCATTGTGCATTAATAATTGTTTTCTCTTAACAGAAAGAGAAATCATAGGTTTCAAATGTAATCGGATGGAATATGTTTGGTATTTTTCTCTGATTGCAACAAATATGTTGACCATCACCATTTTACAATTTCTAGGTTTAAGTAATGGAAAAGAAGTGGACTGGATGGATTCTCAAGGGGAAGAGCAGCTTCTTTGGCAAAGAATGATTGATTGTCCTGGAGATTCTGTGGAAGGCATTTTAATGCTGAGATCTAGCATGGGAAAACGCAGACTCTAAGAGAAATGCTGTTTGCACAAGATTTACTCCAGGTATTTTGTGTAATTGCACAGTAGTGTAATGGAAGCTTGTTTACAGTGGAGCGCCTTCTGTAATAATTTGCACATGTAAAATAGAAAAGACCAAGACTCTTCTTCAGCACAACCTTTGAAACTCCTGCAATGAACTATAAAAGCATTTAGCACTTTCCTACATAAACATTTTACCACTGTTGATTTGTCCAGCAGAATTTGACAAATCAACTTCAGAGACTGGATTTCCCAGGTGCAGTTCAGCAGCTGGAACAAGACTGTAAAATTCTCTACAGAAGATAATTTAAACAGTTCTTTTTAAGTTAAGATTATTTTAACATGTAATTTCTCAGAAAAAGTGATTAATAAACGGGTTACAAAGCCTGAATTGGGGCAGTCAAAATGAGCTAAGGGCTGAGGTGGGTTTCAGATTTCAAGCAAGCTGCAAGAATAATTTAGTCTTGTGGTAATTATTTCCTTCTTCTGTGTCCAAGCTTCTGTAGCCTCATTTCCGTGAATGGATCCCAGTTGTGGGCCTGCTAATAAACAATTCAGGAATCTCCATTTACCCGCTCACAAGCAAAACTGCTATGTGAGGGGTTTTTAGAAACTAGCTGATATTGCTGAAATAGAAATGACAAGAGTCCCCTAGATCTCATCAGTGGTACACTGCATCTACTGAATTTTGGAACTTGTTATAAAAATATGGATTGCAAGCTAACAAACAAATCAAACAAAGAAATAGTTGTTATGTTTCAATGTCTTATTCCGAAGATAGCCAAGTTTAACTCATTGAAGGACTATATTTGAGATCTTACATTACACAGCACAATGTAAGAGTTCTGCAGGCAGAACTTTGCTATGGGTCCCCACTCATCACCCTCAGGTCTCACAGTTTTGCTGAAATAGTTCCCCCTCCCTCAAATAATCATCCCATCAGGTGTGGATAAGATGGAGAACTGCCTGACTGTACTCCCTAGCCAGATGCAGATTGTTAACATCTTTTACCAAGATTTTCCAGGGTCTCAGTGGGTGATGTCATCTTTGTGTGTCTGGCTAAAGAATCTGGCCAGTCACTTCTCTGATCTCCTGTGCTCTCCACCAGCAACAGAATGGCTGTTCAGGGGGGCTTTCACAGCAAAACGGTGAGCTTTAGTGGAGGGTGTTGTGCACTGTAGATGATGAAAGAAAACACAAGCCTCCAGTATGACCAAAAAAAAAAAAAAAGACACATGCAGGTATAAGGTGGACTTACACTTGCATATGACATTATTGGAGAGGAAGAGATAGTATGTGTTTTTCCTAGACAGTTATAAAGTATCAAGCAAGTAAGATAATCTCTGTCCTAAGATGAGGTCACTTAGTGCCTGTCCAGCTCTTTCAGAAGAACTCCAAAGGGGGGAGATTCTACAACCTTCCTATGGATGATTAAACTGCACTAAGAGTTTTCCCCCTAATAATTAAACTAAGTCTACCTCCCTATGTTATGAAAATATGGAATGAACAAAAATTTCCCTCCTCCTTAAATCCATTTTAAGCATTTGAAAACTCTAAGAATATCATTATCACTTTTCTTATTCCCTTCCCAGATTGTTCCTTCTGACTTTTTTTGATTGGACTTGTCTTTTATATAGGCTTTAAAGTATACTGATGCTTAAGCTCCACAGTTAGAATGATACATGAAAAGGATCTGAAGTACAGCCTTAGTTGACCTTACCTCTTTATTAATAAAACTAGTTAAGGCATGAGAAGAACCAATACAAAGCATTAATCTTGTTCTGCACTTTTCCCCACCGTGCTCCTTGGTCACTCAAATTCAGAGAGTCAGGCACAGCTCCTCCTGAGTCACCTGAGGCAGCACACTGCCTGAAGGATTCAAAAGATCCTACCTTCTTGATTGAACTGTACAGAAGGAGGAGGAATGTTCAGTTTTAAAGGCAGTGAAAGTAAATTTTCTTACTTGTGACCTGAAGTCTACTTTGAATTGCTTCTGCCTGCATGCAACTCACAGCAGTAGCCAACAGGGCCTTTTCCTACCAAAAGGACTAGTTCTTTCAGTCAGATGTTCTTGGTGCTGTGCTAGCTTTTGCCACTGAAGCCATCCACAGAGTAGTGGATCACAGTTCTAGCACAGGGAGAGTAGTTTCTCTCAGTGGTTCTTAAAGCATCATAAAACTGTTTCAAATAAACAGCAAATGGTCAGGTGCCTCAAGAAAAGCCCAAGTTGCTCTTTGCGTCAGTAAAGCTAAAAACTGACCCCCTTAAAAAATAAACAGCCTCTATAAGACTTGGTCATTCATATTGGTAGACTTTAAACATTACATTTGTGAACATCTTCTATTGTGTCTTGATAGTTGGTCTTTCTAGCTTAACAGGCTGAGGCCAACTGACAGGAGCTCTCAAAGATCTTAGGAAAAGGCCTTGTCTCAGTTGAGCTATCCAGGAGGGTTGTTTGTTTGGTTTAATTTGGTTGGGCTTACACTGCAAATGCCGACGGAAGAACTACTATTCAGTTAATCCCCTTTCCCCATAAACCCCTATCAGTAGAACTTTCATTTATGCATTCTTTACTGAATACCAATGGTAGATATTAAATTGTAGATACAAATAACTGCCTTTAGCACTTTTGGGGCAGGGGAAACATAGTCATAATATTCAAAGCACACTGCTAAGCATGATATGTGTTTGCAGTTGCATTATGGCAACTCCTTTAGTGGTTTAAGTTTAACCAATATAACAATATAGGCTATAATTCTGCATGGTTCAGTGCAGTGTAGCAGATATGCAAGGAGAACTATACTACACCAAGCCATTTGCTGCCCCTCAACCTACTGCAAAGCCACTGAAGTCCTCCACCCCTGGATACTTTTTCCTGGTGGAGAGGAGGTCATAAATATTTGGATATGTCCTCATTACTAGCAATTACATCAACCAGGGTCCCCTGGAGGAATCAGTGGCTGATGTAATAGCTTTGTGTCTGGCCACAGGGCCATAACCAGATGCTTCTGCAATCCCACTCCTGGCCAATGCTCCTCCAGGCATAACTGACCATGGGTGGCATCTTCAGTGGCTATTCATTAGGTCTGGGAGTGGAGGCTTTGGTCCCTGTAGAGGGAAGAAGGGTATATCAATGTCCATAGCAATCAAAAATAGCAGCACATCCATGTGTAAGTTAATTAACAGGATTCCAACTTATAGTGACTTAAGTAATACAACATTTACAAGGATCCACTCTAAATGTTCATTGAGGTGGTCAGCATCAAGATGGTATGCACATAACATGACTTTTAAAATATGAGTCAGGTATGTTTTAATTAATGCATTAAATGGGCCAAATTTGTAGAGTATCCGTATTATGTTTTTTAAAAATGCCATTTGACAATGTTCTGTTATTTCTAAATAACATTGCCAAAGAGAAGGAACATGAAAAAAAAAAATAGAAACATTCAAGTAGTCATGGGTGTGTGTGGAAATATCAGAAAAGCAAGCTTAGTGACCATGCATGAGTCTTTTTGCACTGAGCTGATTTACCAAGCAGCAGCTGCTGACTAATCCTGAATTACTGGGCAGCAGCTGCTGTGGGTGACAGAGGTCTGTTCTGCTATCAATTGGAGCATAGCAGACTGAAGTTTTCACCCACTTTCCATGAGTGATCTCTGATGTGAGGAATTGCAAGAAGGATCCTGTTTCCATGGCACCAGAGACTGCTTGTGGGAGCAGGGAGAAAACATCAGTCTGCTAAACCCTAATTTATAGGAAAACAGACCTTGTCACTTGCAGTTGTTGGTGCCCAGTAAGTCAAGATGGTGGTGGTGGTGTGGTTAGGCCAGGCAACTCTACCTAATATACATAATTAAGTAGCTGATCTAGAAACTCAGCCTAAGAAATCAACAGATATTCTGGAGAGAATTGTATAGATACATTGGAGCTATTAGTGCTTGATCCAGATTTGGTGATTTAGACTTTGTTGTTGTTATGTGCCTTCAAGTCATTTTTGACTTATGGTGACTCTGGGATGAACCTGTCATGGGGTTTTCATGGCAGAAGTTCAGAGAGAATTTGCCCTTGTGACTAACCCAAGGTCACCCACCCAAGCAGGGATTTGAACCCTGATCTGTTGGTGTCTTAGTCCAACACACAAACCACTACATCATGCTGGCTGGACCCCTGTAAATCAATGGAATGTAAGTTAACCATGACTACCATAAGTCCAGTTGATTCAAATCTGGATCTGCTTCAAGTATGACTAACTCTGGATTCAGTTCTGCATTTCAGTAGAGTGAAGCTGTAAAAGCTTTGTAGCATTGTGTCTGTATGAGGGGACTTTAATGTATAATGTGGTAAAATACAGCATGTGAATCAGACTTCATTTATAAAACAGTTTCTTAGGCAGGGAACTGCATTAGTAAATGGAAAAGGAAGAACAGTGATTCAGAAACAGCTTGACATCAGTAGTTTGGTACCACTTCAGTGTCTGAAATTTGCTCGTTCCATTTATATCCTGCCATTCATGCTGTAAAATGGCCTTGATACTTGGTGAAAATTGACACTGTGAAATACTGGCAACTACCAGGAAGTACAGGGTTATTGGTTGGGTATGTGTGCAGTACCAACCTGGAGTTGGTAAATATGTTTTTCATTTTCTTTTAACCTTCTTTAAACAAATATGAGAGACCAATGAAGGTGATTTGCTCTTTATCTGACTTTTCAAATTATTCTGTCTTAATGTGCTGATTTGTCATGATGTGTTGAGTAGTACTCTGAGTGCTTTGCATACTATTCAGTAATGTCTAGGTTAAAAAACATGGTTTCTCTGTACAATAAATCCCAGAAATCTGAACAACATTGATTCTGTCATTTCAGCTGGCTATGACTCACACACACCATAATAAAGAGTACAGGTAGTATGGCAACTTTGAAAACATTCTTGTGCAGTTATTTTCACATTTTGGCATATACCACAAGAACAGATTGTGGAAATTAAATTGTACTGATATTTCTAGTGAAATATATAATCAAAATACCATTTTTTTCTAGACATTTATTACAACAGTTTCATTGTTGCCTATTTAGGTAATCTTTAAAAGCCTAAAACCTAATGAAACTAATTCATTGATTGTTAAATTCAGAAACTGGTAGTATTCCCAAGATACACAAAGGCTTTGTTTTGGTGATGCTGGAAATGGAAGAAAAGAATGACTGCAATTCTATAGCCACTTACCTGGGAAGAAAACCCACTAAATGCAATAGTTCTTATATTTCTTAGTAGATATAACTAGAGATATGAAACTCCAGGGCAGGGAAAAAGGGTAAAAAGCATTTTATTCTGGAAAAAAATGGGGAAATGGATTATGGACTCCTTTGGAATGATAAATAAAATATTTAAGATCAGGTGTTCAAATACTGCCACAAAAGTAGGCAAGAGGAAGACTTTTATCCACAACCGTGTGCAGTATCAGATCATTACAATTCCTGATACTGGTTTCCTTTTCTTTCTTTGTTTGATATGTCTGCTTGACTACTAATGTTCTACTAATGTTGATGGCATCTTCTGCTTTATTGAGATTTTTGCCTTCTCCAGAAGCAAGGCAAAACCAAGGTGGTTCCTTCTAGTTCAGGTGAACTTTGAAGCTGTGTTGTAACAAAAGCGAACATCTTTAAAAGTTTAATTTATAATTATATTCTGGAAAAAAGAGGGGCAACAATAACAATTACTGAGCATTCACTCATTGTCCATGGGGCTTTCTAGCATTATGTAGACTAATTGCCTTCTTCCCTCTGATAATGCAACCAAGTGTAATTCTCAACTTTTAAAAAGATGATGGAGTTGTTTCCTTCCCATATTTCATTTCTAAAGGAGATTGACTAGCACAATTCATATATGGCAATAAATCATGTTGACTGCATGCATTGCCAACTATCCTACAGCATTTGATCTGTGTAGTCTTGAGATGGACTAAAAAGTTGTATTATAAACACTTGTGCTTTATTTCTATTACCAAATAATTTGTGTGTGTTTGCAAAGTCTGATCAGATGACTTTCTAATGTATTTCTTTTCGTTATCATTGTGTATTTAACAGTTATACTGGGTAAGTATCAAATGATAATATAATGCAATTCCATTTTAAGTTGTGCTAAAGATTAGATAGGACCTTATCTCTGTCTCGAAAACATTCTTCTGTATTTGGATGCTTCTTGTGGAACAAAATCTTAGCTTATTTATAGTTGTGGTAAAGTAAGGTCTTATTTTGTGTACATTTTTTTTTGCCACATATTAACATTTTAAAAAGAATTTGTAGATAGAGGCACATGGATGATACAATTTTCAGAACTTCTGATAGGTGAGATAACTTTGTTCGTACTTCTAACAAAAGAATATTAGGTAGGGATCAGGAGGAACACGTGGCTCTATAGACACTGTCATACAGGCTGTGCTCCTGGGGATGAGGGCTGTTCAGCATCATGAGGAGGGGCATACATTTCTCTCTCCAGCTAAAATGTCTGAGGACAGGTACAGACTACCTGCTGGGTTTCCAAATAGATTGCTTGTGGTAACAGCCTTGCTGGAATAGGCAGAGGGTCCATCCAATTCAGTAGCTCAGAAATGTTTCGAAATACATGCTATTTGTAAGTTGTTCACCGCCTCGATCCATGTGGAGAAGAGGGATACAAATAAATAAATAAAACAACAACAACAACAACTACAGGAGCAAGCCACGTGCTCCACGAGCTTTACAAAAGATATTTAGGTAGGCACATTCCCACAGCCTAGGACCTAAATCCTGTTGTTAGTGCTCACTGGAGTAGGCCCCATAGAATCAATGGACTATGTTGGCTTACCTATCAACAGTTGATTAAATGGGTCTGCTGTTGTTGGGATTAGCCAACAGGAAATCAGCATAAGACTGTGAATTTCATACTTTGCTAGCAATTCTCACTGTGGACTACATTTATGGATAACTTTCAGTGACTATTTGATACCATCCATATCGGGATGTTGTCAGACTGATGGATAATTTCTACATTGTAATCCTTTTCCCCTTTTGGTACCATTCACTATGAAATTTACTTAAAAATGAAAGAGCATGGCCTTATTTTATATCAGCATTCCCTCCTCCCATTTTCCAGGCGATGGTTTCTTTGTGGTGCAAGTGGCACTGCAAATAAATCATATGGACAGATGAAATTTGTTACCTTCTTGAATGTCAGCTTTTCCATTTGTCAAGCCATCTCAGCGACATTATAGTGAGAGATTTTTCTTGGTCTCACAGAGCAGCAGAAGATGAAGACAATTACCTTTCCAGAAGCTTTTTTTTTCCTCTTTACACTACACTAGTGGTAGGAGCCAGCATGCTATAGTGGTTTGAGCATTGGACTATGACCCTGGGGACCAGGATCTGATTCCCTGTTGAGCCATGGAATCTTACTAGGTGATGTTGGGTGCATCACACATTCTCAGCCCCAGAAAACCTTGTGATAGGTTCACTTTAGGGTCACCATAAGTTGGAAACGAAGACACACAACAAGTGATAAGTTATAGAAAATGTGATAGTCTGGAAGAGATGTAAGTATTGCTGATCAGAGGAAGAAAAGGCTTCCTTAACAGACCAAACAGAAGTCAGATTTCACTCCTCCACCTACATGAGAAAAGGTGACAAAAGGTGCTTCAGGAAAGGGAAATTGTTTCTCCTGTTAAATACTGGGGCTATATCTACATGTAGGTGCATGCAACAAAGCAGTCAGAAGCAGCTTCTCTAGCCCCTGAAAATGCTACATAGGAATGTCTGTGACCCTACTGAAGGGGGTGCAGGGGTAAAGAGGATATAAAAAATTTGGCAGAAGCACCTTTGGTGAGCACAGCCTTTTGTCCATGGAAGGCAGAGCTGAGAGCCAACCTTCCTAAGTTAATATGACAAGTTGCTTACTTAGGGTGGGAGAAATATTTTCTTTTTCATGCATAAGCAGTAACATCACTTCTGCTTACAAGCCCAGGAAAAAAAAAACTGTTTATCACCTTGACGATACTTTGAAACTCAAAGCCAGGATGTAGAACCTCTTGCCCTGAAGATGGATTGGCCTATGGCTTCTGTGATCATTCATCATTGGCCATGCTAATTGTGCCTCTTGGGAATCTGAAGTCCAAAACCTCCAGAGGGTCAAAGCCCTGCTTTGTACTCTACCTTATCTTATAAAAGTGGTATAGTAACAAGCTCCATTATTGTGCCTTCCAGACAGGTACTGATTACAAGCTTTCTGATGATTTTGTAAAAAGTTACATTTTGCCACTTTCAAGTTTAACTCAATATTGTTTATTTTGTATCCAAATAAGTGAGGCTAGAACAATAAAAATGCAAAACAATATTTTATTTAATAAAAGTTCTGTAAAAAGAAAAGAACAAAGAACATTTACACATGAACTAATGTTTGACATTATTCTGAAGAGCTAATCAAGGCAATTCAATACCTCCACAAAACTTTCCACAGAAGAAAACAGAGCTCCTAAAATAAAGGGGCATCATATGTAAATGAAAAGAAGTTCCACAATTCATAAAAGGCTAAACTCATACATATTTTAAAAAGAGAACTGTACAACCATAATTTCCATACTTCCATACTCTGTGTAGCACCAGAAAAATTTAGGCAGCAAAAGTACTGGCATGTGGATGGCTGGAATCCAGAATCAGGGACAAGACTGGCCAGATTCTGCTTGTAACTTCATTTCTTCTTTTCTCAGAGGGAAAGTGTCAATGAGAGCAAAGAGCTCAGCAGGAGTGGCTGGAAAAGGATATCGCTCTTTGTCCACACCATGTTTGTCAACTACCACCATATTGAAGTTATAGTGAGGAATACGAAGTAACAACCTAGGGATGCAAAAAAACAAAACAAAACTAGATTTGTTTGTGTTTAATCAAATAGCTATGTAAACACAGTAGGAATGTACAGTTATCCCTCCTGCCCACTGATGTCTTACATTATCTCCCATTAATGAATTTGTCAGCATAAGGAAAGGAACATTCCTTTTTTTGAATATGGAATAAAAACAGAGACTAGAGCATAACAAAAATAATCTGGATTTCGATGTCTCATTTTGACCACAAATATTTTTAAACACACTGTTAATACATTTCCTTGTAAATTCTAAAAATTAAATGTAAACAGCAAAATGTGTAAGAGTTTTGTCCACTGCTTACTTTTGCATAGGAAGCATGCTGAGTTTATGTGCCACAGAAACCCTTATGTGCATGTTAACACACTGGCCAGTCTTGCACATCAGAAGCCAGAATACCTCATGTTGCCTGATTGCTGCTAGTTGTAGCAAGAATAGTCAAACAAACCACAAAACTTTTGGTTCATGGTATATTTAGTGTGAAATCTTAATGTGCCAATCGCTGGCTTTTTTCTCTCCCATAAAGCCATAGCAATAGCCCTAAAATAAACCAGAGAAATAGCGCGTAGCTTAAAAGGGGAGAGAAAGACCAGGGAGACAGCTGTTGCCGGGTTTAGATGTCACACTAAACAATCCATGAACCTGGACAATGGCATCTTGTTAGTAACTTATGATTGCGTAAGCCCAGCTTATGCCACCGTAAGTCACTTTTGGGATTGTTGCAGCAGTCCAAATTTGCACAATGACTCCATCCCCCAACCCCATCTTTTAGCTGCAGAAGCTAAAAGACTCCTGGAGGTCTCAGTGATGCTGTCATTGTTTTATATCTGGCTCTAGGGACACAGCCAGACACTTTTCCAATAGCCCAGGCTCTCTACTAGCCACTAAAAGGCCATGGAATAGAGGCTTCTGCAGCTAAAACATGGGGTTGGGGGTGGGTGGGATGGGAACCATAGTTCTGCATCTGGTACTGTTACAGTACATCTCTGTGATGCAGGATCTGAGCTCTAGACTGTTGATCTGCTACTATAAATGGGGGCCAGAACTCTGACTGGTTCAGAGTGAGGCAGAGTTCCTATAGAAGCCTAGCTTACTGTTGACAGCTGAATATTTCCTATGGATGGCATGGATCAGATACACAGATAATGCTGGAAGACATGGCCACTGACTATAGGTAGCTAAGAACTCCATCCCCTTCTGACTGTGTATGTACATGCATATGAGGAAAATGAGACTAACCCCTGTATGGTACAATTGTACTAAGAAAAGGTTGTGGGAATTTCCTTTGCAGCAAGTAAGAACAGAGACTGTGCTCAATATGGGTGTGAGTGTGCCAGTTACAGCCTTTTACAGATACTGAGACAAGATATTCAATCATGGAAGGATGCAGATGACCACTTTACCTTGTGTGACCCAATCAAGACACTAATGGAATAACATAAGGGTCAGTCCTGGGGATTACTGTTAAGTTTTAATTTACCTGAGTTGCAAAGCAAGGGCAGGAGGCATCAGTCTTAATCCTATTCTTCCCACCTGTGCTGGATAGACCCCAACCAACTCGATCACTGTAACATGTCGGAGATCTAATCCACACTGTGCTGGCTAAAACAAACAAGATAAGAAATGGAGAAAGATACCAAGCTAATTAACTTATAACATAAATCTTCTTTATAAATTGCTGTATTTTGTGGTGTGGAAGAGGGATATTCTGTACATTTTTATGTTAATGTTTTTTGTTATGTTTTTGTTTGTTTTTGGTTTTGGTTAATTTACAGTAAGCTTCATCCAAGACTGTATGTATTTCAGGACTACACAACAAGTGCACAATTCGCCACTGGATTAAGTAACGTAAAAACCTCAGCTTTCTTTCTTTAAGGCATGAGCCTTTAAAGAATGTGAAAGGAGGGTTAAAGATGGATTGGATCCCTCTGTTTTAAAATACTCAACTGCATATAAGTAGATTTCTCTTGTTATTAATGTGGGTATCAACCTGGAAGGGAAATGAACAGAACAGTATTTTGAGCCATCTCTTATGTTAAAAGCAAAGGCCCAGCTCCATATGAGTTGTCAGGAACAGTTAGCTACATTTTGAAGAGAGCTGATACTCTTGCATTCTCTAGTTCAGTTTGCATAATGCTTTTATGTATACGGTTGTATCCACAGGTCTTGTGAGCTGAATTGTGTTCCAGTCCAGGCGGGGGAAAGAGGTGATTTTTCCTGATTCACATAGAATTCCTGCCTTATAGCCCCATCCACTCTGAAAGATTTGGGATCTTCCAGAATGGAGGGGAGAACTGAAAATTGGCTTCCTCTTCCTCCAGCTGGAGCCTCTGTTAAATCTCTTGCCCTTCATAATTTATATTAAACTGAAAGACGAAAGCAACATCAGTGGCCACAGTTCATCTGCTTTGCTTTTGGAGCAGAACTAACTTTTACTCACGCTGAAGAGGCTTGTGCCTCACCTGTAGCATTCCCAGTTGTAATCTGTAAAAATAATTGGCTGCAGTAGGAGTAGATAAGATGAGCAGCCTCCGTTTCTCATAAAACTGGTCCAAGAGGGCTGCAGCTGTCCTCACTCCAACATTAATGCTCATGGCTGAAATTAAAAATAATATATTTACTGAGATTTGTTTTTAAATGTGGAATAATTGACAAACTGATTTAGAACAGGAATTAGCAACTTTGTGTTCCACAGGTGTTACCTGACTACCCCAACCATAACTAACAGTGAGAGATGATGGGACTTACAGTCCCACAATACCTGGATGGCTAGACATTGTTCTCATCTTACGTAAACTGATCATATTAGGTATAAACACTGAGAGTCAAAAGCTCATTTTAGGGTTTGAAATGCTATCTCTGTTCTAAACAGTAGAGAAACAGCATGGTGGAGTGGTTTGAATGTTGGATTACTACCCTGGAGGCTAGGGTTCAGATCACCTCTTAGTCATGGAAACCCATTGGGTGACTTTAGGCAAATCACATTCTCTCAGAGAAAGGCAAAGGCAAACTCCTTCTGAACAAATCTTGACAAGAAAACCCTGTGATAGGTTCACTCAGGGTCACTATTAAGTTGAAAATGACCTGAAGCCACACAACAAGAAGAAACCTGTTCTTTGCCTCTGGTACTACATTTTCTGATAAAGACGTATTTGCTTCAAAAACTGAGGTATACTTGTAGTTCTGCCCCAATATTTTGTGCTCCAACTGGCAGCGACTGGGACTCTTTGCAGAACATAAAATCTTATGGTTGCAAAGCACCTGTTCTATCAGAAGCAGTAGTTGTTATGTGCCTCCAAGTTGTTTTGGACTTAAGGCGACCCTATCATAGGGTTTTCTGGGGCTGAGAACATGCGATGCAGTCACGGTCACCCCGCTTCCATGACCGAGTGGGAAATCAAACCCTGGTCTCCAGGACCATAGTCCAAAACCAGAAACCACTACCAACACACTGGCTCTCACCAGAAACAGTACAGTAGTAAATTTTGAAATGAAGGCTCTCATCTTGATAATCTCCATATCTAGGCCTATAAGAAAAGTCTAAAAATCCAGACAGCAGTGTTTAAACATGCAGACATTTTCAAAGAGTTTCTTTAATGGGGAAACTAGAGCAGGAGCAGATCTTTTGTAAATTTAATGGGTCTCAATTGCCCACTTGAGACCAAGAGCAAAATATTTTGATTTACAATAGGGATAACTCACAATAACAATACTATTGCTTGGAACATCTTTTGCCTTTTCTTCCCACACTAATATAAAGACTGCAGCTGAAATCAGAACAGGACGATCTGAAGGGAATGGAAAATGGTATCCTTGTTTTTGGTAATTCAAAAGTACAGCCATTTTAACCCTGCAAATCTTGGCTTGACTATTACACCATTTACTATTGAGCTTAGGTCCTTGCAATAAACATAATAATCTGACAGTTATTAATAATAGTATGTACGTTCTTGGTGTACACATGCTGCTAAATATCTTGGATTTAGTGACGAGAATAGGGGAAAGAAGTATGTCTAAATCTTTCTGCTCACAAACTGTAACAAATTACTTTTTCTTACAGCTATTGAATGGTATCTAGTTTGCAAAATCTGATGATATTTATGCTACAGTGGGAGAATGCAAGTGGTTGCTTGGAAATTAATTCCCATCAAGAAAGAACAAGCAATCAATACAGGAAGAATAGTGAAGTGCACAGAAATCCCCCAAGTTACAGTAAAAAAAATCCATCTATAATGGCTGTAGTCCAGGCAACCATTTATCAATGTATTCAAAAGAAAGCTGCTTTTTTCTCTCTCTGAGCAGAGCTTTAAACCAAACCATGCTCTTCTGGACTACACAGTACGATTCTTTTAAATCTGATAGTTTAAAAAACAATTTGCAGTGGGACATGGGAAACTATCCCATTTGTCCCATTTCCCATGACTTCTGTAGTGCATTACCATTACATGAGAAGAGAAATAGCCTGACTTTAACACAATGAAATATAGAAATTCCAAGTGAATGATATCTACACAGAAAACCTGCAACGTACACTTAATTCATTAGCAAAATGTCACGTATTTAACCATGCATATATACTCTACTAGCCCAGGTTCATCCAACTGGTAGTGATGAAGCATGTGGACCATTCACTACTTATGTTAACTACATTCTCCACTTGCACAGAATCCTGTCCCATATGCTTTCCTTTTACTGGCATTATTTGTTAATTCATGCAATTATTCATTACACACTTACGTGTACAAGTTGGCTCTATTCCTGACCAGCCTAAATTGTACTGGCAAACTCTGGCTGGGCTTCCCTGCATGTCGTATCCGCCAATGCAGGAAAATTCACAGGTTGCTCCGTAATTATTGCCATCACCAGAACATTTTATGTAGCCATTTTCTGGAGCATTCAGTTTTGCACAGCGCCTGACTTTAAACACAAAATGGGAATATTCAGTGAACTACTATTTCCTCTAATATAGAAAAAAATGAATACAAAGTGTAATAATATAGGATTGTTTATTATCAGATTTCAGAAATACCTACACCCTTTGATTTATAGTTAATTTGAGATATGTATGACCTTCTACAAGCAGAACAATGCGACCAGAAAGGTGGCTATACCTCCCACCCTCAGCACCCTGTGAGCAGCTCTGGAAGCTACTTTTCAGGTGGTACTGAGGGCTGCACAAGGAGGAATGAAATTTCTGCTGTGACTAGAGATAGAAAATTTCTGAAAATTTTAAAGCCAACAGGGGAAAATTTCAGTTTTTTTCTAGTCCCCCCCATCGTGGAAAAATATGGATTTTTTTTTTTGAAAAATTGAAAAAAACTGTGGTAGTCTTTACATATTTAAAGTTATCATGTATAACTTTGGCATAAAATGTATCATGCTGGGTAAATTAAAACCACAGTTTAGTCAGACAATAATTCCAAATAGCTTTTCTTTTTAAAATGTTTAATTTTGTTACAAAATTGTCATATACAATGACTTAGGGAATAAGAAAAAAAATGTTCAACAACCCTATCTTAAGGAGTTCCATTATGGAAGTGCTGAGGTGATATGTGCCCCACAAAGCCATGTGTGACACTTAGACAACTAAAATTGGACAACAACTAAAACTTGAACAACTAAAAACTTAAATCAAGCAAGAAAGAAGGAAGATCACCTCTGGAATCCACTAGAGCAGGGTGGGGTACAGCAGCAACACAGGCTATTTTTATCTCCTGGCCTCCCAACATCCAAAGAAAGTACTGGTATTTCCCAAAATGTCCCCCAACAAGCTTTAGGGCAGTGGTTCTCAACCTGTGGGTCCCCAGATGTTCAAAAACTTCAGCTCCCAGAAGCCCTGAGCATTGACCATAGTGGCTGGGGCTTCTGGGAGCTGAAGTCCAAAAACATCTGGGGACCCACAGGTTGAGAACCACTGCTTTAGGGTATATTTTGGACAATTTTGCCACGTCTATGGCCCTACAAGCCATTTTAGGCCTAGTAAAGGCCTTCCAATTACTTCCTATTGAAAAAAGGCCAGTCCTGGACCTCAGGGAGGAAGTTATGACCTCTCTCCCAAACACTCTAGGGAGTGCTGTGGGGCATTCTGACATAAAGAAAGCTGTATCAGGCACACTGGATTTGGGGCAATCCACTATGCAGCTCCATTTGCCATTCAGTCATTGGTTTTGGACATTCTGCATTACATGTGAAGGTCATAAAAAAAAACAACCCAGCTGTTCCACAAACAACAAAATGGAGGCTCTGTTATTGATTATACACCTTAGTAGAAATAAGATTTATGCCTCCTATAGGCATTTCTTACTCTTCTGTCCTGAGACACTGCGGAATGCAGCTTGATAGCTCCAGTAAGCACTTGGCGAAGGTAAGCAGAAGCATGTCACTTTAAAGATTAGTGCAACAAATAATGTTGGTGCACTAGCACACATAAAACAACTACACATCTTTAATCCTCCAAAGCTGTGTGCGTGTGATCTAGAATTGTCTGTTCCCACCTCCATGGTATTTATTTTCAGGAAACATGGAAATGACATCTATGTTCAATGCTTATGTCCTTACCTTTGACTTTAACCAAGAATTTGCAAGTTCCCTTATTCCCAGCTCTGTCAAACACGGTATACTGGATTTTGTGATCTCCTTCAGAAAAATGTGATCCTGGTGGAGAGCCTTTCAAAATAACACTGAAAATAAAATAAAGACAGACTAAAGGAGCAAGAAATAGAGCTGTAAAGGCAGGGCCTTTTAGGGAACACAAGCCTAAATGGTCAGTGCTCAAAACCATCCCAATGGCAGCAATATATAACTAAGAACAATTGCTGGCCCTATTGAAATTAGTTTGGGATCTTCTCCTAGTTCACCAATTGCCTATGCAGCCAGATTTATTTTGCCTCTATCTAGGATGGACTTGGACCAAATGCAACATAAACCTGTTGGTAGATATTTACTACAGGGGTTGGATACATATTAAATGTGCTTCCAGCCCATGTGCACTGCCTATGGGATGTAGGAAGAATTACGCCGACCTAGTCACAAATTTTGCTCACACCAGAGATGTAATTACAGTACCCATTAATTTTCTTCTCAAAGGAAGCAATAAGTAATTTTAGCTATTCAATTCCTCCTGAGAGAAAATCTTTGAACAATGCAGTCTAATGCTGCTTCCTGAAAGAAAGTGCTGTTTTCTGCACAAAACCACCACATGCAAATTTTGGTAGACTTAATGTCCTGAAGATTTTCGTCAGTTCATGTTTCTTCTTATCAAGATCTCTCAATATTTGAAGAACATGCTTTTGACTATTTTTTTTTTAATACAGAATTTTGAATGTTCTTCCCAATGAATAGGTTGCTTATAGAAAGCTCCCAAATGGCATGTGAATACAACCATACCCTCCCAATAATTTACTGTAATTTAACCTCTTCACTCACTCTGTCAGAATGCCATCAGCTGTGTCCCGTCCCTCTGGGGTGTCCCAGAACACACGGGCTGTCAACTTATTGGGCTCTGCTATTTTCTCCTTTATACTTGGACATTGAATTCTAGGAGGCTCTGTGTCTATAAACACACACACACACACAAGCATTACTATTTGGCTTAAATGGGTACTACTAAAGCAATACAAGCTTATTAAAAAAATCTGTATGTAAATAATTTTTAACAAATACATTGTCAAGCCACTAGAAGGTTACTTAAACCTGATTTAAAATCCCAACCTGGAGAGTGAGAGATTGGTTGACTGAGATCTGTCTGAGATTAAGGGCAACATTTCAAAAATAGTACTGAAATGCTCAAAGAAGTTGAACTCTGTTTTCTTGTTTTGTTCTACTGTTTTGGCTGTCCACACAGCTATAAATTACTCTGATCTCTAAAACTATCACCATTTTACCAATTCTTTCAACAAAAAGCTCTTACAGAGTCATCTTTCTGTTTACTGATTCCTTCTAATTGTTAAAGCACTTCCTTTTCTAGAAATCTTTAAAAAAAGATTTCCATTGGGCATTCCAAATTTCATATCTAAATCCTAGTGATTTCCCCCTCTGCCTTTTTTCCTTAACACTAATAAGGGAACAAACAGCAGACAGAAACTGAACTCTTTTACTTTCTGACAGGAGTACCTGCCAAACTGAACTGATGAAAATACTCCATACTCCCCAACAGGAAGAACTGTGAAGGGAGTTTTGTTTTGCGTGTTACATATGTAAATATATGCTATGTGTTTTCAGTTCTGTGTTTTGGTTGCACAAATGAGAGAGTTTTTGATGAATATGAAAATTTTAAAAGAAGAGAATGTTAGTATTATGGAACTGACTAGAAAAGATGTGCAAGACAAGATAACAGGTGTTCTGAACACTTGCATGACTAGAGACAACTTATCCTGTACACATCTAAACATTCTGCACAGATTTTAGCATGTACTTGTGACTTTGGACTGTTAACTTTTGTTTTATAGCAAAGTGCTGTCTCTTATTATGTGGTACAGATTTCCTGTACCATTATATAATAAACAGCCCCAGGTACATGCAAATTCTTAAAATACTTCCTGCAAGAATTACACATTGTAAAGACTACATCTTATGTTTTCAGCATGTAATATGTGAAGCTGCCTGAAGGGCTACGGTATGTGATTTTTCTGCTTCCATGACTACATTTTTAAAGAAAATCTTCATACTATGGTAGTTGCTTCAGACTTACCACATACAAGTCAACTGATATGTCTGCCATAAACAGAAGTGCATGATTCTGCATATTATTGTGGTCGTTCTCAATGCAGATTGAGAAAAAGACAAGCAAAATTACAGGTTTTGAAGGTGAAAAACTGGTTGGGCAGCTTGTTTACAAAACACAAGGAAGAGTCATGAGAACAAGCAGTCCCTGTGAGTAAGGAAGTTATGTTCATGAACCTAAATTCCCAGTGTTTCAGGCATTATCTAAACACATGTATAATGTTTGTAATGAAAAAAGGAATAAAAGTATTTCCAGAGCATTCAGCATTTCATACATATGAATATCAGAATCTCATCATGAAGCAGCAAAGAACCAAAGTTCCCACAATATGCTATACATTTTTGATACATTAAGACAACAATTTTGCGTTACTATAGGAACTGTATCCCCCAGGCACTCATGGATCAGTGACCTCTTCTGGCTGGACGAGAGTGCTTTAAACCACTTTAGCTGCATAGAGACAATTGCTAGATAAACACAACTCTCATCTCTCTCTGTTAATAGAAAGTGGAGGGACGGCATTCATCCTTGCAGCAATATTACAAAAGCCCTGAATTACAGTTGACCAGAACAATGAGAAACAAACAAACAAAAAGTCAAGATAAAGATAATTTCAGCAAAGCCATTCAACATGGTAAATTCCAGCATGGTTTCACAAGCATTTCCATGGAAATTGTCTATTTATATTTGATGATAAACTAATATTAGAGTTCTGGTGGATCAGACCAAAAGCCTAGTCTAGCAAATTTAGTCTTCAGCAATTACCAAGAGGACTATGAGAATCCTGTGTGAGGCTTCCCCCACCTCCCTATTCCTTTCCGTTTTGCATGGGAATGGGAAGGGAGGAGCCCCGGAAGAGAATGGGAAGTTGAGTAGGGGGAGTTAGTCATGGTTTTTCCACTTTCGTGAGGGTTCTCCACCCTGAACACTCATGTAAGTGGAGGGGCCACTGTATAGATGTCATGGCCAGTAGATTTAAGTAACTTGAATTTATGTACTATATCTTATGCAATGAAATTTCACACTTAATGTCCTGTTGTTGTTAACTGTCATCAAGTTGATTTCAACTTACACAACCCTATAAACCCAATATACACAACCTTCAAGTTACCCTGTCACCAACAGCCCTGCTCAGATCTTTTAGATTCAAGGCGCTGGCTTCATTGACGGAATCTATCTGTAATACTGTCTTACTCTTTCTTATTGCCTTCTACCTTACCAAGCATTATGATCTTTTCTAGTGAGTCACGTCTTCTCATGATTTGTTCAAAGTACATTAGTCTCAATATAGTCATCTTGGCTTCTAGGGAAAATTCAGGTTTGATTTGCTTTAAGACCTATTTATTGACCCTTTTAGCTGTCTATGGTACCTGCAGAACTCTTTTTCAGCATCACAATTCAAATGAGTTTATTTTCTTCTTATCAGCTTTCTTCACTGTCCAGCTTTCATATCTATACATAGAAACTGGAAATATTATGGCATGAACAATCCTAACTTCAATATTCAATGATATATCTTGATACTTGAGGATCTTGTCTAGCTCCTTCATAGCTGTCATTCCAAGTCCTAGCCTTCTTCTGATTTCTTCACTGCAGTCTCCATTCTGATTAATGACTGAGTCAAGGTATAGAAAATCTTGACCAATTTCAATGTCTTCACTGTCTACTTTAAAGTTATGTAAATAATCTGTGGTAATTATTTTGCTTTCTTAATATTAAATGGTAAACCTACTGAATTACTTCAGTAATGGTTTCAAATCCTTTATAACTTCTGCTAGTAGCATGGTATCATCTGCACGTCTTAAACTGTTGAGGCTCCTTCCTCCAATTTTCATACCTCCTTCCTTCAGTCTAAGTCTAATCCTGCTTTACATATTATCAGCTTAGCATACAAATTAAACAGATGGGATGAGAAAATGCAGCCTTGTCTGACTCTTTGCCAACTGGAAACCATTCTGTTTCTCCATATTCTGACAGTAGCGTCATGCCCTGAGTAGAGGATACACATCAGGACAATCAGATGCTGTCACCCACCCCTTTCTTTAAGAATGATTCATAGTTTTTCATCATCTACATAATCAAAGACTTTGCTAGAATGTATACAGCACAGGCTGATTTTCTTCTGAAATTCTTTGGTGTGCACCATTATCCAATATGGATAATGATAAAAGTAAATTAAGCATCTGTGGCCCATTCTTTTCTTTGACATATTTGTTGATATTGGTAAATTAGAACTAGAGTAGATTCTATCTCTGTAGCATTAGGCAGATCTATTAGTATGCCATCTGTTTCTGGCAAGTTATTTCTCCCAAGCACTCAGTGCAGCTTCCACTTCACTTTCTAAAATTTGAAGTTCATCTTGATATGGTGCTTCCCTGAATGAATCTGTCACCCTTTCATCTCTTTTATATATTTCTTCCATGTATTGTTTCAACCATCTTTTTAGTTTTACTTGGTAATATAATGTGCCCCCCCAGGTTAAAGAGCATTCCCATTCTTGGTTTAAATTTCCTTTTGATTTCTTGGACCTTGTAGAAAAGGTCTCTTGTTCTTCCTTCTTTATTTACATTGGTTATTATAGAAGTTCTTGTTTTTGTAAACAAACTGCTGAATAGTTGCATTTCACTGACTCTATTTCTATGCCCTTTTACTTTTGCTTCTCATCTGTCCTTAACTGCTTCAAGAGTTTCATCTGTCATCAACTGAAGCTTCTCTCTCTCTCTGTCTCTCTTTTTCAGCTGCTGATGGTGTCTTTTTTGAGATCTACCCAGAAAATATCCATGGCTACAGTGTAAAGTTCTTCTGGTTCCTGGTCAATTACGCTTACTGTAATAATGCAATTTTTCTTTTACATTATCTTATATTAATGACTTGGTGATAGCTGGTACAATCTCTGGAGCCCAAAGGGGGTTTATTAAGGAGCATAAACACAACCATCTCTTTAAATCAACTGGCATCATTCCTTCTTACAAGGAGGCACTATTTTCTTGGACCCACCCAGTCAATACCAGCCAGATACTTAATTGTCAAGATGGGCAAACATCAAGAATACAAGTTCACTTAAGCACTTTGTCCACATCATCATGACAACAGGAGTCACACATCATCTGAAACTGATCCCATAAACCAGACTAGACAAGATTCTGGGCACTTACAATGATGTTGTTAGGATCTGTATGAACATGAACAACTTTATCCTCAAAGTGAGTTGCAGACATATCGCAACCTGCTGCCACGTTGTCACCTAGGTCAGATTTTAAAAACTTACTTACCATCCAGAAAAATTCTTCTCAATGTAAAGCAAAAGAGGCAGAAATGTACAAGTGTTTTGCTGCCAATACTGCCATGAATAATCACTATAATGTAATCTCACAGTTGTGTTCAGTCACATTATGGTGCATCATCTCCATTCCAGTTATCTTCATACCTCTTTCACAGCTTATATATCCTTGGGTAAATCTGGCCATTGGACGGGCTCCATGGGGCCAAACAGGATGGCTGAGAGCAATCATAAACAGCACACTCCTTCATAGTGTAGAATATTGTTCATATTTCTTTCCATTCTCTTTCTTTGCTCTCCAAATGTAGTGTTACATTGTTTTGATTTTATACTTACCTACACAAGAAGCTGGTCTTCCGCTCCAAGCTTTGTTATCCATACACTGTACTATTCGGTCTCCTTTTAACTGGTATCCTGGTGAACAATAGTACTCACACCTGGAGTTATAATATGCACCATCTAAGCATTTGAACCCTCCATTAGGTGGCATGAGAAGGGTTGGACAGCGTTTTTCTAGGAAGAAACCAACATCAAATTATTGATGACATTATGGAGATACTTTGCACATATTGCAATCTAAGCCAGATGAACAGTTTTGAAAATGAGTTTCATTATTTAAAGATATTTTTATAACTCAGTGTGACTTCCAGTTCCAAAAATATAGCAGTTCACAAAAAACAACTGTGCAAATCCAATATACTAATTAATTGATAGGGAGTTTGCAGAGAAAAACACTAGTAGGGAGTTGCTTCCTAATAGTTGTCCCTAATGTGCTTCTCTCTTGTGCTTGTATTGCTTAATGAATCTATCTTCCAGAGCAATTTGGTGTGGGGGATTAGTTTAATCTCAGTTTAATCAATACTGTGTAGTTGGTAAAAAGAAAAAAAGAGCCTTTCCCCCTTAAAATCTGTACCCTTCTTGAGCACACAATATTAAGTCAGTTTATAAGGTCCCTGGAGGGCATAAACCTGTCCTCTTGTACTTTATGATGCACCATACACTGTCACAGCCCTAAATAAGTAGGATTCATTTTAACTTTTCATAATGTTCATTTTTATAATTGTCCCTTTTCAAGCAAAATACATATATCTTGGCTTGTATCCAAAGATAAGCAAAGAGGAAGTACAAAGGAAGAAAGTTCCTTCCTTGCAGTTGTCTGCCCGCCTCCCACTGTCTTTGTGGGTCCACCAGAGGAGTGTGGGATTAAATATGGGTGTCACTTTGGTCACTGTATCAGATAACAATTTCAACAAATAGTAAGCTAAGCTTTTTTTAAAAAAAGACCAGCCCTATTTCCCTGGGTGGATCCATTTACCATTGCCTGGAAGAGCTGACTTGTTTGAGTCATCTTGAGCTGGCAGGCCCTACAGGCACCTTATCAAGGTGTGTTTTGTTTGCTCTAGACCTATGTTTAGGTCAAATTGTGATCTGGATTAACCTAGGACAGTGACATATAGAAGATCTTACTCTAAGGTAGAGGACTGTCCCTTGGGGATTTCCATAAAGAAATTAAACATTTCTACATGAGACTACATGATAAACTGAGTTAAATGATCTGACTGAAGAAATATTTTTACAGAAGCTAAATGGACAGAAACAAATAAAATGAAAAGATATTTTCTACACAAGCCACTCACGTTTGCACAAAACTTTCCCAGACCAGCGTTTGTCTGACTGACAGGTAAGCTGCTGAGGACCATGCAGTTCATAACCCTTCTGACAACGAATGTCGCATTTTGTCCCCAAGACATTTTTATAATACCCTCCATGAGGGGTTCTGCAACTTGCATAGCCATATTTCACCTTGATAGGAGAGCACCATGGTGTATCTGGTAAAAGGAAGCAAAATGGGCATACATTAGAAGAAAAAAATTAAATATATAAAGCAATGGAATAAGTTTAACTGTGGGGCTAGATTGAAATTTATTGAGAATACAGTATTACAATAGAAAAAAGGTATGTTGTAAGAACATGTGATTTTCCCTCCAAAGTTATTACAGCAAAGGTAAGTTGTTTTCTGTGTATGAATTGTAAATTACATTTTGAATTCTATTTTGCACTGAAATCTTGAACCTTTAAAATCAAGAACTGGCACTGGAGTGATGGGATGACGATTCCCTGCTTCATTTAATGTTTGTAGGTTAAGTCTGCCACCGTGTGGACAGTTAGAAAGATTAGAGGTCCCCCACCCCCAGAAAGAAAACTGACAGCTAAATTCAAACCTATTGTGAATGGAAAGGATGCAAGCCTGTACTCGCGTATCACTAAAATCAGTGCAACTTATGTCAGAGTAAACCTGTCTAGCCCTCTTTTATTACTCTCTTACCTCACAGAATTTCTTGTAGAACAAAGAGCTACAACAGGGCTGTGTACTTTCTGTTAAAAAAAAAAACCCTCTGCAATTGATTCAATTCTTCTTAAAAAAATGTTTCTACAATCTGCTATTTTAATTCTTTCTGTTTAAAATTAGTAATCTTACATGCTTAATTTTAAGCTCCTTGACCAAGCAATAACATAAAATGTGATTCTGGGTGCACAACAGCAAATGTACATGTCATAGTTACCCAGCTGGATTCGTGTGCTAATAATGCTGATACAATTCAAGCAATTACATTTATTGAAGACCACGAGTAGCAATATGCCATAGAAATACATTTTTCACATATGCCCAGTGTCACGTTTAAAACTAAGCCACAGAGACACGCACACAGGAAAAGAGTGAAGCGTGCAAGAGAGAATACATATGTGAGAGGGGAAAAGTAGGTAAAGATTCTCCTGTAGTTTGCAAACTGAGTATCTAAGTGTGAGGTGAGGTCAGGGAAGCTGTAACACAGCGTAGCTGCAAAATGTTAACAATCCTTCAGTGTTTGGCTTAAAGGCAGGACTGCAAGTATGATTTAGGACTGTAATTCCCCCAAATCACTTCTCACTGGTCATGTCGGTTAGGATTGATGGGAGTTGATGTCCAATAACATTTGGAGGGCTGCCATGATTTACTGGCCTTGACTCTGTAAAACTTGTGCACTTGCAGAGTGGATTGATGAAGTACTTACTACTGGACACTGCAGATACAAACATATCAGATGTGGGAAAATAGGGATCCATTCAATGAAGAATTCAATGAAGAATATATCAACATTCCTGCTTACTACAGCTATATATTCTTCCTGGAGAGGCAGCACTGTGCAGTGGTTTGAGCACTGGACTATGAATAAAGACCAGGGTTTGAATCCCAAATCAGCTATGGAAACCCACTGGGTGATCCTGAGCAGGTCACACTCTCTCAGCCTTAGGGGAAGGCAAAGGCATCTTCCCTCTGAACAAGTCTTGCCAGGAAAACTCCATGACAGATTTGCCTTGGGGTCATCATAAGTCAGAAACAACTTGAAGGCAGACATCAACAATAATATACTTCCTGATATTTTTTTTAACGCTTGAGAGCTCAAAAATATTGGACAGCTTTCTCTATACAGCTTCTATTGTATCTCGGAACAGAACACAATTTTCAATTGACAGGAGACATGGGAAAACAAATCTTACAGGTGAGCATGTGTGTCACACGCACACACATACACACACACACGCCAGGAAAGTCAGCTAAGATAAGTTTTTGAAGTCATATTAAAAAGATTAGGTGAAAGACACCTTTCTACATCCTGAAGATGGGTTCATACATTGACTACTCTTTATACTACTTGCATTGCAGAGCAAAAGTGAAAACTAAACCCAAATTTATTCTTCCTCTTGTGCAACTTCTTGTCCAAGCAAAAGCACAAGGACTAGTCTAGTAGTCTTCTAAGAATGTGTGGGCCAATGCTACCATGCATTTTCTTCTGTATGTGGTTCAGTTAGGCAGTTGTGGGAGCCGCACAGCAGATTTCTTACAGTACAGTGTCACCGTATTATGAGGGATTGTGCTACGGTATAAGATACGTGGAGAATAAAGAAGATAAATATTTTATTTATTTATTTATTATATTTATATGCTGCCTTTCTCCCAGAGTGGATGAAAAGTGGCTTCCAAAAGGTTAAAGATATTACTAAAACAATTAAAAACATTTAAAAAACCATACAATTATAAAGGCTACGATGGGCCATAAATAGTACTGCAAAAAGATTATACAAAATCCTGTGCAAAAGCTTATGCAAGCTGAAAAATCCATCTGAATTTGGATCACTTTTCTCATACATTGTCTTCTGATGAATCAGAAACAGCCCTTCTGTCAAAAAAAAAGGAGCTAATAAGAACCAGCTGAAGGGCACCTGTGAATCCAGGTTACAGTACTATCTGAAAAACAAACAAAACTTCCACATACACTGGTTATTTCAATTTACAAAACCCCTCCCTCCCCAAGAGCAGTTTTACTTATTACATTTCTGGACCTGTCTACTGAAACTTAATACATTGAGACTTAAAACTGGGTCAAACTTTTTTAAATGTTTTATTCTCCAATCTTAGAAGCTCAGAATTTGGTTTCAGGCACAGGCAGTGCTGTCATTTCTGGGACAAATCTTCCTCTTCCACGTCAGGTGCGCAGGTGAGTTTCAGAAGGATTTTAACAACATGACAAGCCAGGTCTGCTCCAGCCCCTCTGTATGCTGTTACACAGACTATGTGTACTTTCCTAACCAAGTCAAGGAGGCAGAAATTGTATACTACTGTCCACCTGGAAACCACTTTACCCAATATACTGCTAAAGATGAACTATAGGATCAAAAGGAGGGTGTGTTCACATACAACACCAAGTGTTTGAGAGAGCCAGGAAATGACAGAATACTGACAGGGCAGTAATTATTTTTTTCCAAGGACTGACATTAAATATATGCCCATTGGATACATCTATTTCTTTCCTAGAAACCTGCCAAGGACTAGCAGGCAATCACTAATTTTTGAGTAGCACTGACTTACAACACAGTATTCTTTTCTGTGGCTGGGATCTTTTGGGGAAGCTTGCTTATCCTAAGTGTTCTCATTGAGGAGCCTGCCATCAACTGTTGGAAGAGGAATTATAGCTCAGTGGTAGAAGCACTTGCTTTGCATGAAAAAGCTGCCAGATTCAATATTTTAAATCACTTGAAAAGGGCATTTATCTTCTATACAACATCGCTTTGGAGCAATCTGCACTCCCATCCCCACACATATGAGTGATACAGGTTAGATATAATAGAAGGACCCCAACTCAGTGGTAGAGCTTGCATGTAAAAGGTCTCAGGTTCACATCACGGCTTCTCTAGTTAAAATGACCAGGGAGCAGGCAGCGAGGACCTTGGAGGCCTGATGTAGCCGACAATGGACTATCACAAGATTTTTAAAACAGGCATTTGGCAATTAATTGATTGTACGGAAATATCTTTTAATGGGATGTATATCCTGTATTTTTATTTTCAGGTTGTTTGGTTTTTAAACTGCTTTTATATAGTTTCAAATTAGTGGAGCTTTAATAGGATAGTTTATTTAACCGTTTTTATTTTTTTCAAAAAATAATTATTGTCTTTTATATGTACTTTGTTCTAATCTGTATTGTAACCCACCTTGGGTCCCATGTTGAGAGAAAGGTGGGATATAAAAATACACAGATGAAATACATAAGCATTGAATGTTGTCCATGTGCTCCTGCTGCAAGTGTGAGGCACTGAACAAACGATGGGCCTTTGGTTTGTTTATTGTGATATCTAAACCCAGCACGCTGCCTTCATTCTCCCACAACAAGCCAGAGTACTAATTTGTTCTTGGTTTATTTTTCTCGCTTGTCAAAGGGGAAATAAGCAACATTATTGGGGGTCAATTCACACTGTACAATTATAGTGCTGTATTCCACTTTAACTACCATGGCAACATCCTATGCAATCCTGGGGTTTGTAGTTTGGTGAAGCACTAGAGCTCTTTGGTTGAGAATTCCAATATCCTTTCCAAATAAAAATGGTTCAAATCTGCCACAGACTGAAGAGTTTCTTGAAGTGCGGTACATCCTGTACAGATAATGCAATTGCATTATAAGCTTTTTAAAAAAATTCCAAACACACTTCTAAAAATGTCTCTTATCAGGAACAAATATGGAGTGAAGAAGAGAAAACAATGTTTTCATAGCTTCCATGTCACATCATGTCACATCATTATCGGTACATCTTAAAAAGAGAAGTTCCCCTTTCTCATAGCACATCAATATTCAGAAAGAAAATAGCAGAGTTAGTATAGTTTGAAACAAATACGTTTTGACTATGCTTTATCCTGCCTTTTTTTAAAGATAAGAGAGTGACTTTGTTCAAACATCATTCTACCCAACTGCCAACGTCTATAGCACTCCATCGAGCTGGCAGCATATATACTTACTACTACTTCTTTTCCTTCCTTTTTCTCTTCTTTTTCAAATATGGCAGGCAATCTTTATATTTTCCTTGTAACTATGCTACTTTATAAATGGTATTTAGATATAATGTGTAGGAACATTTGAAACTTATTTGGCCATTGGATGTTTCATACTATGGGCACATATCATGAATGTTCATACTATGGATGCATACAGCTGTTGGGACTGCCAACAAAAATGGTACAATGTATTTTCTTATGCTCTTATTCCCACCCAACTAGCCATACTCTCCTCCAGGCCATGACTGTACATTCTCTATCTCATTCCAGTTTTTTTTCCCCCTGTGACACTCAACTCTCCGTAGCTACTGAATATACTGGAAAGATTTTTCTTTTATTTCTTCAGACCTCAGTACACCAATAACTTCCTCTTGTTTCTGAGTGCTCCTGTTTTATTTCATTTCTGTCAGCACTTGCCACTTGAGTTGGATATTTGAAGGAATGAATATCATATTACATAAATGGCATGGCAGCATCATCCCACTCTTCCTTTCAGTTTCAGAGATAACTATAGTTAGTGTTAGGCTTTCACCAGTGTTTTGATTAACCACCATTAGAACAAATCACAGTTTGCACAGCTAGAACTATCTGTTAAATGTAGTGCTAGCAAGAATGACATGTCAATACAGCCATTTAATTAAACATCTTTGCAGAGTATGACACCTCTTTACTCCCAAATTTACAACCTAATACTATAAATAAGAAGTTTGTTTAACTTACTCTTATTGACAGGTACTGTGCTTTGTCTACATTTAGTCAGATATTTATATTCTTCACAAAATTATCATCATGGCTTATATGGTCAAGGGATATAAAAGCAATTAAAAATATTTTTAAATCCATATTATGAGCAAAATCTTTAAAAAGCAATGTAAAATCATATGAGGGGAATTTAAAACAAAGGCACAGAAAAACAAACAGGGATCAAAGTGACATTCAGGTAAGTGTCTCTGCAAACTTTGCTGACATGAGTAATCTAGATCTAAGGTTCCACCTGAAGAAAAAAAGATTTATTCATAGTTACTACTCACTGCAGATTAATGACACCAGGTACTGACTTAGGTGATGAATACATATGCAACCAACAAGTGCCAGTTTGTTTTCCTTTACTTTACTTTTGTAGCACAATAACCGTATTTTGTACATGCACAGTACTGAGCATCTACATCCTGAGCCCCCTACTAGCTGCCCTGGGTCCCATACTGGGAGAAAAGAGGGACATTAAAAACATACATACATGCATACTTCAAGTGGTAGCAATGCTAATTAATTCCATTTCAATGCCAGGTTACATAACAAATTGTGGAGAAGTCAAACTGGATACAAGAGATTTGAAATTATGTATTTGAGTTATAAATCATGTTTTTTCCTCACTTGATGTCATGAATAAGTTTTATTTAATACATATTTTTTCTTCCCTGATTTTTGATCCTCCTATGAATCAATAAAGCTGCTTTCAATACAATAAATTTAGCTTCATGCATCTGTAATTAAATAGAAAAAAGAAGAGAAGAATAAAGATATATACATAAGCAAATTAATATTTGAGTGAAAGTACTACTGAATTTCTGTATATAGATAAAAAGTACATCAAAAATATTTATTTTATTTAGACCATATTGGAAATTCTTTCAAATTTTAGACAATAACATACACTACTTCAAAGTGTAACAATGTAACAAACTGATCTGCATGTTCATAGATGGGATTCCATAAACAGAATCAGAATTCAAATTAATATCAATATCAATTAATATTAACATAATGAATATCAATCAGTGTTATCATAATGATAACACTATGATCAAGAGCTGTTAATTAGGATGATCAAAACAATGTACCTTGGAGTTTAGAGCATTCCTAAGCAACCCACTGAAAACAACCTATTGAGTCAATCAACAAGAAATCTGCAATTGACCCATGCAAGAGACACTCAGTGCAAATTGATTCACCACACACCTTCAATTTTTGGCAGGAGCACAGTTACAAGGGGTGGGGGAACAAGGGCACTGTACTTCATTAAGAATTCTGCCTTCCCCATGAAGTTCTCCTTCAGTGCCCAAATGGCTAGCATTTCACAGCATGAAACACTAAAACCTGTTAAAACACTGAAATGGTTGAAAAACTGTTAAAAATGAGAACGCCTACCTTTGCTGTGTTCGCATTCCCTTTGTCACCTTTCCCACACCTTTTCTTTGGATGCTTACCAGTAAACTGTATTTCTAAATGGTCAGCTGAAGTTTTAAGTCTCCACAGTGCCAGAAATTTGGGGACTCAACAAAAATTGCATGGGATGGGGATAAAATGGGATGAAATTCTTACTGGAGGGGTAATGCCCTCATTTTGCTTCCCCCATACCTACACCCTTGATCTTTGGTAAGATGGTTAAACAGCTCTTACTGTGATGTACCTTTATTTTGTTGTACTTTGCACTTCCTTTTATCTCTCAAAGGGCACCTCTGCAATTCTCTGTGCTTATTCTGAAGGTCAAAGCAGATTTTACTTTAAAGATATAGCTGCCAGCTATGTCTTCTTCTCTGTTATATTCTAAAAGGAAGTGCAGGAGAGCCAACCCAGAATGGGATCCTTGCAAGGGGAACAGACAGCAACTTTAAAACCCATATTCACCTGCTGTGGTGCTGTCTGCCACAGTAAGCCTTTGCACTGGGACCCCTGCACTTACTCTAGAGCAGGTGTGGGCAGCTCTCCACGACTGCAACTTTCATTATCTCTCACCACTGCTTATACAGGGTAGGGTTAACTGAAGTGCTGTCCAAAACCAGCGGTGTCTTCAAAGTACTTCCTTTGTTCTCAGTCTGGGTGAAAGGAAGGCATAAAGACAGGTGTGCTGGGGAACAAAAGGGCTAAATCCAGGCAAGGTTAGAGGAGTGACAGCTTGCAGACCTTGCTACTTGTGATGGGAAGCACCCATTCATAAAAGGGATATGCCTGCTTTGATATGATGCTTCTGAGATAACTGCTGTAGATTAACCACAGCTGTTGGCAATACCTAGGAATGTTTAGTTCTCCCAGTTCCATCTGGTAAGAAGGCTGTGAGTTTTATAGGCCGTAATTCTATTTTTGCCAATGGTCCAAAAAGGCAGTGGGAAGATAAGGAAGAAAGTTGCTTCCCAGGCCAGAGAAAGTCAGTTGGCAGAGCAGCCTAGGCTCTTGATAGAGATGGATTTTTCTACCATTCTGCATCACCCACAACCATTTTACCCTTCTTTTGCTGTCAGACTATGGTTGTCCGCTGTGTTGGTATAGTTATCCCAGCTATCAAGATCAGAATCATCATCTTATTTGGTTATGAGCACCATCACCCATCTTTTCTACAACCGAGAAAAAATATTTCAAAGATCTCAATGTGAGACAACTCTCTTTCAATGTGTTCATGTTCATATTTTAGACACTTGAGCTTGCAGCATAGAAAACTTACATAATTCAGTATTAACATATCCACCTTAAAGAAAATGGATATCTCTCTCATTTATCTCTCATTTATCAGTGCTGGAAAATATTTCATTCTTTGATTCACTGATACCAAATTTCCTTACAATAGTTCCGAACACTGCCTTCTTAATAAAGGCTATGAGATTACATCTGTATATTTAGAATAACATGGCTATTAATAATTACACTTTCCATATGAGGTGAGGGGAAGAAGACCATTATTTCAGAAAAATCTTTTTTTTTAAAATCAAGCTCATATACTCCTATTTCAATACATTATTAACAGCTGCAGATCACAAACATAACTTCTCTGTATGTTTTTGTTGTTGTTATATAATGTATGAAAGGGAGGAAGGGAGAGAGAGAAAGAAAGCAAGAAAGAAAGCAAGAAAGAAAGAGACAGAAGGAGCTTATGTTTCATTAGCATGAGTTAGCTGCTTGATCTCTTCATGATTCTTGATGCAAACTAACTGAGAGTAGTGCCTGAAGTACTGTCATTTAACAGGAAAAAGAGGGAGAAAATCTGGCTGCTTTAAAGTTGTGTTAATTCAAGTACACTTCCATTACAATCCATAGCTCTCTCCACATACTCTCAGCAGAGGATAAACCAGTGATATTGGTAAATGCAGACTCCAGGCAATGTGCAGCACCTGGAACTCTGTTTTGCAGCTCCCAAGGCCCCTTCCCAAAGATCCTCAAAACCTCCAGTCCCCCGTTTTTAAAAAAGGCTGAATTTTCAGCCAAAATTCCACCTAAATTGCCACAAAATGTGCGCCTCCTTTATCCCCACAATCCCTAGGAAATACACAAAAATCAGATGTTTTAGCTGTTTTTGGCTGAATCCCAGAACCAGAAGTGGTATGATATCACTTCTGGTTTTGATGGTCTGGCCTTTGGGAGAGGGTGGGAGGAAATGGCTCAAGTGTAGTCACAGTGGTGATCCCCCACATCAGACAACCTGGTGGAAATTGGTATAAATTACAAGGTTTACAAACATTCTGTGTGGCATATACAACATGCCGTGAGCTTTATGGTTATAACTTGTGCAAAATATCAATCAGTTTCCTGCTTCCATTCTGAAAAGGCTCATTCTAATCTCTATCCTGCATTCACATGGTGTGTGTATGTGAATGTATTTCAGAATCATAATGGATTGTTATACCTACCACGTCCATTACGTATACTGCTGTACAAAACTAGAATATATAATGCTGTAGAGGAGATGTTTATATGTCATTTCCAAGACTACTAAACAGAGAAAATATGTGCAAGTTAAAAAAAATAACATAGAAAAGCAGTGATAATGTACATCTGAATGAAAAATACCACATGTGAACTGTACACAATCATATTTTATGAGTAGCAAACTATTAAAAGTGCTTTCAACATTTTATAGAAAGGCAGGCTATAAATGTTGAAAAAATATTTTTATGGATTAAACAAACAAATTTGGATGGGGTATCATAAGTGCAGATTGCACAACTACATCTACTCACAGCATACAATAACAGAAATTGCGCCAAAAGTGTGCAGTACAGACATACCCTAAGGCGTCATGCTTGGAAGCAGGAAAAGAAAAAAGCTCTCTTGGCAACAGATGATCCTCATTAGTATATAAGCAAAGCATTCACCTTTATATCTATTGCGTGCATACACATCTTCATCATCTTCTAGGGGTGAATATCCTGATCCTACAATACAAAACAAAAGAAAAACAACTGCAGCAAAAAAGGAAATACAATACATTGGAAAAGCATAAGGAAAGTTCTTGCAAAGATGAGCAAAGGGGGGACTGGGATGTAACGAACATCCTAAAGCGAAATAAATTGCATAAGCATTCATGTTTCTAAGAATTTGCAGCAAAATCAGTTTATAGTGAAATCAGTCAAACTATGGATCCAAAGATGTCTAAAGAGAATGTTTCCCAATATATAACGGATCAAGGAATTTTACCAATCATCTTGTGGGTAACATCTGTTATAAACTGAGGTCTTGCAAGTCTCAAGAAAGATTTCACTATAAGACCGTTGAAGAGATGCAAGTGAATGTACCAGCCATCATAGCAATCAGCTGTAGAAGCAGAATTCAGATATAACAACCATTCTATGTTTGTGTGGCTCTGCTTAATCAAAGATATTCAACATCACCTAATAAGCTAAAATGATTGTTACATCAATTTTACCATAATGCTATTTTGGCCAATCAAAATAGCATCTTCTATAATTACTAAAGGTAAACAAATTTACAAAATATAGCTTACCTGCATGGGTTTGAAACATCATAATGCAAATGTCTAACACTACCTAACAGACAGTCTTCACTCTGATTAACAAATCATAATGTGCTAATGAAAGCAATCCTTTCAGTATTGGACTGTATACGGGGAAAACAATGACATACTGAGGCAAGAAAATCAAATCTCCCATATCTATCACCCAGGTCATCCTTGATTGACAGGATCCATATACATATAACTCTGCAGCAGATGATCAATATCATGGATAGGCAACTCTTTTCTTTGGCAAGTGTTTTCATATAAAGAATCTCTTGTGCATCAGGATCTTTATAATCAGCTCCAACATGCAAGGAGCCATGGTGCCAGGCTATCATCAAATTCTACTGCCACACACCACTCAAGTAGCTAAGTACCTTGTGTCTTCTCAGAAACATTCCAGGTATCCTACAGTGTAATGACTAATGACCAATGGTAGAAAAGCTGCTCTCCATGTGCCCTCCATTACCATCCAGTTCCTATCATGTGCCTCCACAGAGGAATGATAGACACAGTTTAAGGAAGGTTCTTAGCTCTTGGAGAGCAACAACTAGAGTCAACAAGCCTACATGCTGGTAGGTGCGCGGAGGCTTCTCTGCAGACAAATCAGTGGGTTTCCAGAGGGAAAGATGCTATAAGTATATGGTACTAAACACAGTAGCATATCATGTATATTTCCAGCAGAACTGCCTAGAACAGTGTATTAAAAGACACACATTTCACCTGGCTATCAAAACCTTACAGCTAACTTAGGAATAGGATCACCACTGGAGCCAATGTGGTATAGTGGTTTGAGTGTTGGAGTACGATTGAGAGGGCAGGGTACAAATCTCCACTTGGCCATGGAAACCCACCTTGGACAAGTCACACCGTGAGCCTCAGATGAAGGCAAGGCAACTCCCCTCTGAACAATTCTTGCTAAGAAAACCCAGTGACAACATTGCCTTATGGTCATCACATGTGAGAAGTGACTTGAAGGCACACAACAAATAGGATCACCACTGCCTATTTTGTTTTCTTTCAGCTTTTATTGTTAAGATGTGCAGTAGTGGAAAAGGCAAACATCCAGACCTCTATAAAATCTCTAATAAAATCAGAATAAAACCTATGGCCAGGATCCTGTAGTGCCAAACTGATTGCACAACACACTGTAGAGTGAATAGCTTTATACTCTCCACCTACCACTCTTCAAATTTGCAGATAACGTGACATTAGGGGGGTAGCTAACAGGCAAGAGTACAAGATCAGAATTCAAAATGACCTTAACAGTTTAGGGAGCTGGACCAAAACTAACAAAATGAATTTCAACAGGGAGAAGTGTAAGGCACTTAAATGGAAAAAATGAAATGCAAAAATACAGAATGGGCAGTACCTGGCTTGACCACAGTACATGCAGCAGCTAAAAAAGCAAATGAGATTCTAGGCTGCATCAATAGGATCATAGTGTCTGGGACAAGGGAAGTAGGAGTACCACTCTATTCTGCTTTGATTACATCTCCTCTGGACTACAGTCAGCCCTCCACATTTGTGAGTTTGACTTTCACAGATTTGACTGTGAGTTTCTCCAAACCCTGCCCCCTCCCACTTCAGGTGCTTCTTTTTTGGGGGAATCTTCCCTCCAGGCAGCTCCAATAAGGCCATCGGTCCTTTAAAAACCCACCTCTGGTCCTCCTCTTCCACCAGCCACTGTCTGGCCAGCTAAGGATAGCTTGCAACACCACAAATCTTCTCCTGCTGCCCCTCTACACCCCATGAAGTAGATGGGAGAGAGAAGAAGTATAGGGCCACCACACTGACCCCCTCTCCTAGTTTAGACCTTGGATGCCTGTTCTCCCCACCATACTCCAGCCCTTCCCACAGACACACACATATTTTGATATTTGCAATTTTTCCACTTTTGCAAGGGTCCAGTGCCCCAACTCTAACAAATGTAGAGGGCCAACTGTACTGTGTCCCATTCTGGGCATCACAACTGAAGGATATTGACAAACTGGAATGTGTCCAGAGGAGGGCACCCAAAATGGTAAAAGGCCTGGAAACCATGCCATATGAGGAGGAGCTTAGGGAGCTGAGTATGTTTAGCTTGGAGAAGAAAAGGTTAAGAGGTGACATGAAAGCCCTGTTTATATATTTGAAGGGATGTCAAAGGGATGGAATAAGCTTGTTTTCTGCGGCTCCAGAGACTAGGATATCAGGCAATTGCTTCGAACTACAGGAAAACCTAAACATTAGGAAGAATTTCCAAACAGTAAGAGCAGTTCAACAGTGGAACATCCCACCTCAGAGTATGGTGGGGTCTCCTTCTTTGGAGGTTTTTAAACAGAGGCTGGATGCTCTTCTGTTATAAGTGTTTCGATAATGTATTCCTGCATGGCAGGAGGTTGAACCTGATAGCCCTTGTGGTCTCTTCCAAACTCTGTGATTCTATGATTCATGCAAGGAGGCACTAGCAGCAGTGGCAGTGATGCAAGAAGGAGGCTAACTACAAGCCACATATCTGCTGAAAGCCTAAATGTGAGGGAGAAAGGTCTTTGGAATCATGGTACTATGGGAAGGATTGCTCGAAAAACTACTTGTGCAATAGAAGGCTCAGTGTTTGGCACCTTTTTCCATTGCTTTCTTGTTTTTTCTTTTCCTTACTACCATAGCCTTCTCTTCCTCCTTCCACATCACTGCCAGTGGAGATATAGGATGTGTACATGTTTTAACATCCCATACAATTTAATTTCTCTGCAAAATGGAAAGGCCTGTAATCTAACATGGCATCTTTTGCCATCTTTGTGCCCTCAGTTGCCAATATTAGTTTAAGTGAAAGGGTGTGCACAAAGTGTTCTTTCATGGTTTAGATGCACATGTCTTCTCAATTTTTTTACCATGCCATAAATCCACATTGAAGAAGGTTAAGTGTGCTTTCAGCATCAGGAAAGCACCAGCACTGATGTAACTGTATAATTTGTGGACTATTTTTGGATTTTCCTATAGTGCAAGCGCTCACAGAGAGTAATGGTGGCTGTAATGGGAAATTACGTTAGATATGGACAGCCATAGAAAAGAGGATATCATACAGTATAAATTATTTTAAAACTAACACTGTTAGCACTGCTAGAGTAAGCATATGTGCAACCATTATGAGACTTTATGGATTGTGCCCTTTCAAAAATGGTGTACAGGATCACTCCTGCCCTTGAGTACTCAGTCTAAGTTTGCCCACATAGACATATTTAAATTTCACAAAATGGTACCAGCTTGCGAAAGAGCACAGTATTGCTCATCACTAGGGCACTGTTGCTTTCCAGTGAAATCTCCTGACACTTCATTTCACAGAGCACTCATAATCCTAATTGACACTTGTATGTGTCTGTGGGTGGGGAAGTAAGAATATAGAATTTTCACAACAGTCAACTATGAAGAATTGCAAAAAGATCATTCTGGATCATCTTAATGTTGTACGTCTCCATGTCACTTCCGAGGCAAACCTAAGGCAAACCATTACAGAGTTTTCTTGGCAAGATTTGTTCACAGTGAATTGCTTCCTTTGAGGATAAGAGTGTATGACTTCCCTAGGATCACCCAGTGGGCAGAGATTTGAGCCCTGGTGTTTCAGAATCCAACACTCAAACTACTACATCATTCTGGTTCTCAGCATGTTTCATTTCCAGCTCTGATGCTTTAAAGACAATATAGCTGGCCCTCCACATTTGCTAGGGTTAAGGACACACGACTCCTGCAAAAATGGAAAAACTGCAGATACCCAAATGTAAGTGTGTGTCTGTGGGATGAGGGCCAAGGCATGGTGGAAAGAATGGGCACCCAGGGTTCAAAGCAGGTCAGGGAAGGGAGAGGAAAAGGGGATTGTTTGGCATGATGGTCCTATACTTCTCTCGCCCATTTCATTTCTTGGCCAGGTAGGGGGCATCAGGAGAGGATTTGTGATGCTGAGAAACTGGACTTTGATATATCCTTAGCTGACCAGGAAGCAGCTGGGAGGAGGAGGAGGAGGCATAGCCTAATCAGAGCTACTGAGAGAGAATGAATCACTTGAGATGAGGGGGATGGGGTTGGAGAAACTTGAAAGTAATGAAATCCATGAAAGTTAAACCTGAAAATATGGAGAGCCGACTGTAACATATTTTATAGAAGCTCAGATATAATATTTTAGTCTAGATCCCAAATATACCCATATCAAAGAGAGATTATCATTTCATTACAGTAGGTTTGATCTGTTACACAGCAGTAATCACTTTCTCTCATTTTTAGCTCTTCCCCAAACTTGCTCCACCCCTATTTTAGCAAGTACAATTTTCCTAGTGTTCTCCTCTTGTTACTTTCTTTAAAACTGCTGATGCCAGCAGACATGCTGGCATGTCAACAACTCCATGGCAGAAAATACTAAGCTCACTAGAATTTTAAAGCACATTGTGCTATATCAGGTTTAAATAACAGTTTCCAAAGGCTTTGAAGAGGTTACTAAAGAAATGTTTGCCTTGCACTGCCTTGTCATATTTGGCAAAATTCTGAGATTCGACTGTAGAGAACTCCCAACAAAATGTGTCATTTTAAATAAATTTTTCAAATAATTAGATTGATTGCTCAGACCTTTTGAAAACTGACTCACCAGAGAGGAGCAGTCTGGTGTACAAAATCTGAAGAATAAGGTCTCTCCATTGTTATTTGCATAAACTGCCAGGAATTAAATTCTAATCCAGTGAAACATCTAGATCCATATTTTAAGAAACCATTTTGCTTTCTTCCACAGAGCACAAAGATTGCAGTCCAATACTAAGTTGCCTGTAAGTAAGGGCCTTTCTGCACTACACTGTTATAGTGCTATCAGTCCACTTTCAACATCCTGTGAAATCCTGGGGCTTGCAGTTTAGGGAGGGGCCTTTAGAATTCTCAGCCAGAGAGCTCTTTGGCCTCAGTAAACCACAAACCCCAGAGTTGTACAAGATTGCACTGTTAACCATTCACATTAATTCCAAACACAACCACTTGAATTAGAAAGCAACTCAAAATCATGAAACATCACTATTTGATAGCCCCAGATGCTGACAACTGAATGTTACAAGCAACCAGTGTCCTGTGCAAGAATACGTCACCAATACTACTCTAAATCCAACCAAAACTCAGAGCAAAGATTTGTGGGTACTATTTGGTCCCCATGGTACATCAACGCACAATTACTGAGCAACATAAGGATCAGTTGAAGGCACATATGGCAATACTCTGAAGCAGCATTTCCCCTACACTCCATCTATTGTAACTATGACCTGGGTGAGGACCCAGTTTTTTACACAAAATGTTGAAAATGACAATGTTAAGACCAAGAGGAAAAAATGCAAATACATAATGATTAATAAATGCAGTAGGTGTTTCCAGTAGAAGAAAGCATACACTTCCTTCAGCTGACAGAAGTTGATCTTCCTTAAAGCCAAGTGTGCACTGGGTCCCTTAAATACATATTACTCCCCCTACACCATTCCCTAGGCATATACTGGCCTTATCTGTCTCTTGGATGAAGACCAAAGAAACAGCCTCTGTCCCAATCTTATGGCCATGCTTTCTAGAAGCTAGTGGGGGCTACTAAAGGGTAGTTCCATTCCTCCTTCAGGGACACAGGACCTCAGCTAACTAATCAGGGACAGAGAAGTCTCATGGCTGAATTGCCAAAGGAATGTAGAAACAACAGTAGAGCCAAGGAAGTTTACAAATGAGAACTTAATAGTTGCTACCTAACTACAAACCTAGGTAACAACTATTAAGTTCTCACACACTCTCAGTCCCAGAAAACCCTGGGATAAGTTCACCTTAGGGTCTCCATAAGTTGAAAACAACTAGACGGCACATAACAACAAATTACAAGCCTACCGATCTTATTCAGGATGCCTGAACATCAGCTAGGGGAAAATCTTGATGCTCCCTATACCCACTTGAGTTATATGGTGCTATTTCAATGCCCATTGCAGCTGTATGGCACTATTTTGAACAGTAGTGGTAAGTTCTAGTCAGGGCACCTTCTCACCACACTATCTACACTTATATGCCTGTCTAGTAATTAAGATATTATAACAGTAAGGGAAGAGACAATGGTTCCAAGACACGTAACAGTGGTCAAGATATTCTTAGATCCTTAGCTGTGCCCACAACATTTTGAGGTCAGTAAAATGTCCTATCCCTTCTCAAAAGAATTTTTAATTGTTTTGCAAAAGAAGGCTTGGCCTACAGTTATTTAAAAGGTTTATTAGGAAAGACAACCTCCTGAGCAAACAAACAATTCCATATTAGCTACAAAAAGAAATATTGAAAAGTATCAGTCCAAAAGAAAAAAGCCCTACAAAATTCACAACTGGGCTTCATTTTTAAAGGATTTTTTAAGGATCAACCAAAGCATCACAAAGAAATGGGCATAATTTTGAGTTGTTCAGAATACTTCATCAAGGCCATTTGCTCACTAGCCTGTTATAGCGCTATGATTCCACTTGCAACATCCTATGGAATCCTGGAGTTTGCAGTTTCGGGAGGGGCCAGGAAATGGCCCAAGTTATGTGCTACAAGAAGTAGGAGAATAGTGTGCAGCCAAATGATGTAGCCATGAAACCTGCATTTTATATCCAGTCCATGATGCAAACTGCAAAATGAATGAATTAGTCACTGGAAATTTTTCACCAGCTTAGTAAATTTCCTGCTTTTTACAAAAGAAATCACTTTTAATTTGCTTTTGCTTTTCTGCAGAAATATACCCTCTCAGGGAACAGCGGTAGGAACTATGCATCTTCCAGAAGTTGTGGACCTGTAACTCCCAATTGACTATGCTGGTTAGGGCTGTTGGGACTTGCACTCCAGTAGTATCTGGAGGGCCCTATGATTCCCATCCCTGACATATAAAATCAAACAATACCTAGCTAAACTATTACTTATCAGCACTGAGTTAAAATACTATATAATTATACACAATGTAAAAAATATCATGAATTTGCCTTACTCTTTTGCACTAACACAGTAGTTCTTAACCTGGGGTCCTGGGACCCCTGGGGTCCTCAAAGCCCTCTTAGTGGGTCCACAAAGCCCTACTGCTGGATACCAACAGCAGCAACAGGGACACAGCAGTGGGGTGTGTGTGTTGAAACTGCTCCTTGTTTGCAAGAGGGAACAGTTTGGGCATGTGCATACACCTGTCAGCATGTTCCTTTCATCAGGAATGCGCTCACGCTCATACACACACACGCTGCCACATCCCTGATGAAAAGAACAGGGCAGCAAGATGTTCGCATGCGTCCAAACTACTCTCTCATTTGCAAACAAGTGGGCAGCTTGGGCACAAACACATGCCTGTCTCCATGTCTCTGGAGACCAAGATTTGAATCCCCAATCAGCCCTGAAACCCGCTGGGTGACTTCAGGCAAGTCACCTACTCTCAGCCTCAGAGAAAGCCAAAGCCAAGAAAACTCCCATGATAGATTTGTCTTAAAGGCCATAAGTCAGTTTAAAGGGGAGAGACAAAATGGCCACAAAGAACCCCCCCCCCCTCCATGACACTTTGTTGTTGTGTGCCTATTGCAACCCTAAAGTGAACCTATCACAGGTGTTGTTGTTTTTCGGCAAGATTTATTTAGTGAGTGTTTGCCTTTGCCTTCCTCTAAGGCTGAGAGAACGTGACTTCCCCAAGGTCACCCAATATCTGAGCAGGCATTTGAATCCCAGACTCCAGAAGCCTTCAATAAATAAATAAATATTTGAATATTTTAATCAAAATTGAAATATTTAAATCTTGTGTTAAGTCTTGGGGGTCCTCAGAAACAAATTATATTTACGGGGGGTCTTTGGTAAAGAAAAGATTAAGAGCCACTGCACTAACACATTTGGAAAACTGTTCATGAACAGCTGGCATTACATATTCTTCTACAGATTTCTCAGGAGAGTATACTCTATTTCTGTACTGATTGCACAACTTTTAAGACCAGGATTACATAATGCTCCTTCCCCCACAAAAGTACTGCATTCAGATAAGACTTATGGGAATATAACAGCTTTATTCTTCATGTGTTTCCTACAGCAAAAAAATTACTTTGGAGTGATACATAGAAGAATCTGAAAAGAGAAAGAACGGGCTCCATTCCTAAAAAATTTACAGTAAGAATTATGTGCAGTTCCTCCTTCTCTCCCTAATGTCTCTATGAATAGTTAGGATGATTTCACACAATACAGATTCCCGACACGTGGGTCCTCCACATGTACGATATATCAGTGGGAGATCTTCAGTCCACCTGTCTGCATGCTAAGAACAAAAAAAGAGATGCAATTCACATTGATTTGTTTTTATTCTCTTCCATTAGAAAAATTATGATCCACAATACTTTTGCCTACATGTAAAATAACAATGAAAAGTCTAGTCCCTAATGCTTAGCTCCCATCTCACGTGCTATAGATTTCTCTGTACTCAGTGCAGAGGTAGTTATTTCAAGCACAGTAGGGAGTTGCATATGAGGAAAAGCCCTAAGACTGCAGCTACTGATATGCTAATATCAAGATGCTCTTCAAAAAGAGCCAATACTTCTTTATTGTTAAATTCAGATTGCAATGTACTTTTAATACATTTTCTATTTAAAGAAAGTTTTTTAAAAAACCGCTTTTCATGACCACACGATTACACTGCAAATGAAATACAAAGTACAACATCATGCAGTTAATTATCCCCAAATAGTTCTGGGGTGGGAATCACTGATAAATCAATCTCCTAATAGTAGATCATGCACAGGCAAAGGAAACCACCATCCTTATCAAGTTATGTGGAAACTGAAAATTATAGACAATGTGTATAACCCAGAGCTCAGTTTTACATCTGAAAACACTTCTACCTTCAAAACTGAAAACTAGAAATATTGCAGCTGACTTCTGATCAGAAAGATGATCTGAGACCAGATATGGTATTTATCAGCAATTAATATTTATTAATATATGGAATAAAAATTAATATATGGAAATAACAAATCCCATACTTTACCTTCCTTCTTACTAAGCCTTTGTTCTTTGCTAAGCTACTATTATGATTTCCATTTTACTATCCATTTTTAACATTCACACAGGAAGCGTCCTCTGCTGGAACTAGGCTTTTATGCTAGTGGAATTTTTAACAGGCAGTTTCACTTCTTCTGTCCCAGAAGGTTTGCTACTAACATTGGCTTTTACTAGGGGCTAGCTGTGCTGGATGTGTGAATAAATTTTTTTACATATTTTTTGCTCCTGTCACTACTGAACCTGTATGTGTTAAACTAATACCTTTTCTCTAAAGTGGCTGTGGACATGCACTATTGACATAGAAGAACCATTAGGTCAGAATGTGTTCAATATTTTGCACAGCTTTAAGGAATACATTATCATGTGCATACCATACTATCAGACCATGTAGCTTACTATTGTTATTTGTGTATATGATCCATACTAAGCATTATTGTTTAGCTTTTACTTTTGTTGGTTTGCACTAAAGATTTCTAATTTTTTTATTGTTTCCTTAAGTTATTCACTGTTACATTAAGTTTCTTCGGCTAAGGTCACACAAACACACATCAAATCTGTTATTAAGATGGAATGTGGAAGGTGTCTCTAAGACACATTAAAAGAATTCCCATACAGTCATTTATTTAACAGTAAATATTTCCTTCCATTAAAAAAATTCACAGCAACTGTAGAGCAGCAGCCCCTTCTGTATAGATAATATTAAGAGAAGCAATACTACATTTATATTTAACAATAAATTAGGAATCCCAGCTTACTAAGCTATGATTTAGACATACTGTATGTAGTCCATTCACTCCCACATCATCCTTCATTCTTCATTAGCAGGCAAACAAATCAGGAAGGAAAAAAATTACTGTATATCTAAGCCTGAAAATTTTAGCTGTGTGGCAACAACACAGTCTTTCAAGCCAGCTTCAAACCTTCATTTAAAATTGGTTTGTGAACCCGATTTGGATAGGAAAAGTTGTTCATAATTACTGGTTTCACATGTAACATGAAGCTATCTGTAGAAATGTGGAAGTTGAGGGGAAATGGAAAAATTGGGGAAGAACCCTTTTTTCTTATGTTTTCCAAAGCTTTGTTAAAAAATAGGAAGGCAGGAGTATGGCATATTTTCTTTTAGAATGATGAATAAAATTTCATATATTTATTATATATTTGTTCCCTTCTTGTTACTTCTAAAGATTATACAGTGGGTAGACATTCATCTACTATTGTGCACAGAGTTTCACATCATTGTAATTCCTGGTCTTGGTTTCTTTTGTTCAAGGTTTTTTTTAATCAGAATTATGGCTGTATGTCTACTTCACACTGTGGGGGACTAGAGGTGACAAAATAATTTTGTTTTACTATGTTGATGGTTTCTTCAGTTTTTAATGTTCTTTATTTTTGCCTATTCCTCTAAAATCAGCAAAAGCAAAGAGATTCCTTATAATCAGGTGACCCTTACAGTTCAAGACCTTGTAGTTCTATCGGAAATATTAATATTTAAAAAGCATATTCATTTGAAACTATTTCCTGTATTATCTGCACTGTTAACATATCAAACATGATACTTTTATGCCAAATCATATTATCCATAGCACAGCTTATATTCCTAAGGCAAGGAAGTGATTTTCAATCTGTAAAGGATACTAATATAGCATTTTTTCCATTTTTCTGAAAATTTCCACCTTTGCCAAAACAAGCAGGAAACGTTTTCCCCATGGCTTCAAAATTTCAGCAAATTTTATGTCTCTAACTATCTGCTCCCGATCTGTTTACCCAGCTGTTGAAACATGAGTGAAAAAGCTGTGTTTGTTAGCATGCTGTTTGTGTATACTTTTTTTTTAAATAGCAAGGATTGCTAGCTTAGTATTTTGTGTGAGCACAGCCCAAGCCATACAGAGGAAAAAAAACTGAAGAGGAAAAAAAAGGCTGACCCGGCAGCTAAACCTCAATTCAACATTGGCAGTAGGTTAAGGTCTTCTATGACACTTGAGGGTGGGCTTATTTAGGAGATGGAGAAGAGAACTCTATGGCACACAAAAGCCACTTCTGCACTAGTGCCACATCCTGGCATGGGGACACACGGACGCCAGGCTATGATATGTGCTACCACATGACATCATTGAGGTCCTGCTCCTCTCGCATCCCCAGCTGACACTATCATGTATCATTCAATTACAGGAAAAAATCCAGTAACAGACCTCTTTTGTGCGATGATCGCGTTGGCTGGGGCCATGTGGAAAGGGTAGAAGCACTACCTAGGCGCTTCCTTCCTCAGTGCAGCACAGGAAGAGGCAGCTGTACTGCGGAAGGAAGGAGAGTGTCCTGACTGACACCATCCATCGGCAGCTGATCAGGTGCAGAGGGGAGCATTCGAGACATGCTCCCATCCTGGTAAAGGCACTGCCGGGATCACACCAGTGTCAAAATGTGGAGATCTGGGCCAGCCAGCGCTATGACAATCAGGTCTGCTTTAAATTCTCCCCTCCTGGAGAAGCAGAACCCTTCTATATATTCACCACCCCTGGCTCCTTCTCCACATATATCTCCCTTCTGCTTTCCCTAAACCCATAACCCTTGTAACTATGGGCAAAATGTTTGAGGTTTATTCCAATGAATATGTCACTGGTGGTAGCGTGTGTAACTGAGCTCAAATTAAAGAGACACTGTATGGAGACTGATCTTTAAAAAATTATAATAATATCTTTATTAAACAAACTGCAAGGGAAAGGTATTTGGCAATTAAAGGTTATCAAACAGGAAAGCACTTTCAGCTCTTAACAGGCAAACACTTCCCCAACTCTCTCACTCCCTTAAGGAACTCTTTCCCCTTTTAAATTCACAGAAGGAACTCTTTTTCAAACCCTGTTTCTGATATTTAACTGTTCTGCTGGCTCCCCTGTCCAGCCCCTCCCTCAGGCTAACCTGGGTTCTACAGTCAGCAAACCAATCAAATTAAATCCCTCTCTGTTGCTAGAGCGGCTCTGCCGGCTACACCCCCCTCCAGGGTTCATCACAACCCGGACACTGTGAGATGCAGATAGGTGTCAAAAGGGCCAAAGTGCTGCCCTCCAAGATGAGGAGAGTGGCTGGAGGTTCAGGGGAAACAACTGAGGGGAGATACCACCGCTGTTACCTGGGATGGCTGGCTCAGTCTACTTAATGAGGGAAGCCTGTGGAGAAATGTAGAACACACTTCTCTTTTCTCTGCTTAACAACCACTGTCTTTTCTTTTATACCTGTGATTGCAAGAAAAATCATCCAGGAAACTTTGAGATCCAGCACCTCCTGGACAGCTGTATCAGTCTCACTAAATAAGCACAAAACTGTAATCCTTAATGAACTCTCAGCATCACCTGGTCATTTTAACAATGTACAGGAGTATTTATGAAGAATGCATACATTGCCATGAAGGAGTACATAAAACTGTGAGAACAGGTTCCCTTAGTTTATTTGCCTTTGTTTAAGAAGGAACCTAGTTCAGAAAGAGAGCTAGAAGAACTAGTACCGAACTTCACTCATGTAACTGGCAGTAAAAGGATGAAATTAAGCAAATAATAGTTATTATGGCAATCAGGGAAATCATCCACAGCATGAGCTGGACTGTGCCATAATTTCTCCTGAAAAATTCTTCCAAATCTATTTTTAGCAATTTGGCACATATCAGTACCCTGGAGAATCAACTTGCTGCATTGTAAGTCACCAAATGGAAAACATGCATTGTTCAGCATTAGCTGTTTATTGAATAAAACATTTGGAACAAAATTGCTTGTGTGCCACATTGGAAGCCAGGCTGTTTCAAAATACATTTTAGAACATTAGAACAGAAGGATCTGTTACTACTAAGAATTCCTCCACTGTCTCCCTCAAAAGCATTTCTGCTTTCTCTAATCAGGGGCATTACAAAACTTTCATCAATATCTGATCTTCATCACTGTTCAAAATCTGCCGTTCAAGCTGACCTATAATGCATCATGTCACAATACTACTCATTACTGAGTCACTTTTGAATACTTCAAAAAGAAAGACAGTACGATAAATATAACTGCACAGATACCGTCTTTAAGGGTTATTCTTCTAAATCTATTAGATAACTATGTTTACCTAGATGACGCAGGACAATAATCAAAGACATTTCAAAAGAAAATGTGACAGGCATTACATTTCAATGTTGAAATGTTTTCTCAACAGACTGGGCCTAAATCAGATTCCCAATCAAGAAATCTAAGAAGTAGAATTAGAAAATATTGCCTCTGGCTTCCAATCCTAGAAAGAAGAAAAAGTGACATCAAAAACTACTGTAGCAGGAACAATTAGAAAGCCAACCAAAAGATTCTGAGCTTCTGAAGATAAAAGTGATGTACATGCATGCTGCATGGCAGAATCCCAATGACAGAGAATAATTTTCATACATTTATTTTTATTATTATTAGCAGGAACCTAAAAATAGCACCACCATTCCTCATGAAGTCTCTGTAAATCAACTTGAGTGTAAACTTCCACATCTGTTTTCAGTTATGTTAATATATTGCAAATGTAATGGCAAAAATAAATCTTCAAGTCTACTTCTCAAAATATTTTATGGTGAATTGAATATACTTTTATTTGTTTGCAACTGAAGAATGCAGAGATGCTCAAACAAGGAGCATGACAAAAGACTTCTTTTTGCTACTTATTTTTTTCTGTTACTTATAAAAAGAAATGTATATTTCTTTCTCAATTAAAAAAATCTCCGGTTGTGATATTGTTACCAATGGTTATTTTGTACTACAGCAAGAAAATGCTATATTTTGGAGGCTATTTAGTTGTATATTAAGGACAAAAGCTTGCGAAATGAGGGTTATAATATAGTTGTTATAATGAATACAGTACAACACAGATCTTGAGACAGCATCTGTTGCCAAGCTGCAGCAACTGAATAAGGCAAAAAGGGGAAGTTCTTTCGTCAAAGCCACTGCAAAAGGCATAGAAGAGAAAGAAATTGCCAGAGGGAGCTAGTAGAGGGATGTGAATTATAAATATTACAATTATTTACTTGCAACTCAAGCAGCAATTGTAACAAAACATTCTATAGTTTAGCAAACTTTCCTTCATCTTTTAAAAGCAGCAAATATATTGTAATCAGAGTGTATAAGACTGAGAGTGATGTCAACACTTATGAATGAAGAAGGACTCTAATGGGGAACGCTGTTCCTCAGGATCTAAGGTCACATAGACATGAAAGCACTGTCACACGTGCCAAATGCTGGTCAAGTTTACAGTGACTAACAAGATTTGATACTTATCTGCAATAACAGACCACATAATACATGTCTAAACATAGGGATACATATTGCAACGAAGCCAAATGCCATTCTATCCTCATACCTCTTTAGGTAACAGTGTAATGCAGCGACAACTCTAAGGGTTTGTTCACATCATATCACCATTGTGACATGGTGAAGTTGCCCACATCTGGTCTATACAAAGGAATTAATGAACACAGATGAACCCTAGAAAGAGCTATATTCAAAGTCCTCCTAGAACTAACTTTCAGGTAGCAATTCTTAAACAAAACTTGAAATGCAGACTTTACCATAGGGATGGGAAAAGTCCAGCCAAAGGGCTGCATACTACTCCTCAAGGCAGTTTTTCCCACCCTCAAAATCCCCCAAGCTCCTTTCTATTCTCTTTTTCAAAAATGTCTTTCTTTTTTTAAAAAGCTACATTTTCTTTCAATGCCAGCTAGGGAGTATATCCATATCCTACCACCTGTCATGGCCTGCTTCCAGAACATGGACTCTGACTCTAGAGTTAGAAACAGGATACATGCCAGGACCTGCTGAGCAGGAGGAGGTTACAATGTCAAAAACAGAACAGGGTGCAGTGCCAGCTCCAGCAGAGTCGTGCCCCTTCAGAAACAGAAGACAACTTACCTATATCCACCTTTGCCAAGTATAGACAGCAAAAAAAGAACCTGCACCAATCTCAAGAGATTTACAGAAGACAGCAGTTAGTTAAGCAACAGCTGCGTTAAGCTCCTGACCTATATAGGAACTACCCTTCCCCTCCAGGAGTTGTCAGAGCTTATCTGACCTTCCTGGCTGCTGGTTATATTCCTGACCTCCATACCTGATCTTGGATTGTATTGACTTGATTTTGGACTCATTTGTTTTGCCTTGGATTCTGTTGGACTTTATTCATGACCTTGCACTTACTGAATAAAAGTAAGTAACAAGCCATCAGTTGGTTTGTTTATCAGCTGTGCTGCCCTGACCTATATAGGACACCACTCCATTTTCATCAATTGGACTTGTTAATGACCAGAGAACACAACTGGGGTCATCCTGGTCAAAGAATGTGTTTAGGGTAATGCTGGCTAGGGTCATGAAAGTTCACATAGGATTATGCAGAAACCCCAGCAGTGATGGGTTTGTGCCAATTCCTTTACTGCTTCAGGCTCTTGGCAGTTTTTGAATACAGTAAAAGATGAACTGCCTAGACTGGTGAACAATCAGAGACCATCCTTTGATCTCACCCTATAGAGATCTTCCCTGTCCCAGGACCCAGACAGGAACCTTCCCAACAGCCACATCCTAGAGACATGAGAGTAACAGTACTTACAGCAGCCAGTGTAGGTGAGAATCCAGGATTCTGGCAGCATTTATATAATAAGAAGGATTCATTAATTAGGCCCACAGCTGGGTAAGACTGAGCCTATATAACAAGAGGCCAGAATGAGAGGAAGCTTTTGTAGCCAACCGATCATATTGGCAGATACTTGGCTTACTCCTGAATTCCTTGCTCACCTTCTAGAACCCTTGACCACCTGGACTACAGATTTTGCCACTGACACTCTCTCTCTGGACTTATGGTAAACTTAAGTGTCTGTCTAAACCTACTGAGAACTCAGACTGCACAACGACTAAGACAAACTTTACCTGCTAGCTCCTGATAACAGCTTGATTAAACAGCTGGAAACCTTGGTTGGCTGCCAGCACAAGATACCGATACATCCTATCTGACCAAACATTAAGAAACTGTCATGAACCCCATCAATGTTTTGTCACTCCAGAGTTAAAGCAATCAACCTATTCTCTATGCCTTTGTCAATCCTGCAGGAAAGCCATTACAATTTTGTCAGTGCACTCCTTCAGGATGTCAAATAGGATATAAAAACCCTTGCTTCAATCAGTGATGTATTTAAGTCTTTTACTCCAAGTCTCTCAAGTCGGGTCTCAAGTCCTTGAAGAGACTTTCAAGTCAAGTCTCAAGTCTGGAAGCCAACTTTATACCCCAACCAAAATTCCAGAATTATTGGAGACAGTGAAATAAATTCAGTTTTAACAATTTAAGCAGAGTCGGCTCTCCACATTTGCAATTTTGCCACCTGCAGCTTCAGAAGTAGGGAATAGGATCCTATCTTACTCCCTATTACTGAAGATTCAAAAGCTTTAGAAGGAAGGATCCTTCTTCCTTAAGCCTGTTGCCTAACACATTTGCTGTTCCCCTCTGAGAAATGCACCCTGCACTCTGGGGGGCGAGTCTTGTCTTTTGTTCTTAGGAAATGTTTTAGAAGGCTCCTCCGATATGCAGTGGGAACAGGCTGCTGAGCAGACCTCAAGCCCATTGCCTAACCTGTTTGCTGTTCCCCTCTAAGAAATGCTCCCACACTTTGGGCTTGAGAGAGATTGTCATGTGACTAGTAGGCAAAAAGAGATAGAGGCGTTGTTCAAAATCATAAGGTTTCTGGATGAAGGCATTATGTTACTGAACGAAGGGCATCAAGTCAGTCATTAACGATATACAAATCTTGAGTCGAGTCAGTGCATCGTTTATACTGAATCGAGTCCGAGTTGAGTCACTGAAGCGACTTAAGTCTGACTTGAGTCCGAGTCTATCGACTCGAGTCTACATCACTGGCTTCAACTCCAGCCAATCATGGGCCATAGTGCCCCAGACTACTGTTTCTCCATGCTATCCTCAGATACTGTCTGAGTCCCTCCACTGTGACCTCCTCCTTCAAGACTGGTAACTATCACTTCTTCCACCCTAATCTCTCTCTATCCAATCCTCGCCTCACTTTCCAATAGCCTTGTATAGTTCTTAAGAGTGTCTGATTTCTCAAATGTTTGTGAATTCAAATAAATTTTTTTGTTTAATTTTATATCCAGAGTCATCTCTACAGTTGGTACTGGTATATGTAAATGGAAAGATCCTGCTGTTGCCCTCCTCTTGCAAGCCTACTTTGAGCTACTCCCCAAATTCTAAGGAGACACTGGCATTATGGTTGGATGCCAACATCCTCCACCTCTTAGGATAATGGGCATGTGGGAATTTTGCCATGTTTTGGTCTCTCCAACCCTTTTCAGAACCAGGAAGTTACCTCTAGTTTGCTTCCTGGTTTAAAAAAGGCCTCTCTTAGATCTCAAATAGCTGGATGAGAAGAAACATGATGAAAATGCCCAAATCCCCTAGAGGAAAGTGGGGAGTATTTTGAGGTTTTTTTTTTAAATCTCCCCAAAAGTAAAATATAAACTAAAATAAATCTGGGGCAGGTGGGACTACAGTAAAGCCCTTCCAAGTCCCACAAGAGCCAATGCAATCCTTCAATCCTCCACATCTGTCCTCTCTGCTCTAACACTTAAAAAGCTGAATTACAGCTTATCAAGAATTTCAGGTCTATCACTTGTAGTGTGAATCAAGCTAAAGGGTTTCTACTTCACAATGAGTGTTAACTAATTTACCAACAGACTTGTAAACTATCCTGCAAAAGTGATTAGGCTACAAAAAATTTACTGTACTAGCCTGCTGAGGCTGGCAGAGGAAGGGCACCTCTGTTTCTCCGGGAGCTACCAAATGCATTTCTCTGCTGGTCACAGAAGAGAGATGGTGGGGCCCAGCTCTCCCACAACCAAGCCTGCTCATTTGCCCGCACAGAATTCTATGCCTTCACCCACATGAAGTTCTGTCTTGCCTATGACTACTAGGCTAGTGGTAAAATACAAAGCTGTATTACCAATGCAAAGATCCTTGTTCTATAAATTGTCATTTTCTCTATTATTTAAACTGTAAATTTTATAAATTGTCATTTTCTCTATTATTTAAACTATAATGTATTTTTGTGTCTTTACCTTTTGCACACTTTGACTTTACTTCTTACAGTTCTCCTACACCTGATTTTAACTGAATTGCAGCTCTCATCATTCCTAGCCAATGGTCATGTTCATAGAGACTGATAAAAGTTGGAGTTTCTCACCACTAGTAGGCATCCATACGTATGTGTATGTGCCTTCAAGTTGCCTGCTGATCTGTAGTGACATCATGAATTTTATAGGGTAGTTTCCCGTCACCTTCCTCTAAAATATAGTCTAAAGAACCTGGTATTTGGCAGTCTTCCTGCCAAGTGCAGTCAGCCCTCCACATTCACAGGTTCAACTTTCATGGATTTGATTATTTGCAGCCTTCTTCAACCACTGCCCCCACCATCTCAGGTGGTTCTTTTCCAGGGGAACCTTCCCTCTTGGCATCTCTGATCAGGCTGCACTGCTCTTCTAAAAACCTGCCTCTGCTCCTTCTCTTCCTCCTCCTCCAGCTGCTGCCTAGCCTGCTAAGCACGGCTCGCAGCCTGATTTCTCAGCACCACAAACCCTCTCTCAATTCCCTACCAACCCAAGGAAGGAGACAGCTGAGAGAGAGGAAGTACAGGGTCACCATCCCAATCCACTCCCTTTCCCCTCTCCTTTCCCTGATGGGGTTTGGACCCTGGTTGCTCATTTTCCCTACCATGTCTTGGCCCCCCTCCCACAGACATCCTCACACATTTTGATATTGCGTAATTTTCCCACTTTTGCAGGAATCCTGAGCCCTTAACCCTAGCAAATGTGGAGGGCCAACTGTACCAACCAGGACTGTCTCTGCATAAGTTCCAAAATCAGACTGGTCTTCAGGGTACTTAATCTGTTCCTATATTTATATATTTCCAACCTAAGATAATATTTCATGGTACCGATGAAATTGATTCAGATTGATGAAAATGTTTACTTTAAGTTTGTTAGTCTTTAAAGCAGCATAAGATTTTGTCATTTTGTCAGTTTATCTACACAAGGACAGCACTTACTTTTCTGATATTTTTAGCCAGCTCTCTGCTAACTGTGATAAAATAAAATTTCCATTTCTGAAGCAATCCCAAAACAAGATATTCATTCTGAAGAGTCTAATTTATACTATTGGAGCATATTTTGGAGCTCAGTGCTTAATACATTTCTTTTTATAAAGACAAATTATATTTATCTTCTTCTGACACAAGAAATGGAGACAATTTCTCATGAGAACAGAAAAGTCACTGTATAAGACATGAACAAAAATCTGCCCAAAACTGGCAACTTCTGCCACAGTTCTCAGAAGGACTGACCTTTGTGGTAAGTCAGAGAGGAGACAGGCTGGCTAACTCTAAATTGTGTGTTGCCATACCATACTGGCTAAAGTTTAGACAGGCTTTATGTTAATCCAGAACTGATGAAGTGTGGAACAGCACATAAAAGTACAACTGTAATGTCAACTTGGGAGGGGGAGAGAAGGACTCTAGCAGTACCTTTAAGACTGACTGATCTATTTATTTTATATTGAATTTTATTTATTTTAAATTCAATTTTAGCCATACATTGATTGCAATTGCAATTATCCACTCCCCTACTTTCCCTGTCCCTGTTACAAGAAATTTCAGTGATCAGTCACAATATACATAATAAAATCAGATAGAGTTCATATTCTGTTGTTCCACAACTTTAGATGGGATGATGGTAGATCTTGTATAGAGGGACAATTAGACCAGACAGTTCCACAAAGGTGTCCTTTTATTTCCCTTATGTCTAGCTGAGCATAGGAGGTTAATTTTTCTGCAAAAGGAACCCACCAGAGTCTATCTAACCACCTCCCAACTGAAAGACTCTTCACTGATTTCTATGCTTTTTATACCTCCACTTGAGCAGCACCTCATATTATAGATACTAATTGCTTGCATGGTAAATCTATTATTACCTGCATCAAAAATCAGCGAAAATTTTTTAAAAACTTGCAACTGTCTATTCTGCCTTAACATTTGATTGATGTAGGAAAGGATTTTATTGCAAAATTGGAGCACTTTAGGACAATGAATCCACATATGTGCTAGGAACCATTTCCCCCCTACAACCTCTCCAGCATGTATCCAACAAAGCTTTATTAATATGATGCAATTTAACTGGATACAGATGCCACCTGCATGCAGATTTTACAACATTATGCTTAGAGAGGGTGGAAATTCATCTATATGGGGAAGCTGACCAAATGGTGTGTCAAGCTTTATCTAAGACCCTGGTTTTAAAATTTGCCTCCTAAACTATTTTCAAACCTTTAATTTGCCCAAATGCTTTCTCAGTTAAAAGTTTATAAATAAATGAAATCAGACTAGCTGAACTATAGGGTGAAGAAGCACATTTCTGTTCAAATTTTGTAACCAGGCTTGGAGATCCTTCAGTTCTAAACATCCAATTGGCAAACAAAGTGGCCTAAAGTGGATGAAGCCAATGTATACTTCTTTTGTCTATTCTTTCAGATGTGCTCTTTCTGAACGGGCTTGTCCCTATAGAACAGATGTCAGAGTCTAAGGAGTCCCATTTGTCTCCAGACTTTAAACTGCTGAGGTTTATCACAGTGTTATAATTAGAGGAACAGAGGCAATACTGAAGGGGTCAATGTGTTTGAATACTTGTGCCAGCTTCATAGCATGATGATGATGATGATGATGATTAATATTCTTGTTGGGCATCAGTAGAGATGTCCAAAACAGGAAAAGGATTTTAGGGAGAATTTGAGCTTTAGCAACTGCCCAGCAGAGAAGTAACTGGAGTTTGGACCAATCCTTCTATTTCTGCTTAAAGTATGTAAACAGTGGTTTATAGTTTCTTGAGATTAAGTGATTTACATTCATGGTGATTACAGCACAATCTCATCAATACTACTAATCCTACAAGAAATAGGAAAACCACTCTGTCATATTTTGGGGGATCCTTGAACTATATTCACAGTGTTCTCCAAGAAGCTCTACCTAGCATTTACTCAGGAACGGTATGAGGGAGCTACAGTGACACCAATAATCTATATTAAGAGGACTAAGTTACTGCCAAATAAGAGTAAGAACCAACTAGCAATGACACACTAAACCATTGGAGAATATGCAGCCTTCTGGCCAGAAAACAACTGTCCTTCCAAAGGAGGCATAACAGCTTTAATTTACCTTAATAGGTAAGCAGATGAAACCCCTAGAAATGACAACCTCCTATCTAGGCTGGTAGATCTATACACATCTAAGCCCAGACACTCGCTCCTCTTCCCCAATATCAACCCAGACAACACTATGTAGGAATCAAAGCAATGAACTGAAGATTTATTTGGTTTCAATATTCATTTTAACTGACTGAAGGACATGAACTGCTTCCCACACACAGGGCTACTTCCACACTAGGGCCCTTTTTGCACGGCATTTGTCATGCAAAAGTGCCTCTGGAGCGTCACACGATTGCGAGGAGCGTTTCAGACGATGTCCTTGCAATCACACAACACTGCCGGGGCCAGCAAGCGCCGATCACACACTATTTCATTTTCATCTTGTAGCCGAAAATGGTGCGCGATCGCGCATCACTCCAGGGCCCTGTGCGCACTTACCGTGCATGCTGAGCCTCTGGAGCAGCGGCGCTCGCACTTCCTCCCCCAGTGCAGCCTGGGAAAATGCCTGGCTGCACTGCGGAAAGAAGAGGTGAAGCTTTTATGTTGCCTGCCAGCCGGCAGGCAGCAACTGCAGAGCCAAAGCAGTGGGGATGCGAGAGCCTTTCGCAAGAGGCTGCTCGCGTGATCCTTGCACCCCAGCACCAAGAAAAGGTAAGTTGCGGAAAGGGCCTAGCTATGCTGTTTAATGTAGAATAAACATGTCTTATTCACACACATTTTATAGTGGGTTGAGGCAAGCAGCTATTTTCTCTGTATGAGTAGGTCAGTGATACTCCCCCAATTTGATCACTGAGGCCATTTCCACACCAGACTGTTATAGCGCTATTATTCCACTTTCAACATGCTATGGAATCCTAGGGTTTGCAGTTCCTCCCAAAACTGCAAACCCCAGGATTCCAAAGGATTTGAAAGTGGAATAATAGCGCTATAACAGTCTAGTGCAGAAATAGCCGGAAACAAGAACAGTGCTATGCCTTTACTGGTCAGGACAGAACCAGGCTTTTATTTCTGAAATAGCATGGCTTTAATAGCATCAGAGTGCACTTTCCTTGATCAGAAGGGTTTAAACCATCTATTTGCAAGGCTGATTTTCTTGAGCAAAGCAAAACGCTGGAAGACAGCAAGTAAATTGTGCTGTTAGTACAACATCTCCATCAATATAAAATACTATGAGCTATAAGTTAAAACTAAAGAAAATTTAGTTGGAAAGGTATTTGTTATATGCTACATTTACAACCCATGTGCTATTGTCTTTAGTTCCAGGGACGGGTTACAGCATATATTTAAATAATCAACTTCAGTTATGAAACAGTGAAAAATTGTCTTCCAGCATCTTTGCACTGGCAAGAACATAGTGGAATCATGACAACAACAACAACAACAAAAAGTCTATCTTGGCTTATGATCAGTTAATTGGCTCACTTTACAGCCCTCAGTCAACAACTCCTGCTAATGCACAGTATGTTTTCAAACACAAAAGCACACTGTTTATCCATTAAACAACAGTTCTGATACTACCTGTCAGTGCAATTAATTAAACCTAACTATTTATTATGTTTCAATGTTTCAGTTACAATCAAAGATACTCTGAACCAGTCATTTCAACAGCCTTAAAAAAAGCCTTTGTTGTTGTTCCATGCATCCCATGAATAATTTAGAACTGTACTACCACACATACATTTGGCAAGAGGCTTTTTTAAAAAAAAATATGGGGAGGAACATGAAACAATAATACTTAGTATTAGTAATTAATGTTACTGTTCTATTGTACTCCTGCTGGGTGATCTTGGTTTAATAACTCAATGAGAGATGTGTAGAGTGGGATTGTGAGAAAGTTCCAGCAGACGTTCAACTTTTTGGACATTCAAGTTTCAAAAACATATTTTACAAGCATGTGATAAGAGGGAGATCAGATCCATCAGACCTTGTGTGCATCTCTTGCTCTACACAAACCATACACCAAGCAGACTAGCAGAAATCACCTTGTAGGAGATTGCTTTAATGTGATATCATCTTTACTGATTTTAAAGAGAGAGGAGTCATACATGGGTACTGGCAGGAATGTAGACTCGAGTCAAGTGACTTGGACTGAAGTTGGACTTAAGTCACTTCAGTGACTCGACTCAGACTCGACTTGGCAATAAATGATGCACTGACTCAGCTCGACTGGAGACTTGTACATTTTTAGTGACTGACATGCTGGCTTTGGTTCAGTAAAATAAGACATTAATCCAGAAACCTTGAATTTTTTTTTTAACTTTTAAAAAAATTTATTGTATAAAATATATCTATTGTATTAAAAATATTGACCCACTCCCCATTTAACCAGACATATACAAAGTAAATCACTAACAAAGAAAGAAAAATAGTTTACAACAACAATGAAATGGTGATTATAAAACATATTAAGGAGGAAGGTTGGACTGGATGGCCCACGTGGTTTCTTCTAGCTGTATGATTCTAGTCAATTCACACACCAAACACAAGGCTGCTGATAACCATTATCAGAGTAATAACCTAAATAATTTTCTGGCGTTCTGTTAAAATGTTACTCAACCATCAGTGTCGGTCAGGTTACTTAACTGCAGATCTGGGCAATGAAGAAGATTCAATGCTAAACTGGTTCTCAACCTTTGGCCTTCACCAGGTTTTGGACTTCCACTCCCAGAATCCTTTGCTGTTGACCAAGCTGGCTGGGACTTTTGAGTTTTGAAGTAACATCTCAAGGACAAGAATTTGAGACCCATTGCTCTTATGACAACCTCCTCCAAACCAGTGCCCTTCCAATGTGTTGGGACTTCAGCTCCCACCACTACCACCGAAACCTTGAAATTTTGAACAATGCTTCCATCTCTTTTTGCCTACTGGTCACATGATAATCTGTCTCAAGCCCAAAGTGCGGGCGCAGTTCTCAAAGGGAAGCAGCAAATGGGTTAGGCAATGGGCTTGAGGTCTGCTCAGCAGCCTGTGCTGCTGCATATCAGAGGGGCCTCTAAAATTTTACCTAAGAGCAGAAGACAGGCTCAACCCCAGAGTGCAGGGCGCATTACTCAGAGGGGAATAGCAAAGGTGTTAGGCAACAGGCTTGAGGCGGAAGGAGCCTTCCTTCTAAAGCTTTTGAAGCTTCAGTCATGGGGAGTAAGAAGTATCCTATTCCTTACTTCTGAAAAATCCTTCAGCTTCTGAAATGGGAAGTAAGAAAGATCCTATTCCCCACATGTGAAGCTGCAGATGGCAAAGTCACAAATGTGGAGGGGCAACTCTGCTTAAACTGTTAAAACTGACTTTATTCAACTCTATCCAAAAATTCTGGAATATAGTCTGGGGAATAAAATTGGCTCCCAGACTTGAGACTTTACTTGAAAGTATCTTCAAGGACTTGAGACTCAAAAGTAGAGACTTGACTTAAGACTTGGAGTAAAAGATTTAAATACATCACTAGGTACTGGAACATATTTCGGACTTAAATCTACTTCCCCACCATGTTTTGCTCAGTCTCTCCCTCACACATAAACAGTAACAAATCATGTACATTCAGATATTAACTGACAACATTCAGTTATTGAAGACGAACAAAAAGCTGGTGGATAAAATATTAATGATATTTGTGTGTTCTACAAAGAATGCTAATACACTTTAAAAATCATCTTCAGAAGCACTGATCCTTCAGCCAAGAACTCAAAATGCTGCACAGGGGGTTCAGAATTCAAAGACATGGTTCTACCCTGAGCAGACACTCTGGCTGCCCTGCAAGGAGGGGGAGGGTAACTAGACACTAATTTCCTTTCTCTTAAACTGCAATAAATGTGTTTGCCAAATGGGAAAGCACATGAAACAGCTGGGAGAAGTGATCAGACGTGGAAATAGCACCAGCATGATGATATTTGACTGTTCTCTATTCACCAGAACCAGGTAAACTGGTGGAGCTTATATACAGCTGCCTGGTAATAGGCAATCTGAGGAACAACAAGAATAAACAAACTGAAGTCCAGTCTAGACATGAAATGGTTATTAGTGGTGGGAAGCTTGACTGATCCAGAAGGTGGAAGTTGCCCTGTGTGATTTGATGGGTTTTTGCTTCTACTGAATAGGCAAGATGAGCAACCTGGCAGTTCTCTTTACCCTGGAGCACCAGGTGCCACTTGTACCTCTTACAATCTTAGTTTGATGTGCCAGCTCAGACTAGTCCTGCAGAAAGATGACTTGCCCCTGGAGATATCTGCTCTTAAGATTTCTATTTTGAGTTTCCCTTCAACACTTTGGAAGCTTCTGTTAGATTAGTTTGGAACACAAAAGCAAACCATATGGAACATATAGCATTGGTACAGAATCATAGAACTGGAAGAGACCCTATAGGCCACCAGGTCCAACCCCTTCTCAATGCAAGATCTCCAGCTAGAACATCCCCAACAGTAATTGCCCAGCCTCTTTTTGAAGACCTCCAGAGAAAGAAACCTTACCACTTCTCAGGCAATTAGTTCCATAGTTGAACCCCTCTCACTGTCAAGAGGTTCCTTCTAATGTTCAATCTAAATCTACCCTTCTGTAAGTTAAAACCATCAGACTTTCTTCTACCCTCTGAGGCAACAGAGAATAAGCTTGAACTTTCCTCTCTGTGGTAGCCTTGAGGTATTTAAGATAAAGACATGGTAGTGAAAGAATTCAATTAACTTGCAATTTGTTTCCACAAACAATTCAAAATGCTCATTTTAGGAGCAGACTGCCTACACACTAAGGTTATTAGAGGAAGAGAAACCATGTTTCTATGAAGTTAAGACTGTTGTGGACAAGAAAGAGAGTTGGCCCAGTGCAATGTTTATGTTATGGAACCCTGTCCCCAGTGAAGTTAGTAGAAAGACACTTTTATCTCAGCAAGCTAACAGAGTTAAAACCAAGATTAGGTTTTAACTGTTGTATCAGCTACTGCTCTAAGTATTGCAGGCAGTTATATTGTTTAGTGTGTGATATGAAATTATAATGTTTCATGTGTTTTAAACATTTTTGGTTTGGGTTTTTCATCTGCTATAGGCTGCCCCCACATGGAGTGTAAATCCCAAAACAGAACAGACAAATAAAATTGTGGTTTTCCCCTCTAAAAGCATATGACAATTCTAAAAAAAAAAAAAAAAGGACCAACACAAAGTCATGTTAAAAAGTGAATGAAAAACTATCCTTTTCATGATTGATCGTATAAAATTCTGTGCCTGGATATTAAGATATACAGTTGGCCCTCCACATTTGCTAGGGTTAGGGGTGCAAGATCCTAGCAAAAGTAGAAAAATGACAAATACCAAAATATGCATGGATGTCCATGGCACAGGAGTCGAGGCATGGCAGGAAGAATGGGCACTCAGAATCCAAATGAAATCAAGGAAAGGAGAGGGAAAGGGGGTGAGTTGTCATAGTAGCCCTATGCTTCCTTTCTCCTGCCCATCATCCTAAGGTAGCAGCTGGTGAAGGAGGAGGAAGACCAGAAGCAGGTTTTCAAAAGGCCGCATGATCTGATCAGAGCAACTAAGAGGGAAAGTTGCCCCAGAAAAGAAGCGCCTGAGGTGAAGAGAGGCAGGGAATGAAGAAACTTGTGAACAATCAAATTCATGAAAGTCAAACTTGCAAATGTAAAGGGCCAACTGAACTGTGTCATCTTGCCATTCTCCTCTAGCACAGCATTTCCATTAAAAAGAGCTGACTTCCAAGAGAAACAGAGAAAGCTGCTGTACACTAATGGAGAATGCTGGGATTCCTCTCACACTGTCTGTGTATCTTCCTGCTCTTAAGAAATTGTTCTGGAATGAAAGATGACAGCAAGCTGACCTGTATATTAGAACAAGTCATCAGTAAGCTCCTCAGTTTGCTGCAGAAATTACAAAAAAGGAAGTTGGTAAGTTTGTGCCACATTTACACAGAATAGTCTCTCGTCGACAATAAAGAGCAATTTGAACAAAAACAGAAGCCACCTGAGTAGAAAGGAAATCAAAGCACCCCAGGTGCTGACTGCACTGAAATCAATGCAGTTTGCCTCCCCTTCGTGATTATGGGATCTAATACGATCACCAAGCAAAATATTTTAATGATTTATTCTGTCCATTCATGCCCCCAGGTTGTAACCTCTGTGTCATTTAAATTGTTCACCATTATTTTCATTTTTAAAAAATGCACTGAACCACTACTTGGACAAAGGGCTGTTGTAAACAGACAATCACTCCAAAATCATTAGAGTTCCCATTTTACAGAACCGAAGCTGGGAGGAAGTGACTTTCCCATGGCAACCAAGAAAGACAGGGAAATGAATTCAGCCTGCAATCCACTCACCAATGCAGGCACCAAAAAAGATGTTTGGTCAAAAGTACCCCACATTGAAAATGCTTGATCACAGGCTGCAACCCTCCTTAACAGAAAAGATGTTTATTCACACATCTCGATACACGGCAGCCACAGCAAAACCTGCGTGTGTGTGTCTTGGCTCCCAAATCACAGTAAGCTTGTTGTGAAGGCAAGCACAAATGCAATTTTCTGAGTCAGGATCTAAAACATGACAGTGACATGACTTTTTTTAAAAAAAAATGTTGAACCGTGTAACATCATGTCCAAGTCCAGCCATCATGGCCCGTGCATGCAGCACAGAGAGTATCCAAATCTGACCACTGTGCTAACATTTCACAAGCACACTCAGCAATCTGGTTTAGAAATGACCCAGCCACAAGTACTCTGCTATGATTTTCAGACCAAGTATGACATGTATGATAATACTTTAAACTTCTACACTTGGTACAGGGCCAAAACAGACAGGAAAAATGTGCTTACTCATGTAAACGTTCTTTGCTAGTTCTGCCAACTACAAAGCGTATCTGCCACACGATCCCATTCGTTACAATGCCAGCAGGACATGGGTATAGTTGGCTAACTCTGCCCGCGCAGTCCAGCACGTGCATTAAAACCGGGCTTCTGCAGAACACACACAGAGTCAAAATCGACAGTCCATTTTGGTTCCGGCAACCACCACGAGCAGAACTCCCAAGGCACGGAGATTTTTTACTCTGCAATGCTTTTGTTGCAACTCGCAAACGCTCCCAGGGACTCCCCGCGACCACCAGATGCCCCTTAATTGGCACGCCTTATGATACAGTATTGCAACCGGACCGCTCTCTCTTCTCCTTTCTTTCGGAAAGCCCGGTCCGCGGAGCCCCAGCAAAGGGGCCCACGCTTCCCAAGCGCTCTTTGCGCACTTCTGTGCCTTCCGACCGGGCGGCTACCCTCGAAGAAGAGCGCTTCCCCCTTTCCTCGACGGCACACGGGACTACGGGCGTCCCCGTCCTTGGTGTGAGCGGACGTCCCCGCCACCCCCTCTCCCCTCAGCCCCCTACCTTCGTACGCGAGGCTGAAGCGCGCCCCCACCGCCAGCAGCAGAGCCAAGCCGACCGAGCGGGTCCTCATCTTCCCCGGCTGCAGAAAGCGTTCGGCTCCCGCCAGAGAGGCTGCCGAAGTGGGAGGCGGGAGCGGCCGGGCGAGCGAGCGGGGGAAGGGCAGAAACCGTGCCTGGCTCGGCTGTGGGGCTCCCCCCCGCCACCCCTCGGAAAACTCCTCCCCTTCGCCCTCTTCCCGCCGGCGAAGCGTCCCGAGCCCTTCCCTCCCACGCGCGCCCCAGCGCAGGACGGGGAGCGGCGCCGCGGTCCCCCTGAGGGGCCCCTGGGGTGCCTTCCTAAGTTTCCAGTGTGGGCGACGCAACCATGCCCTCCCCCCCCACGGCCACAGCCGCTCCACAGAGGTTCCTCTCTGGCTCAGGGTTTTAGGATGCTTTCCAAATTCCAAGTAGTTCGGGCTTGGTTTTTCTTTTGTTTTAAACTCTCTGCACAAAGTGTTCGAAAGTCTTTCTTTTTCCCTCCAAAGACTTTCCTTCCCTCTCCTTCAGCGGGCCGTTGGCAGACTGGGCTCCTTCATTTATGAGGGGCGGACGGCGACGGGGAAGAAAAAGCTGGGAACTGGAAGGGACCGCGACGGCCTCTTCCCTCCCCCGCGCCAGCCCGAATCCAAACCGCGGTGGTTACACACACGCCAGACGCGAAGTGGAGCTGGGGGCCACAAACTCAGCCTGCGCGGGAAAAGGCTGGGGGCTTTCCAGAGGGGCTGGTTTTTGGTTTAAACCCTTGACAAGTCTAAAATAAGTGTGAACCCTGGGCCCAGCAGAAGGGGAGTAGCGTCCTCCACATACCTACTGGATGCAGAAGGGTATTTCACCCCATTTCGGCACTAGACTGTTAACAGTGCTATTGTTCCACTTTCATCATCCTATGGAATCCTGGGGCCTTTGAGGCCCCTCACTCAACTGCAAACCCCAGGATTCCATAAGATGTTGAAAATGGAAGAATAGCACTATCACAGTCTAGTGTCCAAATGGCCTTAAATGCATTTGCCTCCCTGTTTTTCTTCCAGTAGGGTTCATGTTGCAATAATGGTGCAAAGGAGAATACTGCTTAGAATTTAACAGAGGAGGGTGATTGTTTTTAAATAGCAGAACTGTTGTTTTGTTTTGTTTTTTAATGCAGTTAGAGGGCAGCATGCCTTTGAATGCCAGTTGCTGGTGAGCAACAGCAAGAAAGGGCTACTGCCCCCCTCACCAACTTGTGGGACCTTTCAGATGCAACTATTTATCAGAGGATGCTGAACTAGGTAGGTCTTTGACCTGCACTAATAGAAACCTTGCTGCTGTTTCAGCCTTGGGGAATGTACAAAAGGTCCACCTTTCCTTATTCTACTAAGATATTTTCAATTCCTCTAGATCAGTGGTTCTCAACCTTCCTAATGCCGCGACCCCTTAATACAGTTCCTCATGTTGTGGTGACCCCCAACCATAAAATAATTTTCGTTATTATTTATTTATTTATTATTTCGTTAGTTAGTTAGGTATTTCCAACATCAAATAGATTGGAAACACTACCCTAAATCACTGCTCTGGATAGACTTCTAACGCCTAAAAACTGGTAACCCTCCCCCCTTTTTTAAGCACAGAAAGCGTCCATCAATGCCAGAATTAAGGCAGTAGTTCTAGTTCTGAGTGTTGGGTTTCCACAGTTCAAAAAGCCAGTCAGTCCCAAAGGCAATGCCGAAACAGCCCACATTTTACACGAGGCGCAGGGAGGAAAGGACAGGAAGAGAGGAAAGATGGTGGCGGCATAAGCAGACACATTTTGTTTCACTCCCAACCTCCCTCCCTCCCTTAAAGGGAGTGCGGACGCTGAACATACAAAAAGCGAGGAATGCAAGACAGTCAGGGCGAAGAACACAACACGTGCGTGTGGCAAGCGCCAAGGGTCCACGCACAACAAAAGCGAGAGGAGAAAGTCATCCTGGCTATTTCTGCACTAGACTGTTATAGCGCTATGATTCCACTTTCACCATCCTATGGAATCCTGGGGTTTGCACTGCAAACCCCAGGATTCCATAGGATGGTGAAAGTGGAATCATAGCGCTATAACACTGGAATGTGGAAATGGCCAAAGTCCACAGGACGGATCAGAGCAGCGCTTTCGGGTCAAAAAATCAAAAAAAAAAACAAAAAACCTCAGCCAAGGAGCCTTGGAAACTCTTGCTACACAAACCAAAGCCCTTCGCTGACGCCCCCTGCTCCTTTCCCGACCGAGTTCTCGGTCGCGGAGGGACCAATCTCCCCCGTCGGAAGGCAGATCCACTGCAGGAAAGTTTCCCCCTTTGCCTGCCGGACCAAAGGCAACAGCCACACCGACAACTCCCACAGAGTGGCGTGCCCAGAATGAATGGGCGACCAGGCGATCGCCGCTGCTGCAGCCCTGCCACTTTGGGAAGCAAGCAGAGCCCAGTTGCTCGCTCGCCCCGGCAAGCAACTCTGTTCGCCGGCATGAATGAGCGTGAGGCGAAGAGGGTGAGGGGACGGGGTCTTACCTCCCAGACGTCCCACTGCAGCGCCATAAACCCTGAATGGGAAGCCCTGTGGGGGCGGGGTTCAAGTGTCCAAGCAGCGCCCGGCTGCTCACTCACCCCGGCAAGCAACTCTGAGTCTGCAAGCCGGCATGAAGGGGAAAGGGAACACTGAAGGGGAAGCCCTCCGTGTGTGTGTGTGTGTGTGGTGCAGGCGCGAGCGTCCAAGCAGCGCCTGGCTGCGCCTGGCTGCACGCCTCCTCTCCCCTCCCGCCAGCTTGGGGTCTCCTCTCCTCACCTCCACCTTAATGGTCTGGCTCCAGCTCTCTCCTCTTGGTCTCCTCACCTCCACCTTAACATTCAGGCTCCAGCTCTCTCCTCCTGCTCTCCGCACCTCCGGCTCCACCTCAGGCTCCTCCAGTGCTTTCCCACCAGGCAGGGAAAGACGGGGAAATGCCCAGCATGCCTCCTCTCCCCTCCTCCCAGCGCAGGGGTCTCAGAAGCACTGCTCCCATTGGCTGTGAGGTCACCTTCTTTTAAAAGGGAGGGCAGGATTGAGGAGCAGCGACTCCTGTGAAATGGTCATTCGACCCCCAAAGGGGTCCCGACCCCCAGGTTGAGAACCACTGCTCTAGATAGCTGTTACAATGAGATGCCTTTTTTGGCTGGAATTCTGTTTGCATCATGGGGGAGGGATATTTTCAAGTTGTTCATGGACTTATGACAACCCCATTAATTTCACAGGGTTTTCTTTGGCAAGGAATATTCAGAGGTAGTTTGATATTGCCTTCTTCTAATTATAGGAGCAGTTCTTAACCTGTGGTCCATGGAACCCCCCAGGGGAGGGGGTGCAATGTCCTCACAGAGGGTCTGCAAAGCCTTGAAGAAACGTTATGACCTTTTATAGTTAAAATAGCAAGACAAATGGACAGATGGACAGTCATAGATTGATCTCAAAGAGTAGGAGTCTTTTGCCAGTGATAGGCATCATTTGTACCGAGTTTCATTGTAATATCTCATACAATACAAAAGTTATGAAAATAACCGTTCAATAGCAAAAAAAATGTACTCAGCACTGCTCTCTAAATTTGAAGACCCTTGATAAGTAACTTTAAATACATAATTGATGCTCTTCAGGGCTTTAAATCTTGAGTTAATGGTCCACAGCAACAAAATAGGGTCCATGGTAAACAAAAGCTTGAGCACCATTGGCCTACAGCACCTGGTATTTCTTGGTGCTCTCCCATCCAAGTACTAACCAGGCCTGACCTTGCTTACACATGCATAAATTTCCCTATGGAAGAGGTCAGACTTTTTTGTTAGTATTCATTTCACAGCTGTGGAAGGAGATTTGCACATATGGTACCCTTGTGCCTGCAGATGGATCTATTGATGTTCATGAGTGTTCTGTTGTGCAGTGTGTTCTAAGTGGGACTGACTTTGAAGAGCATTTGGGAACTTCAGCTGGCACAGAGAGCTATAGCCAAAGTTAACTGAAGCAGATCACAGAGACCATGAAACTCCCCCACTACCTACAACAGTTCCATTCCATGCTAGTCTGTTTCCAGACTCAGTTCAAAGTGCTGATTATAACCTATTAAGAAGGGGCTTTTAGAAGAGTGCTGTATTGTTTTAATTGTCCTTTTTAAAAACTGTTTTATATTTTTAATTCTATGTTTTAAATAGCTTTAGTATTGTGAATAGTTTAATTCTCTTTTAATGTATTTTTAAGCTATGTTGCACTTGTTCTATCGGTAAGGCACCTTAAGTTCTACTTTTGCAGAAAAGTTAGGATGTAAACAAAGGTGGTAACAACAACAGCAGGAACAGGAGCAACAGCTGAGCCTTTCCCCCCTCCCATTTTTTAAAAGTTACAAAATGACAATGGAGTGGAGTGGGCAACTGTGGGAGGCTAGGGGGCCACCTTACCCACCGAGGAGACCTTGGGGGGCATATACACACCCCTACACTGCTCCCAAATGTCCCCTAAAACCTTCTATGGGCTGTTAGGGACACTTTCACCACATTTTTAGGCCCCCTGCCTCAGTTTAGACCCAAGAAAGGTCTTTCTTCAAAACTACAAGTCACTTCTAATTTACTTCATGTTTTGAAAAAGAATTTTCCTGGGCTTAAAATGATCCAGGAGTGTCCAAAATGTGGTAAAAATGCCCCCTTATCTTGTGAGAACCACAAATATTGTCCTGGGGGGCCACATATGACCCATGGGCTGCATTTTGCCCACCCCGTGCTAAATTGAAATACCCCCCTGCTGTGGATCTCCTTTGGAAGAAAGGCAGGATATAAATTCAATGTATGTGTGTACGAATGAATGAATATCAAAGGAACTTTTGTGCACCATATGTATGTTTGCCACCACTTCCCTTTGAAATTCATCTTCAAATTTCCCTTCCTAATTCTGATTTCCTACTATAGCCAAGTCAAGAGAGGGCAAAATGGAGCCCTCCAGCACTGGACTAAAACTCCTATCACTCCTAGCCAGCACAATGGTGAGAAATGCTGGAAGCTGCAGGATCTGAAACACCGAAGTTTTCCCCTCCCTGCTTTAAGTACTTGATGGGACTAACCTATATTTGATTCCCTAGCTCTTCTTCCTTGTTATTTTAGATTGCAAGCATATCTGTTTCCTCGTTATTTTAGATTGCAAGCATATTGGGGTGGGGAGGGGTAGAGCAAAGAGATCTTCTAGAAACAAGGCATTACAGGATTTGATTTAAAAGCCCTGTTTTATGCCAAACAGGGTTTTTATGTTCTTTATGCTTGTCAGGTAATGGTAAAATGCATAGCAGTCTCTTCTGATGACTTTTGAAGCTATTAGAGCATTAAAGGTAATAAATGATACTTTGAACTAGACCCAAAACAGATTTGAACCAACAAATGTTGTTGTTGTTGTTGTGGTTGTTGTGTGCCTTTAAGTCATATTACTCAACAGTGGAATCACATCCTTTTGATAATTGGCCTCTGGTCAAAAGTTTGCAGCTGCATTCAGCACCACCTGTAATTTCTGGACACTCTTCAAAGGCAACCCAAGCACAATGCCTTTATAGCAATACGTTCCAACCTTGGAGTAAATAAAACCCATTTTCTTCAGGAACTGATGCAGCAGTTATTTGGCAAAGCAAAAGTACTCTTTGTTATAGCTGCAACCTGAAAATCTGTGAACAGAACACCCAAGCTGTGCTTCTTCAAACAACATCTCATATAATTCCAAACAAGTCATATTCCTGCTGCCAAATCAGAGGTTTTTATGCTTTATGTTTTATATGCTTTTATGGTTTTATTATTCACTCTCATGAAGCCCATTGCAACTTTCAGACAATGATTTAGAACTTCTACTGCTTCTCTGGATTGAATGGGAAAGTAGAGATAGAGTTGAGTATCAGCAGGGCTGCAGATCTCCAGATGTTCTCTCTCAGTGGTTTTAAGTCAGTTTTAGGACAACAGAACACCATCCCATAGGATGCCATAAAACAAAAACTAAGGTTGCTAAGCATAAATTATGTAACTTTCTAATCTAAACCATCGTGTACAATGTTGGCATCGATATCATGGTCCTATGAGTACCAGGCTATATAAAAACAATTTATACAACACTCCAAAGCTATCAGTGCAATAAAAGTGGTAGAAATTACATTTAATCTCATTAAGACTTCAGGTCTGCATGCATGAAAATTATCATTTCCCTGCAAGAGAAACACCGACTACTTTAAAAAAAGAAAAGTGCATGCCTCTTCCGCAACTGAGTAATGGCTATATATTAATCACACAATAAAATGTTAGCTGAGGAAGGCCCTAGATAAATCCATTCTAATTAATGACTTCTAATAATAGCACGCGATCAAATATAAAGAACATATCAGACTCAGGGAGAATACGGTAGAACAGAACAGAAGAAGGATTTTATATTGCCAGGAAGGATGTGAGAGAGCCTTTCTAGCAGCAAGAAGCCTACAAAGAAAGTTCAAGAGAACTAGGTAACAAAAACCAAGTTTCTTCCTTTGTCTAGATAAGAATTTACTGAGTTTATCTAAGCTTTTACATGTCAAACCATGTTTACAGATACTTGGTATGGTTGTCCATGCATTTGACAACAACTATATCTTCATTCATTCATTAATGGACTGGGAAAGACATCTTTAAAATTTTGAAACACAATGCTTAATTCTATTGACACAAATCTCAAAATGTAATGAGTGTCTCCATGTGCCACTTTACACATAGTATGTTTCCTCCAAAATGGTCATATAAAGGAAAATGTTATCAATGAAGAATGTAGAAAAACTAGGGTAGATGAGTACTGTATCTAGCTTGAGGGGGAAAAAAACCAAATAAATATACCCTTTTCATATTAAGTTTAAAGGTACCTTATCATGCCTCTCAGCCACATAAAAATGTTTATTATTCAGAGGCACCTTTTATTTTCTCTATCCTTCCTTCATACCTGGATGGTTTTGTAGTACTTTTCAAGCAGCACAAAGTAAAAACTAAATTCCAGCAGCAGAACCAGCACTTATGCAACAGATAGTGTTTAGTTGTTGCAGGTTTCTATTGCAACAGTTGATTCATTACACGTGTATGAAGCAATTGTTGATTTCTTTGTTGGGGTGTTTTTGAAGGATATGTGCTTACCTAGTTATCTATTAATATCACAAATGCAAAGAAATACTGTATAATGAGCTAGTCTGCCATTAGGTTTGCAAGCTTCTCATCTTAGTTTTACTGTTACGTGCCATCAAGTCAACTTCAGTTAATAGTGACTTTATGGCCAAGAGACTACCAAGAGTTCCTGTTATTTAATAGCCCTCACCCATCTTTGCAAATTTAGGGCCATGGCTTTCTTATTTCACCTGCATATGGCCTTCCTCTACTTCCACTGCTTTTAACTTTACCAAGCATTATAATCTTTTCCAATGAGTCATATCCTCAGTTTTGTCATTCTGGCTTTTAGGGAGAGTGTTCTGAGATTTTCTCTCAGACCCATTTGCCTTTTTGGTGGTCCACAGCATCCACTGTCATCTCCTCCAGCATCACATTTCAAATGATTCCCCCCCCCCGTCAGCTTCCTTCACTGTACAACTTTCACATCTGTGCACAGAAATCAGAAATATTGCAGTATGGATTGCCCGGTATTCTTAACACTTGCCTAGTTCCTTCATAACTGCCTTTCCAGCTTTTGGTCTTCTTATTTCATAACTACAGTCTTCATTTTGGTTAATGACTGAGCCAAGGAACAGGATTCTATCATCTACTTTAAAATTATGTAAATAAATAGTGGTCATTATATTTCAAAGCTGTCCTTGAAAAGTGTTTGTAAGCTGCAGCTAGTGCAAAATGCAGCAGCCAGACTGATGTAAGGTGCCTATTTTAGATACCATAGAACACCGGTCTTGCAAGAACTGCACTGGCTTCCAGTTCGTTTCCAAGCTCATTTCAAGGACCTAAACTACTTAGGGGCAGGATACCTGAAAGACTACCTCCTCCCCTATGAGCCTGCCAGAAATTTGAGATTTTCAGAGATGCTTTTGTGTGCCCCACTACATGTACCCATTAACTTAACTTTGTGTGTGAAGTTAATGGGTACATTTAAGGGGCTTTCTCTGTAGCAGCACCTGGACTGTGGAACTCCCTACCCAAGGAAGTCAGGCTGGTCCTATCCTTTTAAAGCTTCTGGCAGGCAGCCAAAGCAGTGATGTTCTGCATGGCATTCATTGTTTAAAATTGCTGTTTGACTGTATTAAAATTCTAGGGTTAGACTGCTTTTAGTAGTTTAGCATGTTTTTAAAATGTTTTTATTTGTTCATCATCTCAGCAATCCATATGGGCTGAGAAGTTATACACAAAACTTTAAATAAATAACTGCATAAATAAAATATTTGTTCTCTTTATTATTCAACTACACTTTCTTCCTTTTTTGCACTTTCTTCCTTAAATTTAACCAGTAGTTGTTCTAAGTCTCTCCTATTTTTCTGCTACTAATGTGGTATTGTCTGTGTATCTTACATTGTTGCTGTTCCTTACCCCAATTTTCATTTAATCTTCCTTTCTGTATATGCTATATTAAATAGCCTGATTCAAGCACAACTTTATCTAATCCCTTTACCAATGGGAAATAATTTTGTTTCTCTGTATTCTGTCCTGATGGTCTCCAGAGTTTAGGCCACTTATCAGGACAATCAAATATTATGGCACTCCAGTTCTTTAGACTGAACCATAATTTAAATTATTTATTCACAATAATTGATAAAGCACAAACTAATTTTATCTTTGAAATTATTCAGTGTGCTCCATTAGCTAATAAATATTTGCAATATGATCTCCAGCATCCCTTCTTCTTCTGAATCTAGCTTGGATGCCTGGCATTTCTCACTTCGTATGTGGTGAAGTCTTTGATGTAAAAAAAATACCTTGAGCATCACTTTACTTGCATGGGATGATCCAATAGTTGCTAATCTTCCAGATGTCCCCTTTCTTTTGTTGGGGCTGAAATGTATATGGAGCATTTTTCAGTCTGTAAGGCATTGCACCAGCCTTTTTTTTTTTTTGATAAATATATTTATTGAAGCACAATATTAACAGAATACATCAAGAGTCTTGTATATCGAAATTTACATAAAATATATAAAATAGAGAGAAATTATTCAAAAGAGAAGAGATTAAATTATGTTCAATTAACCTATATAAGCATACTTCCAAAAAAAATTCTTTTTGATGGGATTGCATTCGAAGCTTGAATAAAAAGATACCTGTATTTTCACAACAATTTTAACCCCACCTATTTTTTTTAATCAACTGTAATCTGCCAATATATAAGTGATTTCAGAACATGTTATACCGACATTCAGTGTTCAGTATCGCTCACATAAAACATTTTAGTATTCTTCAAAATAGAGACACAGGTGTAAATAGATTACTTAAATTTCAATGTGATGTGTCTTACATTCATAACTAAACAATAGTGTTCTAAACAAAGAAATTCACATGCAGAATTAGAGGCATATATTATTTGTACCCTTTTGTAAATATAAGTATACTGGAGCCCATTCAGCCTCACATGTCTTTAGGCTGATCTTTCAAATTCCAATTTAAAATGTCACAGTCTTTCATTTCAAGTAATTTTGTAATCCATTCCTCTATTTCAGGCACATTATCAGTCTTCCAGTGCTTTGCATATACTATCCTTGCTGTGGTTATCATATACAGGATGATATGCAGATATTTCTTTATCAAAATTTGTTCTGTTTCTGACAGTATATCTAATAAGAAAAATTCAGGTGAGAATGGGAGATTGATATTACTTTATGTATATTTTTCCAGTATTTGTTTACATGTAGGCAGGTCCACCGCATATGAAAATATGTGCCATCAGCAGTATAACATTTCCAGCATTTATTATCTGATGATTTACACATTTTCTGTAATTTAGAGGGAGATAAATGCCATCTATAAAACATTTTCAAATAATTTTCTTTCAAATCTTGAGATAGCATACATTTTTGGGTCCTTCGCCAACTGTTATTCCAATCATCCAGTTGAATTTCTCTTCCAATATTCTGAGCCCATTTTATCATCTCATCCTTGATGGTTTCTGATTCTTACTATCCAAAATAAATTTATAAATCTGTGAGGTTAGGTGAATGGGCTTTTCAAATATTGCAATATCAAATTCATTTGTATCATGTGTACTCTGGAACCCTTCCAATTTAAAGTCCATTCTATATTGCTGTTTTAACTACATGTATAAAAACTATTGACAAGAGAATCCCAGCCTTTTTTGAAGCATCAAAGCATCAAAGGTGTAGTCACTATACTGCATCCTTCTGTCCATCATCCACTGTGTCCTAACCTGCTGTCCAGTAGTCTTGCTTAATAAAACATGAAGTGAAACATCACAGGAAATACATGGTCTGTATTATTTCCTTTCAGGGATCGGAATGACACTGAGTGAAAGCATATCATATTCCCATAGCAATGTCCCACCATTTTTAAATGGTTTTCATCACAGGCATGCCTCTCCAGAGCCTCTCCAGAGCATTAAAGGTTTCCCCTAAACGCTTTTTAATAATTTTCCATATGAATTTATTGCTTTTTCTTAAAAAAAAAACTTTTAAGAAAACTGCCTGTCGGTTCAAGTCAATTTAATGAACCCACTGACTTCTATAAAACTAGATGTCATGGCAGCAGTTAGGAAACTGGAAATAAGATTTACATTTGCTGCAGTTCAGCCAAGCCTTTTCTCTCCCTGCACCCCAATTATGTTTCTACAGTTTCAAATAATAAAAGCTGCTCCCGAGTAAGAGTTATAGTAGTGACAAAGGACAGCATTACTGCCATTGACTGTGGAAATGACTGTAAATTTAGTAGGAAAATGCTAAATTATCTTGCTACAGAGGCACGGCATCTTTAAATATACTTGAAGTTTATTTTAAAAATCAAGCAAACCAGAAAATAGTAATTCTTCCAGCTTTCTTCTGAATGAAAAGAGTATTTACAATGTGTATTTACAGCTGTCGACTGGTTTAGAAAAAGAAATCATAAAATGTCTTAACCAAACTTTTGAAGTACAAAAATATATTTTTATTACAACATTTAAGAGTTAAGGCCACAACACGTCTGTAAGACTGTGATACCCATATCTCTTGAAATAAGTATAATTATGAAAACAAATAAATACTAGGCCCCAAATCATCTAAATCAGTCTAAACATGTACATTTTACACAAATACAAATCCATCACTATAACCAAAACAAATAAATCATTATTGTTTTCAAGTATCAGTTGAAATAATCAGCTTGCATGAGATCACATACATGCAAGTGTCATTCATTTCAATCTTATAGTACTACACAGGTAGAGGATGTTTTTCTGTCCTGATTTGCCGGTGGCATCTCCCTTTGATTTCCTCCAGCATGGTTCTGGTTTTCATCTTTACTCTTTTCATCAGATACGCACACTTGATTGCTTGTTTCCTGTTCACTCTGAGGTAGTGTTTCAAGTTTGTTTTCATCACAGTTGCATGCATTCTTCTGTCTCGAAGACTTTCGCTTAAAAAAAGAAAACTAAAAGACAGACAAACAATTATAAATAACCCTTAAAATGACAAATTAAGACTGAAAATGGTTAGATATTGTAGGAAGCAGCTTGGACATGTTTATCCCATCTTGAGATAATATGAAATTATACATATTTCTAGTGTGATGACTAATAATCTGACTCATCCATACCCCATGCTCCAAGACTTCTTAGAATTCAATCCCACTTGGATTCAATGGGGCTTATTTCAAAGGGAGTTTGCACATTAGTTCACTTATAACCCTTGCAGCAGTATTATGACTATAGCCAATAGAAATAGGCTAGAGAAGCAGAATTCCTAATAAATTACTAAAACACAAATGAAGCATTATGCAGCTGTATGATAACTGATAACAGATGTTTGTTTACAACATGCAAACAGATTGCAAAAGTTGAAGCTCACAAAATAAAGGTAGGTATATCCTCAGCCAATTATTCTGCTTTGAGATGGAAAAATTTATTTGGCATACAGCATCCTTGATTGTAAATTTATTCTACCTAAACAAGTGATGACCATTATTTTCCACGTAATCTATCCTAAGCACATGTACCTGGAAAGAAAATTGGTTCTGTGTATCTTCAAAGTGTTATAAAGGGGCAGAATATCTTGGTACACAGTATCTTGGAAATTCAGAGATTACAGAACCAGGTTGCATAATTCTTGTAATTTTTTCAGCCATGTACACAAACATGGTACCACCTCCTCCATATTGTACTCCTTTAAAATATAAACTGGTGATTCCAAGCTCCAATATGCCTTTCTGATTTGTTTTTTTTAATCCTACCTGTACATATAGAATATTATGTCTAAGAATCAATGATAAAAATATTCCTAACATGAATTTTCTATTAAAAACCAGAACATACATTTAAATATGTAAGCCTTTGTCATCTGTAGTCTGAAGTAATTATAGTCTAAAAAAGAGTCTGTCATGTGGTATCATGTTTCTCCATGTTTGAACCTGAGCTGGCTTCAAATTAAGAGAATCCAGGAAAGGGCTGTAACTTATTTCCTGACAAATGAAACTGCAAGTCAGCTTTTCCACACAGAATGATTATCACCTCTTACTGAAACTATGAGAAAAGGATATAAAATATAAAAATGCATAAGAAACTCAATCTGACTCGTAAAAAACAGGAACAAAACCAGCACTTAATGCTGAAAGGATTTTAAAAGACAAGGCCAAAATAATTTGCCAGGTATTGGGTTATGTTCAAATTTCAAAATTTCATGCTGTAAAGAAATAATTTACAGGCATCTGGTGGCAGCATACTAAGTGTGTAGTGTTGCTAGATGGAAGAGATTTTAGTTATAATGTGCAAAATCACATGAAAAAGAGATGACTAAACTCCCTCAGATTAAACTATCACTTATCAAGTGTGATCTACATTCAGTTGTTCAGTTCATAAATCACACACACAGATTACCCACTTTTTCCTGGTATTGGAAAGCCAGGAAAAATACATTGAATAGTAGCTGATTCTCAGTAGGAGTCTTGTTAAATTCCTCAGGATCACCCTGTATAGATACTACGTCTCAAGAGAGGGAATGCGTAAGAGCTGGGCATGTAAACCCTGATTCCAACATCCACAACATCACCATGTAAAGAATACTGACTGCTATTATACAATGTAATCTTTGGAGAGTGGCTCCTTTGCCTTCCTCTGAACTGAGACAGTATGACTTGCCTGAGGTCAACCAGTGGGTTTCCATGGTTGAATGGAGATTCAAGGCCTGATCTCCAGAGTCGTAGCCCGACTCAAACCACTACACCATGCTGTAACAGTATTTATAAAAGTGCATCTATCTGCATGGACTCTTCAAGAGATTAAACATGCATGAGCCATAGCCCTTAACTGTGTCTCTCTAGAGCCCATGCTATTCCTTACTCTGCAGAGAAGGGAGGGCAATCACAGGGCTAGAATGCATACTGGAGAACATAATTTAGCTTTGATACGGTCAAATTCTGAAGATCATACTTTAACATTAACTTATCATAATGGGGAAGGGAGATACCAAAAAAAGGGTAAATGAAATGGGAAGGAAATTTCTTTACATGATTGAAGATACATATTAGATGTACTAATAAGATTTTTTCTTCCTTTTTTGCTGTTCAGTTGCATTGGTTTACATTAGCTTTCTTTCTTACCCTTTTTGCTTTGTCCAGTAGTCTTCCTGAAGTTCTGTCATGACTGCCTGCAGTTGGTGGAGAAGAACTGTTTGTACCATGAACTTCAGCTGCCTCACTCTCTAAAAATAGTACAATAGATTAGCAATCATTTCTGTAAACCTCTTTTCAGTTATATCAAATCCAAAACTTAGTATCATGAACTTTTCATCTTGAATGAAACAGTACAGCCAAACCTCAAGAATTTCAGTTCTATTTACTCATGCTTATTTTTAGTTGCCGTTGTTTTTAACATGGACTGCAGATGCTTATGACAGATGATTGGGTTTAATATTAATGAGTATGTGAAATGTTTTGTCTAAAACTTTTACAGGGCAAAGAAGGCAAGGGCATGCTCAACATGAAAGCAAGAAAACAGCAGATAACCCATTCAACAAAGTTGCCTTACATTTTTCAGTTCTCTTGTAGCTGAAGAAAACTACTCTGCCTTACTAAGATCACCTCAAAATGGTAGGTATTTTTGATTCTCTCTCTGTCTTACTCTGACTCTCTTTTAACACACAGGTAGCTTAGCAAATACACTGTCTAAGAAACAAAAAATTCAGTCTGACCTGAGAAGGATTCTTATCAAATGCTACAGAGCCAGTATCAGACACTGTAAGCAGTACTGAGAAAGACACTGACGTGAAAGTTACCGGTATCAATTAAGAAAGAGCTAGGACTCCTTTAGAAAACACAGAACACTCCTTTCGTCTGAGCAGGAGTCAGTTCAGTGTTTCCCAAACCAGAGCTACAAATATAAGATGTCGAAAGTAAAATTGTATATTTTCCCCACCTTCCTTAATTGTATCTTCTTCTGGAATAGCACCTTCTTTCTACAAGTAACAAAAAACAAACAAGAAATCATAACATTAATCTTTTTTGCAAAAATATAAATATTTGATTGTGACAAGTTTTAAAATGAATTCTCTAAAAGGAATACAAAAGTACTATTTGTTAAAGAGATTATCAAATGCCCTGTTATATTTTCAAGTAACTGTGCAATAGTTAAACTCTGGAAGATATACAGTGACTTGCAGAAATGTTCAGCAACCAAGAAGTGTCAGTTTGATTTTTTTTTTTTACTTAACCTTTACACCACAACAAAAATCTTTTGTACCTTCCCAACATTGAGGATCTTGTGTACATCATGTAATAAGGTCCATTTCAGTTCCAGGTTGTAAACCAGCAAAATGTGGAAAAGTCAAAGGGTGTGTATGTGTGAATACTTCTGTAAGGCACTGAATACTGCCCATTTGCTTCACTGCTACAGCTGAATAATTACGCCAAAAAAGGTAGAAAATATGTTTAAATAAATGAAAATTAAGATATCTCATAATCTTGAGAATCCTCCCTGAGGGTTTCTCTCCACCATTACACACTAGTGCATCCCTAACACAATTTCATTCAACCAGCATTACCCTCCTCCACTATTTTAATGTTTCCTGCTTTCACAAAATGCTCTTAACTGAAACCTCCCCCAAAGAATTTCTTCCTTCTTCAAACTCCCTCCTCAAAACTCAGTGGTTCCTAGTAATATAGCCTGCAACCAAGCCTAAGCATGCATAATTGAATTAACTGCATATGGCTTCTCCGCACTCCACCTCTTCTTTTTGTTTCACCTCCTTGCATGGAATTTTAGATTCCAAGCACCCTGGAACCAGGACATTTGCTTCTGTTCTCCACAATGTCCAATGTTCACTAGTGATGCTGAATAAATAAATAAACATGGCAAAACCTACTTCAGACTTCTTCAGTATGTACTTAATGATCTTATTCAGTATTTTCTCTTGATTAAGCACTAGAAGAATCCCAGATGAAATGCTGAAATATAACTAACGTGCAGTAAAGGAATTGATGATTTACCTCTACAGTTTCTGTAGTCATATGATTGTTTCCCACACTTTCACATGATTTACTGCTCTGTCCCACATCTTCAGGTATTTGATTATCTTTATGTTCCATGGTATTTTGTTCTTCCTTGTTTCTGTCTTCCTTTTCATCACTTTCTTCTTCTTCATTGCCATCACCATCACCACCAATCTCTTCCTCACCTGATGATTCCTGATCCTGTGGTATCATTGAAGAAAGAAATTTTACAGTTCATGTTAAAGAGAATGAATAAAGGTTACCAGACTCATATCAAACTTCTCCACTGGTTATGTCCTACAATCCAGAATTTAACAATTTAAACACTTTTAAGGTCTTAATGTATAACGAAGTCTGAGAACTAAGGCAGTATGTATAATATAAAAATATGTTCCAACATGTGCCTCAAATTACAATGAATAATTGGGTATAAAAAAAACTTGCAAATAGCTTACCTCTACAGTTTCTGCAGCCCTCCGATTTTCTTCTTCAATCTTTAATGATTTACTGCTCTGTCCCTCATTTTCAGGTGCTTGATTATCATAAAGTTCTACTGTATCTTGCTCATCTCCCTCATGCTTGTCTATTTCTTTTCCATCATAGTCCAATTCTTCTTCACCATCACTACCACTCTCTTCCTCATCAGATGATGTTTGATTCTATGACAGGAATGAAGATAAATATTTTATAGCTTATATTAATCAGAATAAAAGACTTCAAACCACAAATCACTGTTTCATATTAGACAAAGATTGCAATCTAGACCTTCACAGTTTAAATGATTTGAGCAGAGAGAGAATGTGTGCTTCTATTAAGAGCGACTGCTAGAACTATGAAGGAGATACATTAGAAAATTGTCCTAACCAGTGATGTAGACTTGAGTCGACTGTCTTGGACTTAAGTTGGTTCAGTGACTCGACTTGGACTCAACTCAACTCGAGACTTGTATATTTTTAATGACTGACTTGCTGTCCTTGGTTCAGTAACATAAGACATTAATCCAGAAACCTTGAAACTTTGAACAACGCTTCCATGCTTTTTTGCCTACTGGTCACATGACAATCTGTCTCAAACCCAAAGTGTGGGCACATTTCTCAGAGGGGAACCACAAACAATGGGATTGAGATGGGACTGAGGTATGCTCAGCAGCCTATGCTGGCACATATCAGAGGAGTCTTCTAAAACTTTACCCAAGAGGAGAAGACAAGATTCACCCCAGAGTGCAAGGTGCATTTCTCAGAGGGGAACAGCAAAGGTGTTAGGCAACAGGCTTGAGGAGGAAGGAGCCTTCCTTCTAAAGATTTTGAAGCTTCAGTAATGGGGAGTAAGAAGGATCCTATTCCTCACTTCTGAAAAATCCTCCAGCTTCCAAAATGGAAAGTAAGAAGGATCCTATTCCCCATGTCCGAAGCTGCAGATGGCAAAATTACGAATGCGGAGGGCTAACTCTGCTTAAATTGTTAAAATTGATTTTATTCAATTCTGTCTAAAAATTCTGAAATATAGGTTGGGGTATAAAGTTGGCTCCCAGACTTGAGACTTGACTTCAAAATATCTTCAAGGACTTGAGACTTCGCTTGAGACTTGACTTGAGACTTGGAGTAAAAGACTTAAATACATCACTGGTCCTAACCAAGGACTTCAATAGGCACCGAATCTAAGATCACCCTGCTGACTTCTAATTTACTGTGTTTTGGATTCATCTCACAGAAAAAGGAAACATATTGAATAATAATTCTTACTTTCAGAAAATCTTGAGCATTTTACTAAATATTCAAATTTACATCTCTAATTTTAAAATTATTTTATTATTCCATTTTGCATAAAGCAGAGCTGTCTTTTATAAAACTGAGATTTTATTCAGGAAGGGAATATATTAATATAATTGATGAAGCAATTCAACTTGCATCCATACAACAAGAATCAGAGGCAAATTTCATACAAGCTATTATTTTGTGTAACCCTGGCAATTACGGTATTACGATAAACCTGAATAATGCTGCTGTTCTAAATACACACATACTTGCCTCAAAGTAAATTCGACTGATTCTGTGTGTGTCCCTTCAAATCACCTATTGTCACATGGTAACTCCATGAAATTTCTCAGTAAAAATGTATAAGATCATGTTACAAGTTTGGAAATTCTCTCTGAATAGCAACCCATATTTGCAAGTATATACTGTGCCATTTTTTTCAGTGCCTGGCTAAAGACAATGAACATTAATTGATACGAAGAAATAGCTTTGATTAACAATTGCAGAACACGAATATGGCTGCTAGAAAATGCCCAAGCATATGCAAGAAAAAAGAATGCTGTGGGTCTATGACACTCACAAGCCAAGGCAATTTAAATTTACACCTGATCATCAGCTCTCAAATAATCAAGGCTGTAAGAAAGCTCCTTCAAGACTTTTCTTACTTTTAGAGCTTCTCCAAATTCCAGTGTGCAAGAAAAGAACTGAACTAAATTAAAATGGGTCCCAACTCTGTACAGAAGATACAATTATACAGAACATCCAGCAACCACTTTACACTTTCAGTGTCCAATTATAATTAATCCAATGAGAGGTTTTTGAAGTCAGAGCATTTGAGGCAGGACACGGAAACAAATAGAAAACATTATATATATGTATATATACACACACACACACTTCTAGCACATAACTTCACAATCTTAGACTAAAGCTACTTAAATTACCTTCTGGCGTGCCAGCTCCCAGAATGCAAGGTCTCTTCGTTACAGCCACAGCATGCATTTAGAATTGATTCATTATGAAAGAAAACAAAGCTCTTTCTAATAGTCATGTTTAAACACAAATCTCAAAAACTGTACTCCATCCTTGTATGTTTCCATTGTATTATGACAGTGCTACTCAAAGTAGCTGTCTTTTGACCAGTGCTAGTCTCTGAAACATTGGTTGCTGGTCCCTGGCAAGTTTCCAGAAAAGAAAGAAAAAGTTGCAGCCAATGGGCCAGTCTCTGGCACAGTGAAATACCCTCAAAACTGCCAGTCCCTCACATCAATGCCCGAGAAGCACTGTCCTTTCTATTGTTTTTTCCCTCATAAAGGACATCTTCTATGAAATCTCTCTGAACCAGATGGACCAGAGCTTCACCAGGACAAAGCAAAAAAGTTCTGCACTCCTTCAGTGAGCTGAGCAGGCAAAGTAGTGAAGTTGAGAGAAAGGAAAAACAATATAAACTTTTTTAATGGTTAAACTGGACAGTGTATGAAAGGGGACAAAGCAGAATCCAAAGATGAGTTTAAAAGTGTAATCTACTTAATGGGGACTCACCAAATACCTATCGTTTTGCAAAGTTCTATATTTCTGCTAAGTGAGGAGAAACAGCAAGCAGAGGCAGGATCGGGACTCTTAACAAAAGCTGTAGCAAAGCAGCCAGACCAATATACCAGCCAAAAGATGGGGATCTAGCTTCATCACACGGGCACTTAAGCATCAAAACCTTCTTCCTCCTCGTCTTCCGTCACTCCTAGAGCTCTTGTGCCACCTGAAAACTGACTCCAGAAAGCTTCACAGCCCTTTGGACCAGGCTGAGTGATCAAAATAGGAAGTAACCACCCCTCCTAATTTCACTGAGGGAAGCAGTTTTGCCATCTGATGTTCACTGCTGGATTATGGCCATGACTGTATTGTTCAGTGTTTTAAAGATGCAACAATTTCCTTGATGCTGCAGATACTTCAGCTGAATTAGTGTTTTGTTTTTCCTGCATGCATACATCTTTCTTTAGATCTCACAATGAAAAGACTTTAAAAAGTTTAAAAAAAAAAAAGGCATGGACATGAATCTGGTTTAAAGCTGCCTATTCCTGTTGTTATCCAGATTATCTACATTTTGTTTCCCAAGTTCCAGATCAAGGAAAACAGAAAATGTTAGGTCCTTGTACATCAACTCAGTCTCTCCCTCAGTATTGGAATTTGTCTGTTTTAACTGTGTAAGAACTTTAAGGGCAGGAGTAAGTAAAGTACAGCCCATGAGCTGCATGCAGGCACCAAAGGCCTCCACCTGACTCCTCCTCAATTTGGTGGGCTGGGAAAACTTTTGCCCAAAACTAGGAGCCATTTTGCATTTACATTACATTGCATTTACATTTCCTTTTCAGGCATTTAATCCCTCTTAGGCTGAAAGGAGAAACCCAGCCAACCCATTTTTGGAACAACAGTCCACCAGAGCCTGAAAAGGTGGCATCCCCATGGGGCAAAATGGCCAACATTCTGGGGCAAATTTGGAGGGGGGAGTATGGGACACAAAATGGAGATGCAGTCCTTTAAGGATCATATGTCCATGGCTAATGCTGCCCCTTCCAGCCTGGCAGAATGTCATCCCTTTTTTAGAGCAAACAACCAATGTGCATGCACACACACTTTCTCAAAATCACAGGGAAATCCATACATGTTGACTCCTTAAATAGATTTTAAAAGGCAGAAACAGTCTTGGAAAAAATCCAGATCACCATTCCATAACTCAGCTTACATTTCAAAGTTGTTGTTTTTTTTAAAAAGGCAAAAGCATTGTAACTTAAGACAATGGTTGCAGCATCCATAAACATTGCAGAAGTTGTGCAAATGTCATCAAATGGTTATACATTCATTATTAATACATTAGATGGGAGTGCAAGGTTGGAGAGATAAGGTTTTTGAGAAGAGAACTGGGTCAGTAGTTTCCCATACAGATCACTTATAATTCTATTCTGAGGTGGAATTTATTTTCCATTATAACACCCAAATACATGAGATTCAGTTTCAGTTAAATATGGAAGGTACCGTTACTCCTCATGATTGGAGATGTGTTAAAAAAATTAAGTGCCTATTTAAGAAACTAATACCACGGTACGGAGGCACTGATGGGCTTCATTCCAAATATTCTCATTCTATCAATCCAACCATTGGCTCAATCTAGACATCATTAGGATTGTGCAAATAATTTTTACTGCAGCTATGAAATCCTGAGATTAGAATGTCCTGCCAGGATAGTGAAGCTGAAAGATCCCAAAACCATGTTTACAGCTACGTACAGTGGTAAAAATTAGCTGTATTCCATTCTTTTAGAACAAGTTTTCCAAATATGCACTCATACTCATCTACACATACAGTCACTTAACAATGACAAAGAATGAATGTAATAGACTGTATTTTAAGGATGCACCTTAATATTTATTAGAATTCTACAAGTCTGATTGATTATTCTCCTAAATCAACACCAGAACTAAGCTTGTTCATTTTTTGTCCCAAGATGAATCTGCAAACCGCATTTGAATTATCACACACACACATGCACACACAAAACCCCTTTGAACTCCAGTAAATGCTCCTGATTCAGTAGAAAAAAATATTTATTAGAATTTCATAAGGCACATCAAATACTGACTACAATCTATGTGTATGGGAATATGTCTGGAAAAAAAGGACAATGGAACACATATCCTTGTATACATCATCCATGCACTTGTTTGTCTAAGACATATCAAGATACTTTGTCCTTCATCTGCATGTGTACTGAATTGAAAAAGAAATTAAATGGGAAAGACAGTTTTTAAGGCATGTTTATACCACTGGCTGTCAACACTAACCAACTAGATAATTCCAGGAATCTTGCAACCACCAGGGCACAACAGAAAGAGCTACTCCTAATGACTGACCCTTAGTAACTGGTAATCTGTCACTGAACAAGTGTTTCCAATACCCTATTTTGTCACCACCTTCCCCTTCCCTAGATACACCAATGTGAGTGTTGTCCACAGACCCCAAATACACCCTGGATGTTGGAAATGCAGGTCTGGACTATGGAAGCTACTTGTCAGCATAGTGCTTTTTTAGAAGATTAGACTCAACAGTCCCTGCTGCCAGCAGGAACTTCTGAAGCCCCCTCCCCCAAATCACCAGCACCCAGTTCTCCAAAGCAGATTTTCCAGAGGAACAGGGGACAGCAGGGCAAGCAGTGCCTCAGCAAATATAGCTTTCTTTTCACTGTACCAGCAGAATTGTACTGCTGGATGAGAAGCCTTCAATGGAGAGAAAGAGCCCACCCTGGGGAGAAGCCTCTGGATAAAAGATGCAGATTCCAAGACAGGTGTGGACTGCCCAGGGCATACACTTGTGTGAAAAAGATGCTTAAAAAAGAGTTAAATACTCTTAACATGCTAGAACATTTTCTTTACTGGGGACCCCCTATAAATATAATTTGTTGCCTTGGTCCCTGAAGACCTAACTAAAGATTTTAATATTTAAATTTAGATTCAAATATTCAAATTTAGATTTAAATATTAAATTATTTATTTATTTATTTATTTATTTATGGCTGGCTGGCTGGCTGGCTGGCTTCTGCAGACTAGGATTCAAATCCCTGCTCAGAAACTGGGTGATCCTGGGCAAGTCATATTCTCAGCCTTAAAGGAAGGCAAAAGTAAACCCCTTTTCAACAAATCTTGCCAACAAAAGCTTGTGATAAGTTCACTTTAGGGTTGTCATAACTAAGAAATGACTTGAATGCACACCAACAACAAAGTGCTGCTGACAGTGCGAGGTCCTTTCTAGTCATCATGTCTCTCCCTTTTAAAAACTGACTTATGGAGACCCTAAGATGAACCTACCATGGGGCTTTTCTTGGCAAGATGTTGCCTGTCTCTGAAGCTGAGAGAATGTGATTTGCCTGAGATCTCCCAGTGGGTTTCCACGGCCAAGTGGGGATTCAAACCCTGGTCTCCCCACAGTCATAGTATGGGTGTGCTCACGTACTTGCCACCGTGTCCCTTTTGTCAGGGATGCAGCAGCTGTGTGTGTGTGTGTGTTTGCGGGCACTGAAACTGCTCCCTCACTTGCAAATGAGGGAACAGTTTTGGCACACACACAGCTGCCACTGTGTCCCTCAACACCCACACTCCTGCTGCCATGTCCCTGATGAAAGGGACACAGCAGCATGTGTGATCACGTGCCCAAACTACTCCCTCATTTGCAAACAAGGCAGAAGTTGCAGTACCCTCCCCACCCACCCCACCACCACATCCCTGTTGCTGCCATTGCTGTTAATGTCCAGCAGCAGAGCTTTGTGGACTCCAGGTTAAAAGCTACTATGCTAGGAGACTGAACTTCAAGTTATAACATCTGTTGACTTATCTTGCCTCTGCAATGACCTCAACAGGTGCATGGTCCTTAGACAAGCCAATATTACCTGAGTCTTTGCTCCTCCTATCAATAAAATGGGCATAACACTACTTAAGTACTTTGCAGGGCAGTTATTACTGTTGTAAGGATTATAAACCAAGTCAAAGAAACATACTGAACCCTCTAAAGTGTTAAAGAAATGTGATGTTGTGTTGAACACAGGGCACTCACTCCTTTGGCCGCTGCACATTTAGGTCTGCCCCCACCCCCCCAAGCAGCAAGAACCAAACTGTAGGAAATGTAAACTCAGCACAAACAAGTCACTGGTTTCAAACATGAGAGAGTTACAAACACTGCATGTCTCTTAGTGGCAGATTTCTACCTATGCAGGACTACTTTTAAAGTGCTTTTTTAAAAGGTAAAATTTGAGGCAGTTATATAAAATCTTTATGTTTTAGTAAAAAAAAGTTGGAATTAAAATTTGGCATAGTACTATAGAAAACTCTCTGAGAAATTCACCTCCAGAGCTATTTTAGTGTCAAATAATGTGGGAGCACATTGTTCCAAAACTGTTGTGAATGTTGCAGTCCATTCACTGCATGTTGTTTTGATGTCACTTTTTGCTTAGGGATTTTTATTTTACTGTTTGTCTCTAGCTTTCTGCTTTTTTTATTTTCTTGTTGCTTCTGACCTTTGGTTTTCGTGCCTACTTTTTCTTCCTCTTCATGCTCATCTTCCTCCTCTTCTTGGCTTTCTTTCTTTTTTACCTCCTGCTCCTCCTCTTCCTCCTCCTCCTCTTCCTCCTCCTCCTCCTCTTCCTCCTCCTTCTCCTCCTCCACCGATTTATCTTCAATCTCTTCTTCATTTTCTTCGCCTCCTCCTTCTTCTTCCTCCCCCTCTTCCAGACTTTTTTCTTCCTCTTCCTCCTTCTCTTCTTCCTCCTCTTCTGCTTCTTCTTCTGCTTCTTCACCTTCCTCTTTCTCTTTGTCTTCTTTCACTGCTTCATCTTCATCATCTTCCACATCTTTTCCTTCCTCTCCAACCTCTTCCTCCTCCTCTTCCTCCTCCATCTCTACTTCCTCCTCCTCCTCTTCCTCCTCCTCCTCTCCTTCTTCCTCCTCCTCCTCCTTTTCTTCTTCATCTTCCTCCTCCTCCTCCTCCTCTTCCTCCTCCTCTGCTTCATCCTTATCCTCTTCCTCCACCATCCCTTCTTCCTCCTCCACACCCTCTCCCTCTTCCATACCTTCATCCTCCTCCTCCTCCTCCTCTTCTTCTTCTCCCCCTTCTCTTTCCCCTTCTTCATTTTCCTTCTCATCTCCTCTTTCTTCATACCTTTGCCCCTTCCCATCTCCTTTTCCTTCATCCTCTTCTCCCTCCCCATCTCCCCTTTCTTTATCCCCTTCTTCCCTTCCATTTCTCCATCCTTCATAATTTTCTTTTTCCTCCTGTTCAGTCTTGTTTATCTTTTCTTGCTCCTTCCCCCAATCATTCCTGTCTTGTTCCTCCTCTAATATGCCAGTTTCTTCTGCAAATTCACCCTCCTGTTTGTTTTCGGGTTCTTCTTCCTTTTCAAACTCTTCTACAGCTTCTTCTTCTTCTTCTTGTTCTTCTTCTTCATCATCATCACCACCACCATCATCATCTTGCAGTTCAGTATCTGTGTCATTTTTTTCTTCAGTGATTCTTACTTGGAGATTCTCTTCTTGTCCATCCTCCAGCTTAGCCTCATTTTCTGCTTCAGACTGCAATTCATCATTTTCATCCCTCTCCATGGCTACTATGGCATCTTCCTTATGGTTCTTACTAGCTTCATTTTCACCTCTCTCTTGTTCAGATTCTGCTTCACTGTCAACTTTTTCATCTTGATCCTCATCCTCATGTTCAGCCTCTTCCACAACTATTTCACTTTTTTCACTGCCCTGATTACTTTCTGTATTATCTTCTTCTGTGTGGACATCCTTATCTAATTGTTCTTCTATGTTCATTTTCTTTTCAGTCTGGCCTTGCACACTGGTATCTTCAAAGCTCTCCCTCTCTTTATAGGCATATTGCTTTTCTTCCCACTTAATATTTCTGTTTTCTACTTCCATTTCTTTCTTTGACATGTTTTCAAAATTATACTGATTTATCTGAAGAGCATATTTTGCTGAGCCATTGCTTGTTTCCTCACTTGATGAAGACGATGCAGTTACAGCTATTTGTTTCATTATTTTTTCTTTGTGTTTAAACTCCCTCTGTTTATTGCTTTCTTTAGCTTGCACATATATCATCCCACCTTCATTATGTTTCATTATTTTAGCCTTGGCTTTATCTTCCTGATGATCCACAAATAATGTCTCCATCATATTATCCCTAGTAAGACTAAGAGGAATCTCTTGTTGAATTGACTTGGAACTTATTTGATCCACTTCTTTCCTTTTTGGTTCTTTAAATTCTTCTGTAATAGTGCTCTGAGTGTCAAATTTCATTGCATTAACAGCAATGGACTGTCCAGATTTACCTTTTGAATACTTTTTTCCAGCCTTAATTCTCCTCACAAAAGCATCATAAGAGCTTTTTTCTATAGAGCAATCTTTCCCCAAACATTCTGAATATGTAGATTCCACCTGAAAAGATGTTTCACCCAAATTCAATCCTTCCTGAACCTGGGTGAGATCAGATTTTTTCAATCCACCCTTACCATCAATGTTCACGTTTGCATTTTTATTTTTCTTCTACTCCATATGAGAAGCAACAAAAGAAAAAGAAAAAGAACAACATTAAGAATAAAATGAGAGCAAACAAGACAGCAAACAAATCAGAACATGGAAAGAAAGAGTAAATAGCTTGATAGGATGGGAAAGAGACATAAAATGGATCCAGGGAAGCATGAGTGCTATTTATCCATCCCTATGCTGCCAGTCTGTGCGCACTAGGAATATCCATAAGACTGAGACTGCACAGAAAAGGAAAAGTTCGTGGAACTTGATGGGTGTAAGGGCTTTTTCACTTGCACTGGGATTCTTCAGATCTATCTCTATAATTCCGATGCTCTAGTAAATATATTTCTATTGTTTTTATTTCTGTGACTACAAAACTCATTCTATGACTTCACTCTATGTTTATAAAGTACATTTTTTGGCATTATACATTCTAATTGGCTTGCTAATTATGCTGATTATATGTACATTAATATTCTAACACAAACTTTTTTCAAGTTTTATTTTTATGTACTGTGCCCTTGTCAGACACACTGTCCTACTGCAGGACGTGCTGCTTCTGCACAAAAGGGCATCCCCACTCATTCTGGTGGAGGAAATAACTGTTTTGTACACAAATTCTGTTGTACATAAGGAACTACCTCCTCATGGTGAATTTCTTGTAAGCTGGAGAAGTCAAGGTTTACAGTTGAACACATTCTCAGATCATTACCATAAAAATGAAAAAGAAATAGACAAAGTCCTATAATATGCTGACTTCAAAGTAAAAATGTTTGGTTTTCACTGGCTGTGTTGATTTTAGTTGTTACAGACATATTGCTTATTAGAGGTATTTTGAAAATAATAGTTATATAAATGGAAGTAATGTATTTTGTGTGTGGAAAAGTTTGTGTGAAGCCAAAGTACGTTGCTTAAATCAAAAGATGTCTATAATTGTGGCAGGAAACTACTAAATTCTGAATGCTGCATTCATGGCAGTATTATTAATTAATAGTAATTAAAGGATTGTTTGATTTACCCATTATCATAGGTATTTTTAGCAACAAAAACTTGTAACTCAAAATACATATACAAACTGACATTACCTTTTGTTTTTGAATTGGTGCTAACTCTAATGATTGATCGCTGGGATTCAGTCTCATCACATGGGTCTGAAAAATGTTTCATATAAGTAGTAAGTAACAGCACCAAGTTAACAGTTAGGATTTATAGTCATGCAGTCAGACTTTCTACAGGAAGATCTCAGAGTATTTTCCAAGCAACAAGCCTCACACCTAAAAGCTAACCTCTGGTATATGTCTTTCCTATCATCTGCTACCTGAAACAGGGTGGAGAGATGAAAAAGATGTCAGGGCTCCTGTACCTTTAATAATTGTGTGGAAGAAGGATTTTTTTTCTGGTGAAGCTTTTATATCTAGCTTCACCTGCTGAAATGTTGACTTCTGAACAACCATGCAAGGCACAAGATCTTGATTTCTTTTTTCATGAGCCCACTTTATATCTGAACTCTTTGTCTGCCAACTTTCATATAAAACATAGAATATTTTAAACAAATCTAGAATTAAATAAATTAGATATCCTCCTGTTACCTAAATACTACAAGATGCTCATTTACTGCTGCTTCCTTTCTTCTGATACACCTGCAAGATTTGCTTCAATTTTTAATCACAGTTCAGCATCATCTCCAAACTTAGGCAAATGATATTTAGTGATATTAATGTTTACTAAGCTGACTCTAAGATGACTAAAGTGTAGTTAACTGAAAAGGGAAGCAACTGGATCCTCCTTGCAGCCATATCAGAGAAGACAGAAAGGAGAGCATGAGTCTGAGGCTCATGAATGTGATACTACACTGTAAGTTAAACATTAGGTTAAATTTTTTTGTTGGTTATTTTAAAAAAAAAGTAGCTTTGATTTAACTTATCTGGGAAGAAGGGGGAAACAGGACACCAATTTAAACAAAAGATATTTCTGCAAATCTTATGTGTGACTTTTCCCTATTCAAAGGCAGTCATACTTAATTACTCCCCAGGAATATCTATACCATTTGTTATCAGGAAGTGTAAAGTTATCACAGTGAACACTCCTTCCCATAATATATTTAAATCCTGACATATGAATAGTGAGAGTTTTTCCCCAATGAAATGGAGGATAATCGTGTTCTTTATTATTCTTTGCCCAAGCAGACCACTTCACATGCATCACTGTTTCATGTTTTGAATATTTTAGTTCTGAATACTTCAAAGAAACATTTACTCTATGCTTTTCCCCTTCACACGTTAGAAATCCCAATGTACAGTAGTAATAGTTTTTATGGGTACATGTAATGATGAAAGGATGTCCATAGCACACAGTATAGGAAAAAACAAAAACAAACCTGCACTTTAAGGAAATTCTGAATTAGTCAGCAGAGTCCATGTTTTCTAAATTAACACCACCCATTTTCTGACCTTAAGGCTAAAATGTGACATTCATTCCAACTGACAATTCTAAACATAATATTCAGCAGGTTGAGGTCAAAGATATTCTTATAAAAGCATGTATAGGGAGGAAGTTCTGGACTCTGAATAGCATTTGGGACAAAATGCTGTAAATAAATTTTCCTCTTTGTAATGAAAGTCAATTTTTCGAAACTGTTTCTAATATAAACAAATGTGATACTAATGTATTAGAAACCTAAGGTGCTGTAACTTGGTGGCAGAGCATAGATAAAAGATTCTCAGTTCAAACTCCAGCATTTTAACACATGATTGGGAAAGTCTCCTGTCTGAAGCTCTGGAGAATCACTGCTAGTCACCATATTGATGATCACCTACGGTAGATAGATCAATAGCCTGACTCAGTATAACATAGCTCCTTATACTCCTATATATCAGATTGAAACAATGGTCACACTTAGAAGGCATGTAAAAGCCAGAATGCTTCAAACATTTTGCTTATCGAGAAAGGATGTAGTGCATACCAGCTATTGCTGCTGTTACAAGTAGGAGCTGCTAAACAAACCAGGAAATTTCCATTTGTTAATTGTTTGTTGTGACTTCTGAAATGAGTACTCTGTCTTCTCTCACAAGACAATTTGAGTCTTAAGCCATAAACAAATCATAGCAATGATTCTGCATTGGCTGGGGGAGACAATTCAGAGCACTGAGTTCAGATGTCACCACAGACAAAAAGTCTGTGTCTTATTTAGCTACTCCCAATTGTAGAATGAGCAACACAAAAACCATTAGGCACACACTAAGATTCTTAGATTCTGGTTTATCTTGCCATCCAAACATGGCCAATAAATTCCTCTGATTTCAGCAGAAAATCATGGAAGAGCCAGAAGGGGCCCCATAGGCCATTGAGTCCAATGTCCCACTCACTGCAGGAAATCCAGCTACAGCATCCCCAGCAGGTAGCTGTCCAGCCTCTTTCTGAAGATGTCCAAAGAAAGAGGTTCCACTATCGAACCACTCTTACTGGCAAGAAGTTCCTTCTGATATTTAACTGAAATCCACTTTCCTTTAAAATCATTAGACCTAGTCCTATCCTCTGGAGCAGTCATGTCACACACACCCCAGTCTTCTCTTCACCAAGCAGAACACTCCTTTCTCCTTCAACCTTTCCTCATATGTTTTGTTCTCTGTACCTCTTGTTGCCCTTCTCTGAACCTGCTCAACCTATCCCTATATCCTTAAAACTTGTCTAAATCCTTCTTAAATCCACATTTGTGTAGTTTTAATGAACAAAGCAGGACACATAACGAGAAATGGAAGATAGCTGACAACAGGCACCACTATAACTTTTAAAATGAGCTAGGAGGTTCTTTTGGAAAGCACTCTTGGAGCAAGTTAAGCAAGGCAGACCATAAAGCACTTTGAACATTGCAAGCAATTTATGCCAGCTGTATGAACAGCAGCAGAAGTCTTATCATTTTTCAAGAGAACTAAGGAGCTGTAGTCAGCACCAGCCTAAAAAGCCAAGGACAATGAGACTTTTCACAGACCTAACAGGTGCCACAAGTCATGACTGATATAGCAAAATATTCTATGGTTCTCATGGTAATGAATCAGCATGAAAGCTGTTATATGAGAAAGTGCCTCTTCCACATACACATTCAAAGCACAGAAACACTATTTAAATGTATTACCATATTCAAGACATCTGTGGTATCCCCAAGGGTTCTACCCTCATTTTCATCTGAATCATCCTCTCGTGAACTCTCCTCTGTATCACTGTTCTCTTCTTTCTTATCACCTTTGAAACAGAATCCAGGATGCACAGTAAGAAAAAGCCTTTGTGTTTTTTTTTATGAGAAAAGGAAGTCAGTTCCTTCTCAGTTCATGACTAAGATACAAATGAAGCACAAAAATTCTTGTCTGCCATTTAGTGGGAGAAGAAATTTAGTTTCAGTTAAGTACAAAGTGTGAATGAGAGCAAACAGACATTGAAGTGAGTTCCCCTTGTCCCTGCTGGAAATCTTCTGTTTTGCCTGCCCTATATGACAAATAGCCTGTCGAAGTGAAGGAGTGCTTTTTAAATTGGGAAAACAATCATTGGGGAGAGTCTAATCCCCCTTATTCAACACATCATAGACTATACTGCATCTTCTTCCCACTTGTTGCTAATAATATTAATAAACAACCATGAAGATCCTTTTCACAAATCTCCCACCTCATGTTTACATTGGCCCCCATATATATGCTAGAAAGGAAAAAAAATAAAATAAAAAAAAATTTTAAAAAGTTTCTATTCAGGTAGCCTTGTCCAGACTGTACTGATGTGAAAGATATGGAAAAACTTAAAACAGATATGAACAACAATTCTTGGGTGTTAGGCCAGCATGTTTCCTTATAGACACCCCACCCACCCACACCTTAGAAGTCACTCAGTAGCAACAACAGGCCACATGACAAAGGCAGAAACACAAGAACCAGGTTTTGAATCAAGGTTCAATTTACCTGTTTCATAGTCCAGAGCAGATTCAGTGCCTTTTTGTGTCTCAGTTGCTTGTGAGTCAGGGTGGTTTTCTCTGGGTATATCAAGGGAAACAGTGCTGATGTCACCTGACACAGGCTTTAGGAGGCTTCCTCCTAATGGAGGGAGTGTTCGTACCAATCGACCAGGTTGTTCTGGTGATTTTTCCTTGCAAAGGGTTAGAAAAAAAACAAACCCTCTTTTAAGTCTCCTTAAAAGATAACCAATAAAGAACAGTTAGTTTGCAAGCTGAGGGTTGCATTTGCTTTTAATTCTTCTGGAGTGGATGCTACCTTCTGTGAATCAACACATAGTCTGTCCACTTGCGTTGTGAGTTATCACTTTATGCCTGGGATTCTTTTACAGGGTTTCACTGTGGTGGTGAGGGAAGGTGTACAAAATCTGTCTGCTCTGAGTAACCACAAAGGAGTGCCTTACTTCCTTCATCATTGCTGTACCCATAGCCTTTTTCTTCCTGCTGCCACCACCTGCACCAGCGTAGTTATACTAGCATAGTGCAGCAACAGGATTCTAGCCTAAATCATGAAATCAGCTCTAGGACCATGATCTTTAGATCCTTCTGGGCCAGATCTAAGATATATAGAAATACCTTCAAGATGTTCATACTACATTTAAGTGGAAACTCAAGCCTTTGAGTTGGAGGTTATTTAACCCAATGCTTCTCAAGCAATCTGACATGGGGAAATGGTAATTTCCCCCCCCCCAGTGTGCTAGAGACTAATATCACATATGTGCCACTGGCTACAAATGTTTCTTTCCTGAAAACTGTCCAGGGACTAGCAGCTTATGGTTCAGGCATCAATATGGTCCACAGACCTTGAGTAGCACTGTTCAGTAAGAGAAAGATAGAAAAATAGAAAGGAAAATTACATGCTAAGTATAAGTCAGTAGCATGGAAGTCTATTGATTTATTAAAGATATTTCTGCACTTTCTATATAAGTAGCTATGGTCTCATTATTCAAAATGCATTACACAGGTTGCCTGACTATTTTCATTGTAAAGTAAAACATGGAATCTTCACGTGTTTCACAGCAGTTCTCTCTCAAATTAGGCCTCCAGGGGTAGAAACTATCAGGCTAGACATGGCTCAGTACAGACACAGCTTGTACTGTGCCTCATGTATTGTGCTTGCAAATGGGTGCCATCATAATGTTAGCATAAGAAGATGCTCTGAGGATTTTATCGACTTGTCCTCTTTTACAAAATTAGAACTGGTCAAATTCCCATTTGTGGTATGATTAGTTGAAACACGTCTCATCCTCTCCCATAGTGCTTCTTTTTTTTTTTTTAAAGAGAAAGAATTCTGCTCTCTCATATAGACTGTGACTCCTACTTCACTTCAAATCCAAGAAGCTATTATGAAAATTTTAAAAATACTAATTTTTTACTAATGAGGAAATTTAAAAAATAAATGGAATTTCCTATATGTGGGGTAGAAGATGAATCTGTTGAGGCTTATTAGAAACAATTAAAATTTTTACCTTTTCTCTCCGTCGCACACGTGCTGATAATATTCGACGAATTGTATCTATTAGTAATGTATCTTCACCTGTTTCAGTGACTACAGTAGATAAGCTGTATTCATTTTGGTCTTGCACAGGTATTTTATCTGATTCTTTAAGCCTTGGTGAGGCAAAAACCAGCATGTGACAACCCCCACAGGCTACCTATAGCATAAGAACAACAAAGAACATTAATGTAAGTGCTCGTCTTCATGTGTGTAGTGGGAGGAGGGTAAACAGAAAGCATTTTTCTCCATGAACAGACTCCAGAACATTCATATCTCGGTATAAGCAACTGCAAAAACAATTTCCAAGGCAATTTCTACATGGTATTTCAGAAAAACCATCACAGCAAACAACAGACAGTAAGAAAAAAGCAGACAGACAACAGTAAAATGTTTAACATGTTCAGTTGTTAAGCTCTGGATTTATTTATTTTTTTTGAAGAAAACATTTTATTGGGTTTCCTTAGGAACATGTTTGCCTGTAGTTAATCAGTATAAAGGCAAAGCTGAGATAGTGAGGTAAATGGACAAAACTACATTCTTGAGCCCCCATTTTCTAAGTATGCTTCCCCTTCAGTGCCTGTACATTTTTGAGATGCTCTTAACCACTTGGCTGTCTCCTGTAACAGCTTCTGCCAGTGTTTTAAATGTGAAGGACAGTGAGCTACTATTTGCATGACACCTCACTATAAGTCAGGCTGGGTAGGGATTATGGGAAGAAGAAGTTGAACAACTTTTGGAAGAGCACAATGGACAATAACCATAAAATAAAACTGTCACTGTAAAAATATAAACATGGCAGCACTTACCAGATGTGACAGCTTCTGCTGTAACTGTATGCATGAATAATTTTATTTATAAAAGCCTGTGTATTTATGCATTCATGCACACAGATAGAAAATCACAGGAGGGTAAACTGTAATGAAACTGGGAGGATGGGGTGTCCTACAGACTAGAACGGATTTCCAAACACAACACTCTCTTGCCATCCATTGCACTTGCAGATCGTTGAGGAGTCTAGTCACTGGATTTCTCATCCAGCACATACATTCTGTTTGATATAACCACACCTATATATGTCACCTTGCTTTAAAGCTAACATTTAACATTTAGTTGTTTCCCAGATTCACTGTACTCTGCTTGAGTTTCATTACTCAGTAAAGAGGCCCTGAGTATAAATGTAAATATTATGCTTGTCCCAGTGTTGATAAGGAAGCTGTCTCTTGATGTATAAGAACTTCAGTGCTCTCTTACCTAGAAGCTCATGTCTGCTGGAGTATACAAATCTCACCCATAAAAGTTTTCTTTGTCCTGATCTCAGGAAGGGGAAGAACACTACCATATTTGAGAACCAGAAAGGCCCATTTGGAACTAAGACAATGATGTAACCTCCAGTACAAACCAGGAGACCACTAGTACGAGAAAATGTATCAGAGTTCAGCTAAAGGGACATGAGAACACTTACTTCATTTATATTTTCAGAAAAAGTACACTAAATAGCATGTTTTCTTTGCACTGAATTCTTTCCACTGTGTCCGAAGACAGAGATAACGCAGGCCTGTTGTAGTGACAAGGGTTAGAGTTCAACAGAATCATTTCCAGAGAAAAGGTTGTACGAGTATAAGCCTGCTAAAGTAGCAAGTGTGGTGAGGAGTTTGAAGGTGCAAGGCGAAAGAAGGGCAAAGGTCTCTATTTCCTTGTTTTTCTACCTCCCTTGCTCTATTGTTGCAGGTTTTAACATATACACTTTACAGACAAATCCTGCATATGTCTTCTCTCTTTAGAAGTAAGTCCTACTGAACTCAATGAGTTACCCCAAATAAGTACAAATATTGCTGCAACCTTAACATTATAATATCACCACGTAGCACAGTGTTGTAAAGAAATTTTAGTATGAGGAACAGAATGTCAGGCATCTCAGAAATCTGCTTAAAGATGTACATCACACTGAAGTGTTTTCAGTTCACATAGTGCAGCCCTGTCTTCACTTAGACATATACAGATCTCTTTTCCAGTCTAAACAGTAGGACAACTTATAAACTTGTCACCCAAAGAATTTCCATTTTCTTCAGTGCTCATCTATAATTAAAGAATATAATGCTGTACAGCTTATGGAAATCTTTAAACAGATTCCTTTGAATAAAACATGTGTAGTTCAATGCATGAAGAGGAAAAAACTGGTGCCTTACCGAATGTACAGTAAACCTCAAAAAATTGGAACATAATGTAGGTACAAATTGATTTGTGTAATTTTCTTCCCCAAGTCCTAACTTGCCATGCCGTCCATCTCCAAAGGTATACATAAGACCATTCTCTAAGTGTGGAAAAAAGAGTATTTTTACTAATGTAGAATGCAGAAGAATGTCAAATGGAGTGGACAAAGACATCACCCAGCAAGAAATTAAAATAATACAACAAAGGAAATCAATTCCTAGAGCACAAATTCTAAAATATGATTTTCACACTGGAAAAGTTTTTAATGAAGGTAACAGAAATCAAAGAAACTATACAAAACACAATAAAACTGATCCAGATATGAAATGCTCAGTCTGTTCCTGTCAATCTGTCTCTACCATCTACCTAGTGGTGGTTGTGAAAACTTGTGAAAAAACTGGAGTCACACTTCCAAGTTTACCCTCAAGTCCTATTTACCAAATATTTTTCCAGCCTTCAGTCTTTAATTCCTCATTGACAGCTAGAAATATCAACCTGAATACAGTCTGTGAAGACAAGTAAAATGTAGAGCAACTCAACCAAATCTACAGGAAGTCTAGTCAATGGTCATTGATGCAAGTTGATTAAACGAATAGAAATCACTTTACTCAGAAAAGGGGTTTGCAGGAGAGACATCAACTGTCCTCAAACTGCATCAATAATGCATACATTAAATTTGCATAACCTCGACAGACAGGGAGACACAACTGGTGGAATATTTATTGCACAGCATGAAGATTTACTCAGCAGCCCTGATTTCATCATTACATTAATGATGTATACTGAGACTGATGTATACTCAAACTTTAATGATGCACACTCGGAACTGGAGTCTAAATGCCATATGGCCACTATTTGTTAAGGCTGACTACAATTCTTGCTTGATTTTACATTTTAAAGAGTCACTTTCATGAAAATTATAAGCACCTGAAAGCTTGGTTTATATGTGTGCTCCATGAATCCATTTCAAATAATCCTTCTGAGTTTGATTTGGAAACAAACCATGGTTTGTGAAATTGAAATTTAATGGAAAATCACACTTTGCCTAAATTTGGAACTGAGGGAGAGAATCAGAACATGTGAGGGGAAGAACAAAGAGGACAAAGCACACGTATCTGGAGCACTGTCTCAGTGACAAATCCATGGTTTGGCTGTTTCATGTGAACCAAGCCATTGTACAGGGTATGAAAAAAAACAAAAACAAAACAATATATAGTTAACGATTAGTCTGAAATCTGGTCAAGAATACCAGAGAACAAACCATTCATGTAGGTTCCTTCCTTCACTAATATTTATTTAGTCTTTACTAACCATAACATAATCTTTTCATACTGACATATCCCCTCCCCCACCTTCCCAATTCTTGGAAAAGGCAGAAAAGCAAAATCAGAATTGTATAAACAAAGAAACACATATGCATCCCACCACTGGCTCCGATAACAGATGCATTACTTTCCTTAATACTGCCCTACAGACTTTCAATTTATCTAACACTTCAGGCTGCTGTGAAGGTCTCTGCTTCATTAACACAATTTGCTCTGCTCTTCACACACTCTTTTTCTTATTTGCAGGTCTTTCTTTTTCTCCATCTCTCCATAATCTTTACCTTTCCTTATTCTTTTCTTCCCCTTCTGAAGCAGCAGGCCTCTCTAACTGAAGAGGCCCTGCAGAAGAAAGTACAGTAGGCCCTCCACATTCGCGGAGGATATGCGTAGAGAACCCCCATGGAAGTGAAATAACTGCAAATAACTCCCCGCCAGCACTCGTCCTTCCCTGGCCACGTGCCCTGCCAGCCATTGCCAGTAGCAGGTAGGAGATGGGAGGGGAAGAAAAAAAATCTTTCCTCCCCACTCGCCGTCTCCCCTCCCCTGCTGCTGGGGTGATCGCGCTGGATCTGCTGGTGGGCAGATGGCGAGCCCGTTTGCACCAGCGGCAGCAGTGGGCATGCAGAGAACAGGTGATTGCCCAGTCTGCATGCCTGTGCTGGCTGCTGCCAGTGCGCCCACACTGGCGATGGTGGAGGGCATGCAGAGAATCACGCCCTCTGCACACGTTGCCGCTGCTGCCAAAGTGCACACCTATGGCTCCTGCCCCCTGCTGCCAGTGTGCCCTAGCAGGCAACAGGCCAGGGGAAGTGATGATCTTTCCCCTTCCCTGCCCCTGGGACAGGGAATGGGAAGGGGAGATGGGAGAAGGCAAGCCCATACCGCGAATAATCAAATCTGCGAAAGTGAAACCCACAAATGTGGAGGGAGAACTGTATTCAACAGAGGCATCTAGAGGCCTGATGGAAAAATCAGTATCCTAGACCTGATTGCAGGTACATCTACAAGGAAGTGTGGAGTGTGTTCTCTCTGTTGGCTACAGAATAATTAGTATGCTGCATATTAAATTATGTTACAGATTGATTTAAATTAACATAACACCAAGATGGACACCTTTTGTCATTGTTGTATACCTCCAAGTTGGCTGGAATTTAGGTAACCCTCTCACAGTATTTTCTTGGCAAGATTTTTTCTGAGGAAGTTTGCCATTGCCTTCCTCTTGGCAGAGACAATGTAAATTGTCCAAGGCCTCCTAGGGGGTTTCCAGGTCTGAGTGGGGATCTGGGCCCTGGTATTTCCAGAGTTCTAGGCCAACACTCAAACCAAAATGCTATGTTGGTTTTGCATACTCCTAAGGTCTGAACTCTGTGCCTGAACTGTGGCATGTATAGTAAGGGGACTTTAACACACTCCTAAGGTCCCCTTACTATCTAGGCAAAGATAAACAAACAAACATACTATATTTTGTTATTATAAATAACTTTGTATCATATGCAAAATAAGCAAATTTTCACAAATGCCATTGTAAAGGTTTATCAGAGCTGAAAGCATGCATACCTGTTATTAAGGCTGTATGATTTTCCCCACATGCAATATTACAAATTTTATGCTTTCTTAAATGATCCACAATCTTTGGTTCTGAGGTCTCAAAAACAAATGTACCATGTCCAAGCTGCCCATATTGGCCAAGACCAAAGGTGTAGACATTTCCTTCTGGGGGAAAAAAGGCACATGAAAGTCATATTCCACATAAGTCAGTCATCATCCAAGGATTCAGTCTAGTGTAGTAAAAGAATGCTTAAGAAAATTCAAGTGGAGGTGGTACCAGCCTGTGCCACCTATATGTGCATTGGGGGGATTGGGGGGAAAATGAGGTTTTGCCCCTTTTAGAGGATGCCAGGAACTCCTTAAAAAAAAAAGAAAAGACAAAAGCAAAAGCAGCTTGAGTAGGTGGGTGGGGGCTAGCTCCAAATCTTAAGAACAGAATCTGGAAGTGGAATTCTGGCAAACTGGGATTCTGATTTTCACTTTTGGGAGGCTCTCAGGTTCTTTGTCTTGTACAGGCTGTTGAATGCTGGGACAGGAAACCTGGCCAGTAGCCCTGCTAAAACTGCCTGTGCTACATAAACATATTGCTATCATTTTTTAAAAGTCATAAATAAACTTGTAACTATGATTGGAAATAATCAGATTGTTCTAGTTCAGGGGAAAGAGAATAAATAGCTTTATATCAGCCCAAGATACATTATAGAAAATCATCATATTTATTAATTAGTCTATTTATTTATTATTTCTATCCCACCCTTATTTAGATTTATCTATTATTCACTGCAAAAAGAGCAGCACTTGAGCAATCTGGGGTGCAGAATTCTGTGCATGGGACAAAATAAAAGTAATATATTTGGGTACCACTTTCATCCTAATTATTTTTCATACTCAGCACAAAGAGTAAAGAATGCAGTTCAAGCAGGTCAGGGGGGATGCTGCCATACCTCAGGGTGAAATAACCTGCTTCAGGCTGTGCCATACATATGAGAAAGAGGACTGGAACTGGTGGCTGAATAGTATAGCAAGACTTTGGGGCAGGTTATGTTTTTTTGGTGGGGAGGAGGGGAAAGAAGCAGCAGCTTTGCAGCAGGCAGCACCATGTTTTGGGTTGGCACCAGGTTTTAGATCAGACCACGAACCTTATGGCTCTGCAGATGTTGTGAGACCGCAGCTTCCACCATGTCTCATTACTGGCTAAGTTGATCGGAGTTCACAGGAAATGCCCTACAACATGTTCACCATGGGCTACATGTTCACCATTCCTTCTAAACGGTTTGAGATGTTCTGTATGTGAACACCTGAATTTGTTTAATTAGTATATACTTTCATTATTTAGATAGTGATAAGCTTGATGTTTCCTGTTTGTAACATGGAAATTGAAAAATATACTATGATCTGTCATACATACATGACTGAAGTAAAAAGATAAGGAAATAAATGAGAGTCTCTGGTATCTTTTTACCCAGGATATAAGTATAAATGCCTGTCTTTGGACTACATTTATTATTAAAGCTCCCTCTACTGGAAAAACACAGGAGCAAAATAAAGCATCTTTCTCTAAAATCCTTAGAATTCTCTGATTTGCCTATGCAGGTCCATTTCCACTACTGCATTATCTATTATAAATTGATTAGTATTATGAATTTTTAATACTGAAATATGTATTTCCATAGCTGTGGGTAGGAGTTCTAGATATTTCAGAAGGTTGAAAGTCCAGCTCTAAAGCCCATCTCAGTTCTGTGAAGAATCTGAAATCCTTCTATAAACTCGATCCGGAAAGAAAGTATAAGTAAACTAAAAAGGATCTTGATTCATTTCCCTGTGTTTTAATTTGTTTCACATCTGAATCCCCAACTCTTCAAATAAAATGGTGATTGATGTAGTGAAGGACAATTACTAGCTGGAGTAATCAACCATGTGAGCAAGTACTGTTTCAACATCCTCTTCCTGCAGTAAAGTCCTAGCCCTTTTCTACCATAATTTTGTTTTATGGATTCAACTTTACTGCAAATCTCCTTCATTATTTAATGTTAAAACTGAACATCCTGTCCTCTTTGCACTTCTTCTCATTAAGGACTACAGCTATCGCAGCTGTACTTCACATTTGGCCATTATCAGGATAAGTTTCTGGATAAATTTTAGATTATTATTAAAGGTATTCTCAACCATGGCAACTATTCGTCTGATGAGACACAGCATTAGAGATGTTGTTATAACTTAAGAACACAGCAAATCCTAATCCTAAAGTCTTTATTAGGGCTAAGAATTTAGTCTATACAGCTCTACTTCCTGGCTAGTGGTAGAAACTGCTTCAAGAGTCCCCTAATATAGAGATATGACAAGGCTGCAAAAGATTTCAATCTGGGTCAGTTCCTTGACATAGCAATAAGGACCTCACCTCATTCAGTCCTTATCAGGGCCACTACAATCCTGTCAAGTCTGGGCTAAAATCTAATTGTCAACCCTAATAGTTAGCCCCATTGCTCCATGTTAATCTTTTTTAGATTAACAATTGGATATAGGTCCTGGTCTCCTTTCCCTCCAATATAAAGATATGTCAATGCTGCTATGTAATGCGTACATTCAGTATGACCCCTCAAACTGAAACCTTCCACAAGTCTATTTCTACTCACAGTGCAATACTACGAACTAAGTCCACAGTGTCAATGGGACTTATTCCCACTGAACCATGCCTAGGACTGTTCTGTAAATCTACATAGATATGTGAAACAAAACAAATGATTTTGTGAGTGTTCCATCTCAGACACAATCCCATTCACACTGAGCCTCTTTGAGTACCTCCTGATTGGTGGACTTTTTGCACTATCTACTGAGGATAATTCTGTGATAAAGTGATTTAAACTCAGCATATCCTGCATCCACTACATGTTGTTATCTGTTTATAGTTTGTTTCTCCACTCCCAACACTGAAATGTATACCTCATTCCACAGGACCAACCTATGAACCATCTAAACTATGGGTGACCCAGGTCTAGAGTTCTGGGGAACAATTCTAAACCACCAAGACCCATCATGGGCTTCAGTGGCCCTAAAGAACAAAAAGGGAAGCTGTTGGGATGCCCTCCATATAGAGTAATAGGATATGTAGTCAAGTGAAATATATTAGAAGGCTCGTAGCAGTAGAAGCCAGGGACTGTTATATAACCAATGCCTAACACTGCTAGGAATGTACTGATAACCATGGCTTGGCTTTCGAGCTCTCTCAGCAGAGGGGAGGGAATGTGAGGAATCTTAAACCCAAGTACTTTCACTTTACCTTTAGTATTTTCACTAAAGTCATTATATGTACTTCACTCCAAATAAATAGTGCTTTATGCATCATACTATTTGCATGTGGATTCTGTTCCTGACAGAAGCAGCCAAAAACCCTTTGGGGTTTGCAAGAAAAACAAGATCCAAGGGGGACTTTGCCCTGTTTAATATCCTGGAGGCTTCCAGGAGTAGAACTGCTTTTAAAAAAAAGTTGGATTTATTTTTCCTTGGAGGTGTTTGGAGGGGGTGGCAATAGACAAAGAAGCAGAGAAACAGTATGTGGTGAGGGGACACATAATCCATGAACTGCAGGATTCCCATGCCTAGAATTCATAAACCTCTTTTACCAAACCATCCTGATGCTGTTCTTTCATTAGTACAGAAACACAAGTTGGTCTCTTTTAGATGACAAGTTAAATCCAGGCTTTTGATTAAAATCTTTGAAACTTAACCTTGTTACCTTTGAAAATAAAGGGTATAGAGTTTTTAACTATTTTAGCCTTTGCTGCTGTTTTAAACTGGTGATTTATTTAATATGTTTCTATTTTATTTAAATTATTAAGTTATTATCAGGAATAGTTTTTAAATGTTTATATTGTTTTAATTGTATGCTTCCCTGAGATCTCACAATAGGGGCTGGACAGATTTATTTGATAAATAAAGAATATAAAAAATGTGCTAGAGTAGAACAAAGGTCTATTTTAGGGCTCGGGAACCTGTGACCCTTCAGATGCTCTTGTTGTTGTGTGCTTTCAAGTCATCTCTGACCTAGGGTTACCCTATCATAAGTTTTTTTTTTGGGAAAATTAGTTCAGAGGTGTCATGGGCCAGAACTCGACTTCCCCAGGTGAAAAGCAGCTTCAAAGGAAGACATGCAAAAGCAAGCACACCAGGAGCTAATCAGGCTGGGATGAGAGCCAGTTGGCTTCAGCCTTCTTAAGGAAGGCACAGGGCAGTAGCCTGATGCCAGAAACAACCTGGGCATTCCTAGCTATTGTCTTGTGTTCTCTGGACTCCCTGCTCTTTGCCTGCCTGGATTTTCTGACCATGGATTGTCTGACCATGTTGCCTTCAGGATTCCTGGACCTTTAGATTGTTTCTGAACTGTGAGCAAGCAAACTGTACTGACTGTTAGTTTCTCTGTTGACTGTAAACGGCCTCCTGCTGATCCTGCATTCTGTTGCCTGGCATGGACAGCCAGCATCTGTGATAGTGGCTTTGCCCTTGCCTTTCTCTAAAGCTGACAGAGTGTGATGTGCCTAAGGTCACCCAGTGGGTTTCCATGGCCTAGCAGGGATTCAAACCCTGGTCTCCCAGTGTCCTAGTCTGACATTCAGACCACTGTACTATGCTGGCTCTCCCTTCAGATGCTACTGGACACTAATTCCCATCATTCACCACATGAGTGCACATGCTGATCAAAACTGATGGGAGCTGAATTCTAGTACTATCTGGGCAACCACAGCTCACCCAGCCCAATCCAGTATGCTATTTATCACTGTGGTCAACCAGCAGCCTATGGAAAGCCCATAAGAAGGACATGAAGCTGATATCTGACTGATTTCTTCTTCTAAGATGTTGTTGTTATATTCATTTATATCCCATCTTTCTCCCAATAATGGGACTCAAGGTGACCAACGTCACATTTAAAACAATACAAGTTTATATGAAAACGATACAAGTTTTTATGAAAAGTTATTAAGAAAAGTATAAAAATAAGAGTTATTTTAAAAGTTATTAAACAAATTATAAAATTAAAGAACATTTAAAAAATAAAATTCACCAGAAGACTACATACAAACCTTAAAACAGCACTGTACAGCATTAAAACCCCACCCCAGTCATCTTCTAAAAGTCCAACGACATGAAAATATTTTGACTTGCTCATGGAGGAAAAGCAAGGATGGGGTCATGCTGGCCTCTCTACAGAGGGAGTTCCAAAACCTGGGAGCAGCCTAAGAAGGCCCTTTCCCTTGTTTTTCCACCAGAAGCCATATCAAAAATTCTGTCATCTCTTCTGAAAATTCTCCTCCCTTATTGACACACTATATAAAATTTGCTAAGAGCTTTGTGGATGTCCATATGTAAGTGTACAAATTTAGCATGATTTTAAAATAGAAGAAATATACATGCAAATGCCAAAGTCAAGGAGCAGGAAACACTGAACAAAAAAATCATAATATAAAATCCACTTGTATACCTGCAAGCGCTACTGTATGTCCTCCTCCACACGCAACCTTACTGACTCTACCAGAGATTCCAGAAACACACTGGGGAACCTTGTTGTCCTGTAGTTGCTCTGGTGACAAACCTAGCTTCCCATTTTCAGGTTCTCCAAAAGAATAAAGCTCCCCCTCTCCTGCAGAAAACAGAGCAACAAGGTTTTGGCAAATGTCACAAGGAGAGGTTCATTTGAGGAATGCTTTTGCGGGTTTTCTTCATAACAAGTGCAACTTTCCAACCCATTATTATACTTAAACATTTTTTAAAAATGAAACAAACATTTTATTTTCTAGCAGTTCAGAGGAGAGCATGTCTTCTGCTGAGATTCCTGATGGACCCCTGGAGACCTCTTCAGGCAAAGCCACAGGAAAAAAAAATTAGCCTTGGGATGGGGCAGAGCCTGCCATGGATCTGCTGGATCAAAAATTCCTTTGCTCACTAGAAAGTCCCCAAGATCTAAATCTCCATGTGTGCCTGCCTGCAGATGGTATTATTAACGGTCCTTCCCTCACCTGAATCCACAAGGGAGCTTTTGTGTTTGGAGTATTCATGGGGCAAGGAAAAAAAGCCACCTCATCTCCCACCCTCTTCTGCTCTGGCAGCAGGGCTTTGGAAGGGGCACATAATCTACCACTTTGTTCACCCATGCAACCCTCCTTGTAACTTTCTAAACTACTCTGCAAGTAACAGACACATCAAAGGATTTGTAATATATAACAAGGCAAAAAGAACATCTGAAATCACAACCATTAATAATATGTAACCAAATCCCCAAGCTAAGCTAGGAGACTTGATGATAAAGACTTAACATCTACATATATACATGTGTGGTTTTTCACACTTACGTGTTACTAAGGCAGAGTGGTAATATCCACAAGAGATCCAGGAAACAGGTTTTCCGATGTCCACTTGATGAGGAACATAGACATTAGCTTCATTACCTAAGCCAATTTGTCCTTCAGAATTGTCTCCCCACATAAAAAGTTGTCCATCCTCTTAATAAAAGGAGAATTTATAAATATAAAGCAAATGCTAAATTCTTTAAAGAGATAAATAATGCCCAACACAGCAACTATATTTCTGAACTGCAATCTTCACATTATATCATATCACTTTAGGACCTTCAGGAGATTGGAGGAGGGAGTTTTTAAAAGCAACATGTAATAAACAGAGGACGGGGGGGGGAATAGACTACAACTCCCAGAATCCTGCAGCAAAAAAGGCTACTGATCATGTTGCCTGGGAGTTTTTGGGAGGTTAGGCCAAAAACTAAATTTGTCAAAGGAAAGAAGGGGAAGAACTATCGTTTAGAAAATACAGCACAGGTCTCAGTGAAATATGTTTGGAATCAGAACCAGGGAGATATTGGTTGCTAACTTTAATGTCTTTCTGTTTAAAATTACTTCTCACATAAGGCACATAGCAGCAAACCAGGAGTATATTATATACAGAATGACTAGACACAGGATAATTTCTCACTATGAATTAAGAAGCTGCAGTGGACAGACTGTCATATTATCAAAGACCTGTGCCAGCACCCTTAAAACAGGCATATGTTAGTCTGATTCTTGGTAATATATATTACAGAAGCTATATAGTATTTGGAATTTCTAAAATATCTGGTAAATATATAGCAAGATATTTTCAAAACAATAGAGCTCAGCAGAACAAACTGTTCAACAAACCAGCTATAACTCAGAAACCAAGGCATATGTGTATTGCATCATATCAATTTGATTCCACTTTAACTATCATGGCTCAATCCTAAGGAAGCCTGGGTTTTGTAGTTTAGTAAGGTACATATTATTCTCTGCAAAACACCTCTGATATACTGAACTATATTTCCCAAGGCAAGATTGCTTTGATTTAAATCAAATTGGTTTAAATTTTTATTTTAATTGCTTCTCCAAAGGACTCAATCTTAATAATTAAATCAGTTTATATCCTTGAAGATTCTATTTAATCATATTGTCATATATGGACATTATTAATGTACTCTTAATACTTACTTGGAGAAACAGGTTTCATTAGAAGGAAGGTACACATTAACTTAATACGTCAAAATTTGGGATACCTTACATTTAGACTGAGATTCTTCCTGCTTGTTCACATCCACTCTATCCTCCCTCCCCCAGATACTCAGCTCATTGTTCTTGTTATCTTTATAGTTAGGAATCAAGGTCTAGTAGAGAGAAAGATTCTGTGCCTCACCTGTGGAATAGGTTAAATTTTGAAATTTGATTTAATAAAATTGAACTTTTGATTTTTTTAAAAAAGAACAAGTTTTAAAATAAATCCTATTCCAAGGTCTCCTGAGTAAATCTTCTATCCATCTACTATCAAAGCAGCCTATATACCTCACTTAACACAAATTACAGCTCAGCTCAGGATGCTTAAAGTGTTTTTGAAATGATAAAAGTGTTTTGTTCAGAGATATATTTTAAGAATTCATTAAGGATATTCTGTAACAACTAGTCCAAGGTGTTTTCATCATTTTTATAATGCACCATTATAGGTATTTGGCTCAGGGGTATGCCAAATAATTTTGATTTCAGACTTCCAGAAATACTAAACAGAAAGATCCATGTTAGTTGTTGGACTCACCTGTTAGCACTGCTGATGTGTAGGATCCAGCTGCCAGCTGTTTGATCTTGTGTTGGTTGGTAAAAAAACTAATTAGATGAAATGTGCTTCTTTCCTCTGTGTCACCTAATCCCAACTGCCCTTCACTGTTACCTCCAGCAGCATATACATTTCCTTGTTCTGCATACAGAAAAGCACATGTAAACACAGTCTCATTTGAAGGTACAGCAACAACAACATCCTATACAACAACCCACCAGATTAATTCATACTTATTTTTTTCCATATATTTCTTCCATGATTAATCTTTATCCAAGTAGATGAGATATTTTAAGTCTAGATCTAAATTGTATCCATTTACAACATTGTCATCTGAAGAGCAGTAAACAATCTGCCTGTGCTTCAGCCATTGATCCTGGACAGATTATTGGTTTGTTTGTTTTTTAGTCAACAAATGCATAGGAAAAATTGTCTCAAAAAATTCATTCCATGTGTGTTTCCTTTTTTTTTCTTGCAAAGGAGGAGGACTAACAGTTATTCAAAATAAATGTTATATGGACATGTGTATTCTGGTTCTGGGTGTTTGGATACCGTGCAATACCTTTGATTCTATGCCCATAAACACTCCTATGGACATGCATAATTTTTACAGATTACAATACACTGGAATTCTTATTGGTGTCAAAAAAACCACCACAGATCAAAGTGTTCAGGGGATTTTTTTTTTTTTTAATGAGTCTGGTTAAAGGTTAATCTCAGTTGTTCTGAACTGGCCAAACCCTATAAAAATTAGTATCTAACTCCCTTAGTTAGTTTTCATTATTAAATTTATGAACAGCTTCTCATACTCAAAGAGGTCTTGAATGGATTAATGAATGGTTAAAAACACACAGTATAAGATATAACAACACATTAATTAAATACCATTCAAATGACAATAAAAAGCAAATTTTCAGAGACATAGCTAGGTTAGTCTGTTTAAATATAAAAAGGAAGAAGATGTGTTTTGTGCCACCTTTACGACTAACAAACTTATTTCACCATAATTTTTTATGAACTCCAGTGCAATTCTTCAGATGCACAGTGAAGCCTCACTAGACAGCCATATTTTGGACAATACTGCCTTCTCATAGGACATGGGTGGCAGATCTGTAAGTCCTTAGAAACAGCTCCAGAACTTTAAACAATTACTCACCTACAATAGAACACAACATTAATGGAAATACATAGACAAAATCCTACTATAAACCTACATGCCATCACTGCCCCCACATAAACTCTGGCAACATCATTACGGATCATAATAAGACAGACTCTCCTCTACTACTCATGCCTTCATCGACCCACTTGTGCTTTACAAAAAACCTAACACACATCTTTTTCTGGACCACAGTCCACAAAAGCTTATGGTGAAATAAATATGTTAGTCTTAAAGATGCCACCTTCCTTCTCTTTAAAAAAAAAAGTCACCCCCTCCTTCAGAATAGAAGTGAATAAAAACAAAACAAACAAAACATACCAAAGTCAGGTTTTTAAATAAATCTGATACCGAGGAAAAGAAAAATAATTTTGTGTGGCATCTAAAACACATTTTTCACTATTCCATTCTTTTGTCACCACCCTTTGAGTATCTCTGGATGGGACCGCAAAGTGAAAAATCTCAGATGTTAATTTCAGGCTACAGGCTCATCCAAAGGGGGAAGGCGATCCATTTGAGATACTGAGGTCTCTAGCCATGCATGGCCTTATAGATAATATCCACAACTTTGAACTGAGCTCAGAAACAAACTGATAGTACTAGCAAATCAAAACTGGAGTTATATGTTCACAGCTGGCCTGCAGGTGTTCAGAGCTTCTTGGTCCAGTAGGGATTTATTTTCCTTTTTTTTCACCACTGCCTCCATCAAGGGGCCAAGGATGGCATCTTGCAACCAGGAGGTGTTAATCACTTGCACAGCCGAGCCAGACATCCCCTTCCTACTCAATTTTTCAGTAGTTTTTACCATCTAAGCATTTTCCCACTGCCTCGATACATACTAACTGAAACTCATCCAAAACCCTGTAAGAGTCAGTTCTTTGAACACCCCTTGAAACTGATCTATTACAACTGTGGAGTGAAGGTCTCACTTCATCAAAGCAGTTTTATCTTCAAAATGCCTTGCAAACAAGTCAGTGGGCCAGCCTGTGTGGACCTCATGCTGCACAGAGGAATTCTAGTTTGCAAATGTTCACTGCTAGAGCATGCATAAAACAGTACAGTTTTCATTCAAGGCTGGAAATCAAAACTTAAAGATAGAAATTATTTATGTTTTCATTCTTACATAAAAGCAAAATAACCTTTGCTGCAATCCAACTTACAATGCCTATGGGTATAAATAACAGTTTTAAAGCAGGAGAGAGAGAAAGAGAAAAATAACTTTTAGACCGATACTTAGATGCAGAGGTGTGTGTGAGTGGACACATGTGTTACCAATATTCCTTCTCCCTCCCTTACACACTTTCAATTTGTGTTCTTGTGAATGCAAACAATAAAATTTTAGGGCCTGGCTTTCAGGTTATGGAACATAGGCTTTGACACAGGAAAAGAGGATGGACAATTTTCCATACTGTCTACAACAATCCTGATTATGGTGGAAAGAATAAGGAAAGCAAGCCTCTTCTTCTCAACCAACTGCTGGGTTGCAGTTGTGAGTGTGGGAAACACCAAAGCTACAATAGAGCAGAAAGATGCAGGCAGTTTGCTCTGATATGCAGTTTCCTTCCCTCCAATAAAGAAAGTGCCTCCAGGGACTGGAAGGAGAAGGAATATTTTTAAACACTTATTTTCTCTGCCCTGCCAATAAAGAGGTGGTATAGGGAGGAAGGAGAGAAGCCATGAGGTACTTGAAAAGTGACAGTGAGAAGGGAAGTGTTCACACACACACAAATGCACATGCATGTCTGCACACATCACCCTGACCTCTTTATGAGAAGAAGAGAGAATCTGTTTCTCCCTTTTTCTAAGTGAAAGTTCCTTTTAGAGCAGTTATAGGGGTGTATTTTTAACACTTTGCAACCCACTTAAATGAGGAGCCATATCTGAGAGATGAGATAGATGGAAGTGGATGAACCTTTCATTCTGAGCTGAATTTAGGGGTTTAACAAGGAACTATTTATCTCACTGTGATGACTCTGAAAATTCCAGAGCCAACTTAATAAAAGGGGATATACCCTTCCTTGTTGCCCAGTCTGTTCTGAAAACAACCAGTGGGTAGAAGAGTGAGCACTCCTGCCCATCGTACAAGATCAGTCCTACCTCCCCAATTTTATGGTAGGCAGGGTTAGAAGTTTCACTTCTTTCCCATTTATTTTGCTTTCTCTTTCTCAACCAATTGGCCTATTTCACTTGGTGGCAGAAAGAAAAATATACCCTGTCACATTGAAAGGTACTTCATTAGTTTGCTCAAGAAAAATAAAGAACAAGACTCATGCTGTCATATAATTAACAATTTGAGGCAATTTATCTTTCAGATTTTCATTTCACCTCATGTAGTTTATTATACTGCCAATTCTGCACTGTGCATTTAAAAGACAATCTGTTGTATGCTACCTAATTTTAGTGTTTTTTGTGAAGAGAAGGCAAAGCTTGGAAACTTACTTTTTGGATTACAGCTTCCAGTTTATGCCCATGTTGACTGAGGGATTTCAAGAGTTGCAGCCAAGAAAAGTAGTAGGAGTACGGAATAGTAGATTATGCCAACCTGGTATGGAGCTCTCCTGCTTCCACTATCTTGTGGTTCACACATAAAGCCTATCTATCTCATTAAAGATGTCTCCTACCAGCACAGTGCACTGCCAATTCTGCATATGGCTATCATACAGCAGTGAAGATCTGATGAAAAAGGGAATGCTAGTCCACTTAATATCTTTAACACAAGGCTAGCCAATCTGAAGCCTTTCAGATGTTTCTGGAAAGCAAATTCCACCATCTCTTATCACTGGCTATGTTGACTAGGGCTAATGGTAATTGCACTCCAGTGATATTTGGATGGCTACAAGATACCTATACCTGTTTATCAAATCATCGCTAAAGACCTTGTATAGATATACTGCTGATTTCCTTGGTAACACAGTTTGCGAGGGACAATCTTGGAAGCAAAAACTCCTTGCTGTACTCTCCAAAGAAAAGGTAAAAAACTCAAGTATGTACATGCTACCCTTCCACACAGGTTTATTGCCCATGACTAAAGAGGGGAGTCCTGTGAGGTGTGCCAACTCCTTTCTGAAGGAAAATTGCAGAAAAGGCACTATAATACAAAGATATATGTCACAGACAGGAAACATGTATCTTCCCAGAATTTTACCTCTCATCATCTCCTACCATTGGCTATGTTGACTGTTGGGATTTGCAATTCAACAACAGCTAGAGGACCAAATGTTCCAAAGCCCTTGTATATGTCACATAGGTAAAGGTCAGTCAGTCCGTATTAGCGTTCAAAGACAAACTTAATTAGTGTGGATCTTGTTCAAACATACAAACTACAAATGTTAAGGATGTCTATAAAATTAACTTCATACAACACATTTACTCTCAAACCTATAACAAGCACATTTATGTTCTAATAATGGCTGCTCATAATGTGTAATTAAACAGACATAAAAATACCAAGGCATTCTTATTTTTAAAAAAAATCAATTTAAAGAATATAAAACTTTAAATCTTAAATACATCTCTTCCAAATTGTGTCATTTCACAATATCAATGAAAATTTTCAAGTTTTCCTGATAAGAAAGGCAAATGTTTCTTATAACTCTTAAGAAGCTAAGAGAATGTACAGAAATGCAGAAGATCTATGTATCTAAATGTTTCAATTAGATTAACCAAACAGAAAATATTGGCTACTTTTATCAAAATTTTGTTTGAGATATATTTTTAGACATCTTGCTCTGTAAAAGATACTTAAAAAATACTATGAGCAAATTTGAGAGAGCCATTGCTCACTATGCAGCAAAAGCTAGATGTTGCCTGATTTAGGTCCAAGTTCAATTCCGGGCAACTCATGTTAAGGAAAGACAGGTGGTAAGCTTGAGAAAACCTCTGTCTTATTTGTTTTAATCATTTATACCCCACCTTTTCTTTAGAGAGCTGAAGCCCACTGGGATAAAATTATAAATTAACAATTTAAAACGCCCTCGACAACAGGGTGAGAACTGTGTAGCCTTCCAGATGTCATTGGAAACGCATAGCAAGCCTAGTTAACATAGCCAGTGGTAAGAAATACTGGACAGTATTATAATAATTATATTATTAATTATTATTATTATTATTATTATTATTATTATTATTATTATTATTTCTATCCCACCTCTCCACATGGATCGAGGTGGCGAACAACATGAAATACATTAAATACATTAAAAGACATTAAAAATATACCCAATCCTCCCCACCCACCAACCCACCTAGACCAACCCCTTAAAACATACAACAATTAACAGTTCATCAATTAACTCTTAACAAAACAGCAAGACAATTGATGGGAGGCGATGGAAATGCTAGTCTTGGAAGGCCTGTTGGAACAGATCAGTCTTGACTGCTTTTTTAAAGCAGTCAAGACTGGTAACATGCCGGGTGTCCTCTGGCAGGCCATTCCATAACTTGGGAGCGATAGAAGAGAAGGTCCTCTGGGTAACCGCAGCCAACCTAGTTCTGACTGGCTGCAGTAAATTCCTCCCAGAGGACCTTAGTGTGCGGGGCAGATTATATAGGAGAAGGCGATCCTGCAGGTAGGCTGGCCCCGAGCCATGAAGGGCTTTAAAGGTAATAACCAACACCTTGTACTGTGCCTGGAAACTAATTTAGCTACATTTGGAGGGCTGTATAATTCCCAAACGTGCTTTATAATATAAAAATAAAACATTAAAATATTAAAACAATAGGAGAAAAGACCGGAAAACAGTAAGAATTATTCAAAAGCGGAGACGGTTAAAACCCAGTACCCAGCTTGTTGGGGGCATGTATAGAAATGTTTCAAAATTCATGCTATTTGTAAGTTGTTCGCTGCCTCGATCCATATGGAGAGGTGGTATACAAATAAATAAATAAATAAATAAAAATAAATAAATAAAACCAACATTAAAATAAGGCAACAGTTCAAAACCCGTATGTCTTTTTCAAAAGGAACAATATCTTCCATCTTACAGCAAATATTGGAAGAGAAGGAAACGAGGGCATCCTAAAATGGAAATTTCAGAACTTAGATACAGTCACCAAAAAACACCCTCTCTCTAATCTCAAGGCAACTGCTTTGGGAGCTGCGGGTAGTCAAAGCAAGCATTTCACACATTTATACACCTATGACAAAGTCCATATTATTCCTCAAAATGCAAGTGCAAAGATGACACAAGAACATATTTTGTGCATAAACAATATAAGTTACATACCTGTACAAACCAAAGTGTGGTTTCTTCCACAAGCAGCTAGTTTTACTTTTTCTGGTTTTAAAGCTATGGATTAAAGACACAGTCATTACCAACTTGGAAGTTAAATCTATTGCATGTGCTCAGCATGTCATCTTTAAAACTGTCATGGAGTTATACATCAGTAACAAGATGGGACACTGCAGCAACATTAAGCTGAATTTTCTAACTACACCTGAGTTGTAGAAAAGGCCCATAAGACCATGATCTTACTTGGGAATGAGTCCTCCTAGTTGCACTGAGGTATTCTGTATCAACAGGGATAAGATTCACTATAGATATTTCTTTCATTATTTCTGAAAAAAATAAAGCTGACACTTTCTTCTTATGCCTTCACTACTAGAAACTAACCCAATTTATATTTTTCCATGTATCCAGAATGAACAAAAAGAAAGTATGTCCCCCCCCCAAAAAAAAAAGAAAAAAGAAAAAGAAAAGAGAGAGAGTGAGAACCCTAGAAACGAAAAACAACTGAAAATACTGGGGTGGGGGTGGGGGTGGAATCTTGTCTTGGCATATTTTAACATAGTGAAATGTAACAAGACATTACAATACATATCTAGAAATCTGAAGTGACATCTTTAAGATACCTATTACAAATTCAAATACATAAAACAAACCTTTCACACAAGTTGGCTTGTTGACAGCATTCTTTGTTCCAAATCCTAGTTGTCCCCAGTTGTTGCTTCCAAACATATAAAGCTTACCATTTTCTACAGAACACAGACATCAAAGAATTGAGTATCCCAACACCATGACATTACTTCAGTTGGCCATTTGCCATGCCACAAAACAAAGGTATTGTGCACAAGTCATACACTGCAGTGACTAACCAGTTAGAACCAGAAACAAAAGAGAAAAATTGCAGTTAATCACAGAAGAAGTGGTTGAACAGTAGGCTATAAATCATTCTGAAAATTACTTATTCTCTTATAAACTGTGTGAACTTCGGTTACTGTTTGAATTCTGGAGTTATCACCATAAATATGATTTCAAGGATTGTGGAAAACTCACTTCAGGATTTCATCATCAATGTTAAACTGATGTTAAATAATCAATGACTGTTTCTTTGTTGATATTCTGAGCTATTTTGGGGGAGATACAGAAATGTTTAGAATATAAATAAACACTTAACAGATTTACTGAGTATATACTTCTTTTAAACATGTGTATTCATAGATCAGGGACATGTATGTAAAATTAATGAACTTCAAACTAGGGAGACACAAACTTCCATCTCATATACATGCAAGCTGGTGCGCTTCATTTGTCACTGCTTCTGCACATTATTCAAGTCTAACATTAGTCCATAATCAGGACAGCTCCCTGGTCAATTTCACATTTTTCCTTCTAAGTCTTGAAATATATCTTCCTACAATGCTAATACAGAGAAAGTCATAAAAACCTAACTTTAGAAAGATAAATATTGCCAAAAATGGTCCTTAATCTTTTAACACTAACCTGTTACAACGGAAGTATGTTCATCTCCACAGGATATGTGCAAAGGCTTGTCATTTTTAAACCAGAACTTGCTAGGCACGTTCTCTGCGAATTTGCATTTTCCAAATGTGAATACAGCACCTGATTCTAAACAGAAACAGCTTAAATATTAGTTTGAGCTTAATTTCATACAGTAATTCCACTAAATACTAACATACTATGCTTACCAACATATGGTACCAAAAAATCTTGGTGTATCCCTCCCTCCCATGTTCTGCTAATACACATAGACACAATTTCTTAGAAGGGCCACTTGTTTAGTGGAGATCATTAACAGCCAAACCATATTACCAAGTAAGGATGGGTTGAGATTCAAAATGTATCTTCGTGAAAAATGGAAACTCATCCTGAGATGTCAACCAAAACAAAGGAGGGAACTTTCCCCTGCCACATTTTCCACAACTAAACGCTTTCCATAAAAGGATACATTGCCTAAAAAATAGTTTTCACAAATACTGGACCATCAGCTCCTAGGGAAAACGCCACCACAGAGGTGTACAAAACTGGGAACATGAATTAATAGCACAATCCTTACCAGCTAGAAACAAAAACAAAAGTAGAGAACAGCTACAATGTGAAACAGATTGTTTTCCTTAAATGCCCAAGAAATGCCCAATATCATTCCACCTTTTTTTTAAAGGAAAAGAACAGTGAAAAGCCAGCTTGTACATACTTAGCTTTCTTTGCCACCTTTTTAAAAACCTAAAACCAGCTTCCATGCATCTGTACTAACAGAGCTCTGATGCTCTGCAGACCCCAGGAATCCAAAATCAATCCTGTATTGCAAAGGCCATTTCTGTACTAGCCTTAGTTATAGCGCAATGATTCCATTTTCAACATCCTCTGGAATCTTGAGGTTTGCAGAAACTGCAAACCTCAGGATTCCAGAGGATGTTGAAAATGGAATCATCGCGCTATAAAGATGTCAGCCAGAAAGTCAAGTGATGTGGCCTAAGAAATCTGCCCTGACTCGAGGAACAATAATCTTAATTTACAACGACCATCCTAGAGGCACAAGAACCATGTGGGACTCTGAATTCAGTTTGCAAACTGTTAGAAAATAAAAATAAATAAAAAAGCACTGCCTGCTAAGTAAATGAATAAAGTTGAGAATAATAATCATGTTATAAGGTGAGGTAAATACTCATCAAAAAGCCAGTGGACATTATTAGTACAAAGGATACATACACGCGACCATACTTTGCATGGGACGTTTCCACACTAGACTGCTATACTGCTATCATTCCGCTTTCAACCTGCTGTGGAATTCCGAGGTTTGTAGTTTACTGAGGCCCAAGAGCTCTCCAGCTGAGAATTCTAAAGGTCTCTCCGTAAACTGAAAACCCCAGGCTTCCATAGGGCCCTTTCTGCACTGCACTGTTATAGCGTTATTATTCCACTTTCAACCTCCTATGGAGGTCCGCAGTTTAAAAGAAGGGCCCTTAGAATTCTCAACCAGAGAGCTCTTTGGCCTCAGCAAACTACAAACCCCAGAATTCCAAAGGATGTTAAAAAAGTGGAATAACAGCACTATAACAGTGTAGCGCGGAAAGGATGATAGGATGTTGAAAGTGGAATAATCGCGCTAAAAGAGTGTAGTGCGGAAATGGCCACGCTCAGGTTCATGGACTGAAAACTTGTCCGTGCCCTTCGGTTGGAAGGAAGCGTCACAAAAACTGACAGGGTTTACTTCTGAGTAAGTACGTGGTTTAGGACAGGGACGAGATTCTCCCCCAAAAAGGCGCGCGGGAGGAGGAGGAGGAGGAGGAGGGGCGAGAGAACAACAGGCGACGGCGACAGCGCCACGCAGAGCCCGCCGATGACGACAGAGACAGGGGAGGGTCGCCGGCACCACCCGGCCAGCGTCCGCGAGTGGGGGGGACTGGGACTCACCGGGCACCTGCTCCTCGGCCTCCCCCATGACAGGCAGGAGGAGAGGGGAGGGGGAGGCGCCGAGGTCTCAGCTGGAGCCGCGAGCCGCCTCCTGGAGCCCGGAAGTAAACAAACCCTCTGCCTCTAGCAACGGAGGACGGCTTTACCATAGAGAGTCGCTGCCCAGCCGCTGCAGAGCGTAAACCCAAGGTCCTCCGAGTGTGGCTGATCCCGCTGGACCTAGGCTATTTCCTCACGAGACTGTTATAGCGCTTTGAGTCCACTTTCCACGTCCTATGGAATCCTGGGGTTTGCAGTTTCGGGAGGGGCCGGCCGGAAAGTGTTGAAAGTGGAATCAAAGCACTGTAACAGTCTCGTGCGGAAACGGTCTTAGTGGAGGAGATAAACTGAGCTGCAAGCTTAGGCCATTTCCGCACTAGCCTGTTATGGCGCAATGATTCCACTTTCAACCTCCTCTGGAATCCTGGGGTTTGCAGTTTCGGGAGGGGCCGGCCGGAGTGCGGAGGTTGAAAGTGGAACCATCGCGCTATAACAGGCTAGTGCGGAAATGACCGTACTCTGTATGGATCTAATATTTTAGGTCTGGCCCTATGTGTTTTTTCTAACAGTTTCTAACAGTTTTCAGGGTTGGTGCCCTGACAGTTTTCCTTCATGGTTTTCAGGGTTGGTGCTCTGACTGTTTTTCTGGGTTGATGCCCAAACAATTCTCAGGGTTGGTGCCCCAATCATTTTTCTGGGTTGTCGCCCAGTCTTCAGGGTTGGTGCCCTAACAATCTTAAGGGCTGGTGCCCTAACATTTTTCCACAGTTTACTGCCACCAGTGTCAAGGGGTGATTAGCTCTTTTAATTTTAATCTTGCCAATAGTTACCTGATTATATGATATTCCTCACTGGGCTCTTGCTTTTGAAAGAAAAGGAACACCATCTTGATGATGCCAGAATGTTCCTCCATATCATAAGAATTATAAAACGTATGCTTTCTTCTTCCATCATCAATATCTCAACTACTTTATTTAGCCTTTAAAATAACTTTTATTACAAGAACCCATGAGAACAGTGTCGTCAGTGAAGAAGATAGTTCAGGTTTCACGAAAATCTGTTTTTTTAAGAACATTGCAACAAAGGAGATCCTTTGACCCTATTTAACTCACAGCCTTTCTGCACTACAGCGTTATAGTGCTATTATTCCGCTTTCAACATCCTGTGGAATCCTGGGGTTTGTAGTTTAGGGAGTGGCTTCAAAGGCCCCTCCCTAAACTGCAAACCCCAGGATTCCAGAGGATGTTGAAAGTGGAATAAAAGCACTATAACAGTATAGTGCAGAAAGGCCCTCAATTTTTCCCATTGGTTCCGCTGTATGTCTGTCACACTCATTCCGTACATAGATAGTCCTAACTGACACCGGAATTGTGTGTGCGTTTGTAGTTTTTCGAAACTCTTTGTAGCCAACGAGCTCCATGGGAAACACCTCTATGATAAGAAAAGCGGCGCGGCGTCTTATCTCTATTCCACACACGTCACAGTGCCTCTTAGTGGTTGAGTTGTGCGTGTTCTGAAGACGTCGGAGGCCTGATGGCTGCGATTCTGAGGTGCGCCCTCCCGGGAAGGGATCGGTTGCCTTTCGTAGCTGTATACGAGATTTACCGGCCTCGGCCTCTGTTTTGTTGGACTATAAGGGCTCATTTATGTACAAGCGTATGCCAGAGGACGGGTAGTTCTCTGTGTGTACAAGCCGCTTGCGTCTCACTAACAAAAACATGCAGCTTTTTAGGTGTTTTGCACTGAGTAAAAGAAACTGCAAAGAGACTGAGGCCATTTCCGCACTACACTTTCATAGTGCGGCTGTTCCGCTTTCAACCTCCTATGGACTCCTGGGGTTTGCAGTTTAGGGAGGGGCGTTTAGACTTCTCAGCCAGAGAGCTCTTTTGCCTCAGAAAACTACAAAGCCCAGAATTCCACAGGAGGTTGAAAGTGGGATAATAGCCCTATAACAGTGTAGTGCGGAAATGGCCCTAGACTGTTATAGCGTTATTATCCCACTTTCAACCTCCTATGGACTCCTGGGGTTTGCAGTTTAGGGAGGGGCGTTTAGACTTCTCAGCCAGAGAGCTCTTTTGCCTCAGAAAACTACAAAGCCCAGAATTCTACAGGAGGTTGAAAGTGGGATAATAGCCCTATAACAGTGTAGTGCGGAAATGGCCCTAGACTGTTATAGCGTTATTATCCCACTTTCAACCTCCTATGGACTCCTGGGGTTTGCAGTTTAGGGAGGGGCGTTTAGACTTCTCAGCCAGAGAGCTCTTTTGCCTCAGAAAACTACAAAGCCCAGAATTCTACAGGAGGTTGAAAGTGGGATAATAGCCCTATAACAGTGTAGTGCGGAAATGGCCCTAGACTGTTATAGTGTTATTATCCCACTTTCAACCTCCTATGGACTCCTGGGGTTTGCAGTTTAGGGAGGGGCGTTTAGACTTCTCAGCCAGAGAGCTCTTTTGCCTCAGAAAACTACAAAGCCCAGAATTCTACAGGAGGTTGAAAGTGGGATAATAGCCCTATAACAGTGTAGTGCGGAAATGGCCCTAGACTGTTATAGCGTTATTATCCCACTTTCAACCTCCTATGGACTCCTGGGGTTTGCAGTTTAGGGAGGGGCGTTTAGAGTTCTCAGCCAGAGAGCTCTTTTGCCTGAGAAAACTACAAAGCCCAGAATTCCACAGGAGGTTGAAAGTGGGATAATAGCCCTATAACAGTGTAGTGCGGAAATGGCCCTAGACTGTTATAGCGTTATTATCCCACTTTCAACCTCCTATGGACTCCTGGGGTTTGCAGTTTAGGGAGGGGCGTTTAGACTTCTCAGCCAGAGAGCTCTTTTGCCTCAGAAAACTACAAAGCCCAGAATTCCACAGGAGGTTGAAAGTGGGATAATAGCCCTATAACAGTGTAGTGCGGAAATGGCCCTAGACTGTTATAGCGTTATTCCGCTTTCAACATCCTATGGAATCCTGGGGTTCGCAGTGTAGGGAGGGGCCTTTGAGGTGTCCTGAGGCAAGTCACCCGATCCCCCCTTCCATTTCTAACATGGAAGCAGGCTCCTAACATTACCATCACCATCCTATTACTGATTTATTTTCTGTCTTTCTCCAAAACGGGGGCCTTTTCTGCACTAGATTGTTATAGTGCTATTATTCTACTTTAAACACCCTATGGAATCCTGGGGTTTGCAGTTTAGGGAGGTGCCTTTGAGGTGCCTCCCTGAACTGCAAACCCAGGGATTCCATAGGATGTTTAAAGTGGAATAATAGCGCTATAACAGTCTAGTGCGGAAATGGCCTGGGACTTATGGCAGCTTGTAAAAATGAAAAGAAAGTTATTGCCACTATTAAAACACTTCCAATCGAAAGGCGTTCCTAAAGTCCCCACCCACTCCCCCAATTAAGAAAGAAGGGGGGGGAGTAGGAAAGGGTGCAGGTGTTGTCTCCAGGATCCTGAGGAATGCCTGTAAAATCACATGAATTGTGGCAGGCTGGTTGTTCGATAAAAATCTGTAGCCTTTGTTTTCTGTGAAAAATGATTTGCTTTTAGGTGGCCAGATAAAGGAAGTTGTTCTCACCCAGAAGACATCTCTCTCCGTGTTCAGCCCCATCCAACCCTACATCTAACCCTATGTGGGTATCTTACTAGGCTAATAGGTTAATTAGGGGAGGCAGTATCCTTTTGTGGATATTTGCACGTTTACCTTTGTTGTATGAGTGCAAATACAGTGGGCTCTCCTTACCTGCGACCTCTGCATGTGCAATATCGAGTTCATGTGAAGCATCGTATATCTATACCTAAAATGACAGTGATGTGCTGAAGCGTCCATGTGCTTTTTGCCGCCACTGAATATAATGGGATACCGGCATTCACAGGTTCTGCTATTTGTGCAGGGGTTCCTGGAATGGAACCCCACTATATATGGAGGGGGACACTGTACTGTATTGACTAGGATGCTATTTATTCCCACAGCACCTCTGCACTAGTGGTACTCCCTGTGTAGCACAAGCCAGTGTAAAAAGAAATTATGTGACATCTCGCCTGATCCAATGATCTTCTGGACCTAGCTGCCTGAGCTGCCTGTGCCAAAGTGCTTAGTTAGAATTATTTCTGTTGCTTTGACAGGGTTCACCCAAGATCCTTAGGTGCCTGAGATGATGGAAACAGTGGGGCTCCATTCACCATCCTGTGTACAGAAGCTTGCTGGCCTGGCAGTTCATATTTGCTTTAATGCCTGTGATGGGATAGTGCCCTGAGACAACGGGTTAGTTTAGAGGGGGCAGAATAGCTTGTGTAGCACTCACAGGTCTGTCCTCCAACAATGGAGAACAGCCGGGGAGTTTAGGAGTTAAAAACAGGAAGCCTCCTTGCTGTACCCCCTTCCATGGCATCTATCTGCTGCCTGAACCAGTAACCTCACTGCATAATAGCAGGGCAGGCCCTACACATATGAAATGGTCTTACAGTGGCTTCTGTAAGAGCCTAAGGAGTGAATTTTGGTTTTCTTAGACAAGTCTCAGCCTTGTCATGCCTGCCACCACATAATATGATCATATTGTAGAGTCAGGGCAAGGGCCAGATGACTGGTTTTCATAAGGTCATATTTTCCAACACTGTGCTTTCTCCATTGCTCTATGAACTGCTGGACCTACACAGTTGTTTTGGGCTGCTTAGATAGAATTGCTTTGACAGTTGACTTTGGTTTTTGATTGCTCCTGTTATTATTTATGTATTTTTCTCGTTATCTATCCTAAGGGCATTTGGTTGAAGGCTAGGATAGCATTAGAAACAGAGAGCGAGAGAGGATGTGCAAGTTTTTAACAGAGCCTGATTATACTTTCCTTAAGAATGCCATTTGCATTCCAGGTTCAGTCACTTGCTGTGTTAGCAAGAGTCTGTAATATGCAGGAAAATGGATGCATCATGTTTGAGGTGGACACACAGTCATGATATGTCCACATTCACATGCCTAGTGAGTATTTCTCAAAAATAGGGGAGTAAACTAACTGTGCTATGACACCATTCAGAGATGTTGCCAGCCTGATTGAGCCATAGTTATTGTTTTCGACATGGCCACTCATGCCTAATGGTTAAATGGATTTTACAACTCATGTAGTAATGGCAGTTATCTATAGTGTTTGCATAAGATTACATACCATAGTAGGCCCGAGCAGTTCTTATAACAACTAGAGATAACACTGTCTCATGATCATTTTACCTTTGCTCTTTCACTGAAAGAGCATTCTCTGTTTCATCTGGCTTTAGTTGAAGACTTTTCTTCAACAAACAAAATTTAGCATTAAATAGACATGCTGTTTAATTTTAGGTCCCTATTCAATGCAGGAAGTGCGAAGAAGATCAGCAAACATCTGTTGCAATGTGTTCGGTAAGTGTTAAATTTAAATATCTCACAAATCAGAGCTAGATGTCCTCAGTTAAGTAGTCCAATTTCTTTGCAGCTGTGACAAGATGTCTGAGATGAGTGAATGAAGTCTTTCTTGGTTGCTTAGCAGCATTCATTCATAAACCAAAAAGACTGAATCTAAAAAATAAGCCACAAAAGGAAAACGAATATGTCAGAGCTATCTCTGTAATTTCTGTAATGTTTGCACATGTTATCTGACAATTTTATTACTGGAAATTATTTTGTATAAGCACTTTGGGTCAATGAAACTGACCTATACTTTAGAAATGAGTCTGACTTTTCCTGTCTGGTGTATCTGAGATCAGATGGGGATGTCTTTCTTTTGTAGAGTGAGACCCATAGAAAACAAACATTTTATAAGAAGCAAAAGAACACAGGGGAACTATTAAGTAGTCTGCAAAATCTTTCTGATTGTTTCCAATTGTTTTGATAAACCCCAATAGAGGATTTGGTGTAGCTGCAAAGATTGTGTTGTTGGAAAGCTGCCAATATGACAAAAGTTTCTGAATATTGCCAATACAGAAAGAGAGTGTGTGTGTGTGTGTGTGTAAAAATTAATTTTGTGAGTACAGTGATCATTTTTTTATCAATTGTTTTATTAATTATTGGAATGTGCATTTTAAAAAACCAAACATTTGTGGAATAATTATAATTATATAATTATAATCATATAGGGAAACAATTATTTTCAGATAAGTAGCAGCCCAGTATATTAACACAGTGTTTGTTATGGTAGTGGTTTAGTTGTTGAGGGTGATGATACTATGCTATATTGTAATTTCTATCAGAAGGATAATCTGCACTTTTGGTATTTCTTTAATATTTCAATTGCAATATTGCGATCTTCAGTGAAATCATTAGGTTTTGATACTGAATGCTTTGAAGTGAGGTTTTGATACCTAAAACTGAAACAGAATACACAAATATGTACCTGCCCACAGCATTTGTGTCCCTAAGTATTATTTTCCCATAGTAGCTATTTTAAAATATGGGAGAATGTAAAGATAATTGGGATTTGAAACTGGGATAGGTTTTGCCCATGCCAACAGTCTTGACACTTGGAAACCATTTGTTTTGTGCTATATAGATAAATATAAATATAAATATAGATGTTATTCTTAAACATTTGTTCACTGAAATTGTACAAAAGAACCCTTTGCTTTTCTTTGATTATTTATTTTACTGTTTTCTTCTATCTTGCTGGGTCTGTTAGATTGGTCTTTAAAGGGGACTTTTAATAGGCTGATGTTATTTACATTAAATAGCTTTTAAAATGCAGAATAATGTTCTAATACTCTAATTGGTTTAATGGTCTTTTATCATTATAACTTTTTTGTCTGTTTTTATTTGTACCTATTTCAACTTATTGTGAGCTGCACTGAGAAAGACAGGACATCAGTAAAACAAATTACAAATAAATGAAAACATTATATCCTTGAATCAATAAATGAAGTGCCACTGTCTCACTGTGAAAAGTTCGTTTCTTGGCATTCAGATTGTTGAAACATGAACCTCATGGGAAACAGACTATGACCACTTCTGAACTATATGGTTATAATGTTGTTATTCCACTTTCATCATCCTATGGAATCTCGTGGTTTGCAGTTTGGGGGGGGAGGTATTTGGAATTCTTAACTAGAGAGCTCTTTGGCCTCAATAAAACTACAAGCCCCAGAATTCCACAAGATGTTGAAAGTGGAATAATAGCACTATAACAGAGTAGTGTGGAAAGACCCTATAATTAACAATGTAACAAATCTTATTAAAGAAAGAATGGAGAACAAAAAGATTGTTTTTTAAATGAGCATGATATTATTTAGGGTATGAACTTCTGTGTACTGTATTTTATTTCCTGTTCTTTTTGTTCAAAGCAGAGATCTTATCCTTAGACCAATCCAAAGCTGGATGAAACTTTATTGCTTCTACCTCAGGTCTAGACCATTAATTGCTTTATCTGGCAAATCTTTTTCCACCATTCTGCTCACTATCTGCTTCTTCTTACCTTAGCAATCTGCTTCAGAATTGACCCAAGATCTTTTTCCTTCTGAGGTGAAAGACAAGATAGTGCCTTCACCAATTACATGTACAGAAGCCAAGTATACTAGTGGACGGTTTACTTCAACAGTAGCAACAGAACAGCATCATCTGAATACCGCCTTACCTGGGGCCAGAATACTCAGTAAGGGGAAGGGGTTGGATCACAAATAGCTCTGTTCCCCTTTCCCAACACAGTCCTCATCCTCTGTTCCCATCTTCCCTCTGCTTAATGGAACCATCCTCCAAGCTCTTCCCCATTTCAGTTACCCCAACCACCCAGCAATAGAACAACTATTCAACATACATGATTTCTAAAGAGAAAATTCTTAATTAGCTTTTTTTCTTTTTCATTTTCCTTGACATTCTGGGCACAGGCAACTTACAAAATCTTCTGTTCAGCTGAAAGATCGGGACCTTCTAACCTTACAAAATTATACAGCTGAGGAAATCAAATATTTGCTTTGGATGGCATCAGATTTGAAAAAAAGAATCAAACACAAAGGGGAGGTATGTTAACAGTTTGAGTGCACAATACTTGTGACTTTGATGGTATTTGTTGATTTGCTGTTGGAGATAGGGAAATTTATAAAATTTGTCTTTTAGGTCTTACATGCTTTTGAGAATGAATGCTTCATGTCCTAAGATGTAACTACATTGTATTACTCTCTGGTAACATATATAGGATCTTGCCGTTTGGTTTTGAATATAACATTTTATTTTTTTCACATGCCACAAATTTATCTTTCACTGTCCAACCAGCTTTATATTATTTACAAGTACAGTAAATAATTCCTATATTGAGCAATAAGCAGTGGGTTAGAAAAGTCAAACTAGATTATACAAGTCTATTGAGGCAACATCTCTGAGGAAATCCCATTGTCAGAGGGGAAACAAATTAATTCTTGAGAATACACAATCCCTCAGTGCCTGGTTTAACTCTGAGCCAGCTTCTTTTGTCTTTAGAAACTGATATCAGACTCTGTCTAATAGCAGCCTCAGATGCTTGAGTTCTACTGACAGATCCCAAATGGCCCAATGGTACTGACATGTTACTGGAATATTGAAGGACACCCTAAAGTTTTCAGAAATACTTCCTCCACTACCCAAAATAACTCCTTTTCAAAGAGTTCAGTAAAGATTGAACATATACAGTAGCCACAGAATACTGTGTGTTGGATAAGAAAAAATGGAAGAATGAAGGGATGGGGATACAGCACTTGAAAGTGAGCTTATATTATCCTTGAGTAGCAAATGGCTGTTGACAGGAACCCTAAACAGAAGTAAACATACATTGCAGTAATTCTTTGCAGCTCTCATTTGCTTCACAGCTTCACAACTGTAGACAACATATAATCAGTGCATTATGTTTTCTTTCAGCAGTCCATTAAATGATTGCTTTATGTGAGGGATGTGGAACCTCCAGCCTGCAGACTGGTTGTGACCCACAGTGATCTAGCCCATAAGCTTCACCTATGTTACCTTGCTCCATCTTCTGCATGACAGCTCATTACCTCTTTAAAGACGTTTAAACTTAAAGTACTTTTGCAGGCTTGAAAGCTATTGCATAAGCTTGAACTGTGTTCTGCAGGCCTGGAGGCTATTGCACTAGGGCACACTTCTGAGTGAATATCTGCCCACTTTTTTGGATCTGCCTACTCTGCCCACTTTTATCCTGCCCACTGTTTGGTTCTGCTACTCTGTCCTTGGCTGTGCTGTGTTCCCTTGGCCCTACACACAGGCCCAGCTACTCTTCCTAAATAGAAAGTTGACCCAGTGGTCCAAAAGGATTTCCCACTTTCCATAGCCTCCCACTTTCAATAGTCATACCATTTTGTTGATTTGTTCCAATGTCACATATTACATTGCCAAGATACCTCCTCCTGTTCTGGCATGCTATGCACTGTGGATAGCATAAAGGGCTAGGTTGCAATGTGACTAGTGAATAGTGAAGAGAAGGAGACCATATGATATTCCAGGTACAGTGAGGATGTCCCTGTAAGGTTAGCAGGGCTATGTCTGAGACAGACCTGAGGCATTCTGTTAGATGAGCAAAAGCTTCTTGTGTTCCTGAGATGCCTCTCTAACCAGAGCTGGAATAAAGGAAGAGAAATAAATCTAAGCACGGTCTTCTAATGCAACATTACTTTTTTTAAAAAACAGTTTTATGTTCTAACTTTCCCCAGTATAACTATATGCCAGAATTCCCTATTATAGATGCTGTTGAATTTAGGAAACTAGAAAAATGTTAAGATGAATGGTTGAATTTGTATCTTGCATGTGGCAATGTGCATGTGCAACCTTTCTGCAAGCACAGCTCTTGGTGCATGGAAGGATGAAGGTAAGTTGCATGGGATCCAACAAGCAGAGCAGCAGTAATGGAAGGGAAGAAATCACTGACTAGATAATCCCCAGGATGTGTGACAAAACTGACAAGTTATTATCTTGGAATTAAACAAGTCATAAGAGTTAAGGGGAGGAACCTGGTGGAACAGTTGGAACCGATGGAAGTGAAGCTTCCCCAAATTTCCTGAAATGGCTGTTGAGAGAGAGTGCCAGGAACCATGATAAGACTAATTTTTCAGTGGTGCAGAGGGCTGGAAGGAAGAGAAGAGGGGAAGAAAGTTCAAAAGATCCACCAGTAGAATACTGAATTTAGAATACTGGATCCTGATTTTTAAAAGAGGTTTCTTCATGTGAAGTACAAAAGTGAAATGTGAACATTTTCAAAATTCACATTTGCTTTCTGAGATGATCTTTGTTTCAAATCTGCAGTAATGTTTAAAGGGTGATCAAGGTCCCCAAAAGATGCAATAACATCTTTAAGCTAATACATGCCCTAGGAAGGAGTCATTATCTAGAACATAAATGCTATCTTCCCATTCAAAAGAAAGACTTGGGCTGTTTCCGCACAACATTGCTCTCCTGTAATGGGGACGCATTGCTGGTGGTCCACAAGTCATGCTTTCACCTGACATTGTCATGGTCCCGCTGCCAACACGTCCCTACCCATCGCGATCACAGGATATTCCATTAATATCCTGTAACTTGGGCCCCGTGCCAGAGAAAGGCAGTGTACAAATATAATAAATACATAAATAATAAATTAATGGAAAAAATCTGTTAATGGCCCACAATTATGCAATGCTCCCATCACCAGCAGCCATGTGGAATGAATGGAAGTGTGATCTAGGCACTTCCTTCCCCAGTGAAGCACAGGAAAGAGGCTGGCTGCACTGCAGAAGGAAGGCACATGTCACTTGCACTCCCATCCACAGGCAGCTGGACAGGTGCAGAGGGGAACGTTAGGGACGTGCTCCCATCCCAGCAAAGGCACTGCCAGGATGATGCCAGGATGATGACAGAAAAAGGTAAGGTGCGGAAATGGCCTTGGAAATGATGAGGACCTAATTTCATTGCAGTATAATGCGTGAAGGAGCTGAATCCTCTAGTTACATCCATTTGAGAGTGACACAATGTTCAAAATTACTTTGTTAGGGGCATAGTAGGATCATAATGTGCAATTTGAGAACCATTGGTTATATTTCCTTTTCCTTCCTGTTTTTCAGTATTTGCCTTTGCTGCAAGGAAAATCCTTAGCAATGATTTTTGAGAAAAGAAGCACAAGGACTAGATTATCTACAGAAACAGGTACATGCAAGCTTAAAAGTCATGACAGTAAATACATTTGTTTGTATGGATTGTATAATATTTATCTCAGGACTACATTTTAACTCTAGCCCTCATAGCAGAAAGCATCTAGCCAAAGTTTGGAATTCAATGTTTCTTTCCTCCCCCACTCCATTTTTTTTTATCAGCCAGCCTGATAAGTTCTGGAGAACTCAAAAGCCTGCACATTGTTGTTACATTTCTGACTTTTGGTGATCCTAAGGTGAACCTATCGTGGGGTTTTTCTGAGGCTGACAGTGTGTAATGAATGGCTGAATGGGGAATTGAACTCTGGTCTCCAGGGTTGTAGTCCAATACTCAGAGCACTACACCATACTGACCCTTTTGTAAAATTATATATGGTTCACAGATAGACGATTAGAACCACCTGTAAAATCATTTGTTGTTCATGTGTGTTTTCAAGTGGTTTTTGACTTATGGCAACCCTAAAGCAAACTTATCATAGGGTTTTCTGGGGCTAAGAGTATGTGACATGTCCAATGTCACCCAGTGGATTTCCATGGCTGAGTAAGGAATCGAACCCTGATCTCCAGGGCCATAGTCCAATGCTCAAAGCACTACACCACGCTGGCTTTCTGTAAAATTATAGGTCTTCCTAATTTTCTGTCTGTCAGTTTTGGATTAAGTTTTATTTCCTACCTGGTGAAGTAAACTACAGTCCATGAAGGCGCATGCCACATAATCTCATTGCAAAGGGTGCCATAATATTCTTAGACATTAGCAATTCATTGTGATATTTTTGACCACTGTAACTACAGCAAGTGTATTAACTTATTGCTCTTGTATGCTTATGTTCTAGCCAATCATACAACAGCTTTCTATACAGACATATTATATAGCTCCCAAATAAGTAGCATTTGTTTCTGTGTAAATGTTTCAGGCCCTTTTCGCATTAAGGTTTTTCGCGCGAGCGGTGGAGGGCGGCTCGAGCAAGAAGCCTTCTCCGGGAGGCTGCCGCTTCCCCGCTCGTTCCTTCCGCAGGCGAAGGAACAAGCGGGGAAGCGGCAGCCTCCCGGAGGCGGCGGCGGCGGCTCGCGCATCCGCCCCCCGGTCCCCCGAGAAAGGAGGCTGTCACGTCCGTCCCCCCCCGCGCGCGCCAAGCAGGAGGCTGTCGCGTCCGTCGCACTAGCGCCCCGCCCCGCCCCGCCCCTTCCTTCCGCAGGGGCGGAGGGAAGGAAGCGCGACCCGACCGCCTCCCCCACGCTCCGCACAGGAGGTAAGTGCGCGCGGGCGCTAGGAGCGTTGCGTGAGCGCGGGTGATTTTCGCTTTGAGGCGAAAATAAAAAAAAATGTGATCGCGCTGCTTCAGCCCCGTGAGCCCGGCGGAAGTGGGAGTGCGTCGTGCAGAGCGACGCTCCCACTCCCGCAAGGCTCACGGGACTGTCGCGTGACAGAAAGCCCGCGTGAAAAGGGCCTCAGATGTAACAACCCAAATATAAGCATTTGAATTCTCCCTGATTTCATGCTGGATGGGTTAAGTCTGTTCATTCGTGTGACAGGAAAAGGGGAAAAGCGAAAAAGACTGTATGATGTTATAAGTGGAGATGTCTGCAAAGTTAGTGGGGCTATCCTTGAGATGTGCCTGGCACATATATGGTTATATGAATGACAGAGATGAATGGGCTTAATCCATCCAGCGTTAAATGAATTAAAATTCAAAGTGCTTATCTTGTTCTTGATCACACATTAAATGTTTACACAAAAACAAATGATACCTGTCTAGGGCCTGTAATAAAAATATCTACATAGAAAACTCTTATATGAGTAGCCAGAAAATAAGATTAATAACAGATTTAAATTGATATAGTCATATATGGATATCCAGGATTTTGTTGTCCATAGAATGTCTTTATCCGAGAGTAAAGAAAGATAACAAAAGATCTCATAACTTTCTGTTGTATCAAATAAAAAAAGTCATTCATGATGGTCATAGACCAGTCTCTACATTTAGAAAATAACAACTACAAAACCAAATAGATATAAAACTACATCTGTAAGAAAATTCCAACGTATGTACATATAAGGCCTTTTCACACTACATTGTTATAGTGCTATAATTCCACTTTCAACATCCTGTGGAATTCTGAGATTTGTAGTTACTTAGGCCAAAGAGCTCTCTGGCCCCTCCCTAAACTGCAAACCCCAGGATTCCATATGATGTTGAAAGTGGAATAATAGCACTTTAATAGTGTAGTGCAGAAAGGACGATAATGATAAGAAGTTAAGTCTTTGCAGTACTGGGTCCACTACTTCTAATAAAATTAAAAGAGTGAGACACATCAGCTTAGTGATTGTGCCATTACGTTTCCAGGACCTCCGCACACTGCACAATTGCCAGTCATTGACGAGGAAAACCCATCAATGATTTGTGGCACAATCATGCTGCCTGGGAACAAGAGAACTTAATGTAAAGAATCAGGTCATCCATCCAACAGAAAAATTTGCTGTCAAATATGAGTAAATCAGAAGTTTGCAGATTATACAATCAATACAAGTTGATCTAATCTATTGACAACACATTAAGTAAAAATGTGTGTTTTTGAGCTTAAGTCTAGAAATCTTAAAAACCTTGTTTGTAAGACAAAAGAAAGACTTTGGAATGAAAATTAAGACTTTTTGAATGAAAACATTTGAGAGTTCAAAACTCAATAACATATTCTTCATTGGCTACAGAACAACACTGAGGCTTGAACATATACATATATAAAAGTGTAGTTAGCAGCTGTCTCCCAAATTCTCAAAGACAGAATTCTTTCTAGCCCTATTAGAAAATATTTTTTAAGCAGCAGCAGTATTAGGAGCTAAACCGGGATTTTCTGATTATGAAACTTGTCCTTTGCTGTTTTAATAATCACTTAATAATGTACATTCAAAGTAAGCAAGTACTCATTGAGTGTGTTTATGGGGGGGGTATCTAGGGGTTCCATTTGTTCTGGTTTAGAGCTCCAAAGATGTATTGAATGCCCATGAGGCCCCAGCCAGCATGGCTATTGACATAATGCTTTAGAGAAGGATTCTAGTATGAGTTCAGGAGCTCTGTTGTATCTGGTCACCCAGAAGACAGGTAAAGGAGTAAGGGCAAAGTTCACATAGTTTTCCAAGGACCATGAAAGTCTTTTGGAGTGCTGGTTTACATAGTAATCTCTTCTTACTTCCTGTGCAGCCTCATAATCAGAAACATTTAGGAGCATTTATCACTGAATAACAGGATCACTGTAGCTATATCAGTTGCTAAACAAAATAGCCATAAACTTATCTCCTACTGCCTTAACTGCTTTACAGACTTTCGAGATATTCCAAATGGCAATGGTTTTAATGCCATCTGTTGGTGACAGTTAAGCAGTTCTTCAAAAATGTCTTGGTATGCAAAGGAACCAATCCCATTTGATTCTGAAAGCTAAGCAGGTTCAACCTTGATTATTATTTGGATGGGAGACCAACCAAGAATAACAGATGCTATAGAGTATATTTTAGAGGAAAGAATTGGCAAAACCATCTCTGAGTATTCCTTGCCTAAGAAAACCTAATGAAATTCATGGGGAGCTGTAAGTCAAGAAGTGACTTGAAGGCACATACATGCACACATGAAAGGAAGAGAGACCTTTGGCAAGTCATCGTCTCTCAGAGGAAGGCAATGGTAAACCCCCTCTTAACAAATCCTGTCAAGAAAACCCTGTGATAGTTCGTCTTAGGGCTGCCATATATCAGAAATGAAGGCACACAACAACAATGTGAGGAAGACAAGACTACTTTTATCATGTAACAATTTAGTGTGACAAACCAGTGTGTTACATTGGTTTGGATGTTGGACAAGGACTCCAGGAGACCAGGGCTGAAATCCTCATTCAGCCATGAAACCCACTGAGTGACCTTGGAGAAGTCATACTCTCTCAGCCTCAAAGGAAGACAATGGCAAAGCTCCTGTGAATAATAAATCTTGCCAAGGAAATCCTATGATAGCATACCTTCCAACATTTTAAAGATGAAAACTGGAATCTGTAAGGCGAAGCAACATCAGAGTATGGTCAAGATAGCAGAAATTATTAATGAGAAAGAACACACAAACTAAGAGAGGCTGCAGCAGTTTGCTTTTGCCAGAGCTTACTGGGAAGAGCATATGGACTGTTTCTTAAAAGAAATAAAAAAAGTAGTAAAATCTGCTTTGATAGTATTAGTGAAAGATAGCATTACCCAACATTTGCCCTGTAGGTTTGCTGTGTGGCAGGAAGAAAATGCATCAAGTCAGACCATTCCCACAACTGTATCTATATACTAGAAAAGCCTTGATGAGTTCAAATTTCTGCTTGTAGTGGGATTGTAAATTACTTACCACAACACTTTGGAGTGTGCACATTCTAAACATTATGTCTGTTTTAGGATTTGCTCTCCTTGGTGGTCATCCATGTTTCCTCACACTACAGGATATTCACCTGGGCATTAATGAGAGCATCACTGACACAGCACGGTTTGTAGCATACCCTCTGACTGTTCCATTTCATTTGTGTATTTATATGGCGAAAACATTAAACTGCTTAAATTCCTCAACTTTCCAAGTTTAGAGTGTGATAAAATGTGCATGATTAGAATGGTTAGTCTCCCACAGCAACCTATTCATTGTCTGAACGTTTAAAACATAGAGTGAGATCAGAAGAAAAATATGTTGTATGTGTTCATGGTTCAATCTGTCTGTGCACAGGCAAATGGAACACCACAAACACTCACAACATGCAAAGTTGTTTTCCAGCTTGGCACCCATATCTAACTTCTGTGGCAAAGCCAGGAGAGATTGTTGAATTTGTGTTGGAATCAGTGTTTGATCCATTTATTGTACACCCAACAAAGACTTGGAGCAGTTAGACTCTAGGTGAAGAAAAATACCAGATTTCTACCCCTTTGGCCACACATGGGCCAGAAGATGTCAGAGGCATGGCTGCAGTACCAATGGGATCCAGCTCTGCACTTCTCTTTTCTTTCCTCATATCGGGGGAGAGAATGAGAGCAGAACCATGACCACTCAGCCAGCATTTTGAGAAGTGGGTGAGTCCTGACTTCAGGACTCAGTTGGCTCTCTAAACCCTGCTAAATGCCTTTGTCACTTCCTTGCCCTCCATGCATGGAAGAAATTAGGAAGGGGGAGTGAAGCTAGGCACAGACCCAAGCACCAGCTCCACTTGGATCAGTGCACCTTTGCTGACATAGTGCTTTCTTCCATAACAGAGAACACAGGGCAGGTAAAGGTCACCATTATTATCTTCAGAGGAAACAGAGGCCCGTTCCACACCCTACCTTCTTACGTGATCCTCCGGTGGCAATCTTGGCAGCGGCTCTTTTGGGAAGGGAGCACAATGGGAGTGCTCCCATCCACACTGGACCAGCTCCGTGTGGAAGAGAGCACAGTGGACAGGCCTCTTCCTTCCGCAGCACAGCCAGGCATTTTCCCAGGCTGCTGTGGGGCAGGAAGTGCTGCCATTGTGCTTCTGGACCTTCTGCAGAACAGGTAAATGCCAGATGGTGGTGTGATTGCAAATCATTGATGGTGAAAAGCTGGCAATGATTAAATCCGCAATCATGCCTCCTGGGGACGTGAGAGGAGTGGGACTGCGATGACATCATGCAGAAGCATCATCGTGGTCCCGCTCCTATCTTGTCCCCATGCCGGGATGGGAGGCTAGTGCAGAAAGGGCCACAGAGATAACAGCAGGGATTCCCATTGTGTTTTTCATGTCTTCCCAATTGGGAAATGGAGATAGAAGAGTCCTCACTTTGTCTCTGTCTTCTGATTGTAAATAGTGGGTCATAAAGGAGTACCTGTTAGACTTCAAAGGTCAGACTGGCACCATTCACAGCCTATAATAGGTTTGCCCCCTTTTTCTTTCATGGTCTGAAAGAATCCTGAAATATGTGTTTGAGAAACTATTGTAGTAATGTGGATTTTATCTTTTTTCCCCCCTGAACATCAAACTTTCCACTTTATGGCATGCATTTAAAACTTAGTCCTGGTCCTTTCTAAGTGAGCTTCATTTTTAATAGCACATGACAGATATTTGTCTGCATGTATGATATAAACATATATGTATACAAAGATTACATCATATAAAAGTACATTGTACAGACTACTAATAAAATTAAATGCAGTTAAATACAAACCATTTTGTTTTGTTGAATGAGTCTGTTTAGTTTCTTTGTACATGATTAATTGATATTTTCATGTAAAATGCACTTTTTAAAATTGTTCTTGTAGTTAACAATTGAACATAAATCTATATTTAAACTTCTGCAGGCACTGTGAATTACCCAGCAGCAGGAAGAAACAACCAATTGTTACTGCGTTACTTTTGGTGATATACTGAGTAGGCTTTGTATATATTTTTCTTTCTCTAGGGTATTGTCAGCTATGACAGATGCAATCCTGGCACGAGTGTATAAACAGACTGATCTAGAGGTGTTGGCACAAGGGGCCACAATTCCAGTAATAAATGGACTGTCAGATTTGGAACATCCTATCCAGATTTTGGCTGATTACCTTACACTTCAGGTAACATTCTGTTCCTGATTTATAACTTGGCTTTGAACAACTGCAGTTTTAAAATTTAGACATAAATTCTAACCATTCAAGATATAGTATCCTCCAGAAATATACAGATTGGCGCAGGAAGTCAGAATGTGAGTTGTGAGCTGAGAAGTGTCTGATTCAAATGTTACTACAGTATAGCCACACCTTAAGGACCTTAAGCAAATTGGTGTTTCTAGCTTTAGTCTTTCCACATGTAGTATGGAAATAATACTACAAATTTGCCATAGAGCAACATGGTAAGGAGTGCTGAAATAAAAGTGAGAAATTTGAAAAATATTGGATAGATGGTCAGTTTGTGTGTGTGTGTTGGATTTGTGTGTGGGTGCATGTGTGTTTCCCTGACAGGGGAAGCAAAGCACAGTGAAGAGAATCTTCTGAATTCCTCTAACTCACCAACTTCATGCCCCAGAGATGGGGAGCTGGATCATGGCATCTATTCAGGTTCTGGTAAGGTAACGTCAAGTCTAATAAAATTCAAGTCCTGATAAGGCAAAGTCAAAGCAAAACAGAGATCGGGTTTCATTAAGACGAAGTCAAGCAAAGAAAAGATTGAGTTCTGATCAAGTCAAGTCAAACCAAGCCAAGCCCAAGTCAAGTTCTGATGAAGCCATGTTCAAACAAAGCAGGTAGTGGCCTATACAGTTTCATGAAAAGCTCAGGTAGAGGGTGAACAATAATCACTCCCAGACTGAGCCTTAAATATAGCTACAGCTCCATCTACCTGGCTAGTTCTGTCTCTGGTGGGCTAAGCCTCTTCTGTTAAATGGGGCGAGTCTGCTTCAGTACTTGCTAATTCCTATGCTGTGGGGCTTTTAAACTGAACCTTGGGGACAGGAACAAGACCTCCACAGGGTAGAGGGGTAAGCAAAATGCATCTCAGTGGGTAGTAGGGACATGTAGACTTGGTTCTGTGTGGAAATCCTTTCCCACTCTTATAGTTCCTGTGAATTACTGGCCTGCCCCATTTGGCAAAGATGGGGAATTGATTCTAGGGTCATGACAGCTGGGTTTTTTAGATGCTGACCATTTTTTATACCCCATTGTCCAAAGTGTGTTGCCACCAACAGATCCACCATCAGTCATTGTCCCATCTCTTCTTCTGAACATTCTGTTCTCTTTATATATGGCTGTACTCTTGCCTGGTATGGCTCTTTTGATATGCAAGTCTGGGGGGGGGAGTCTTGGAGAAGGGGTGTCATTTCTTTAAAAAAGAAATTACTCCACGCAATAATTTAATTACTTTTTAGCCATCTCTCATTCCTCTTGCCACTCTGTTCCTGCTCTGGATAAATTCCTGCTCCAATATTACTGGATGTGAGGCTGGAAAGTGACACCATGTGCTGCTGGGACGTATTTTCCAGCCTTTTATGCTTTTTAGGTATTAATTCATCTTCGCTGCCACCACCCACTGAATTATGAATTATCTGGACACTTGGACAGTACAGCGGGACCCTGTCCAACCACGTACATCCCTAAGCTTAAGGATCTTCCTTTTCCCCAGTCTACCTAGCTTGGCGTGGGAAGGAGAGAAACAGGGTCTTTTACAGAAAGTATTTATTAAAGGTAGGCAAATAAACAAGGCAAATTACCACACATGGGAAGCCCCCTCCTCCCAGGCACGCTTAGTACAAGTAGTTACAAAAAGAACAGATATAAAAGCACAGATACATTCTTTAGATCAGCCAGCCTCCAAAATAACAGAAAAGTCCCTAACGCGACTAGATAACTTTAGTCTAATTACTCACAGTTGTTCCTAGGCTTAGATGTTCTAAAGGAAGGGCCAGGAGGCGAGGCCTATGGCCTCCAACCTGCTACTGGCAAAACCCCCCCCCCTCCAGGAGGTTCCTTGGTTGTTATCCCTCCAAGAAGTTTTATATCTTCTCCTTGGAAGCATCTGGAAGCATCCTGAAGATGCTCACTTCTTTCCTTTTTGATTGGTCAGTTCTCACCCTGTGACCTATGATGCTGACCACATGACCTATGATGCTGACCCACATGACCTATGATGTAATCTAATCCCCAACACCTTATTAACCCTTGGTTTACCTGAAGAGGGCAATTTCCCCCTTTAGCTAAGTCAAGATAATGGGAAGCCCCATTATCACATGCCCCCCAAATCTCAGACGGTCTGGAAACAGCTGAAGGCTGGAGCCACACCGGCTGGGATTTCATCCTGGGACCTAAGGAAGGAAAAGTCAGAGAATATATGCAAACACACAACAGTACAAGTTAACCATATTATCAATAACAGACATGTAAAGCTCATCCCTCTTAACCTCCCTCCAGTTCTCTGCGTGACAAGGAGTCCGCAACCACATTGGAACTTCCAGCCACATGTTGAATGTCGAAGTCAAAGTCTTGTAAGGCCAGACTCCATCGGAGTAGCTTCTTGTTAGCCCCCTGGACTGTATGGAGCCATCTGAGGGCAGCATGATCAGTCTGGAGAATGAAGCGACGTCTCCAGACATATGGTCTCAGCTTCTCTAGCGCATACACAATGGCATAGCATTCCTTCTCTGGAATGGACCAGTTGGACTCCCTTGCAGACAGCTTCTTGCTGAGGAACAGAATGGGATGCAAGATTCCATCCGGACCCTCTTGTAGTAAGACCGCTCCAATGCCTCTGTCAGAAGCATCTGTAGCCACTATGAACAGCTTGTCAAAATCTGGTGCCATGAGCACAGGATCTGCCATCAAGGCCTGCTTTAAGGCTGCAAAGGCTTTTTGACACTCTGCTGTCCATTTCACTATCTCAGGCTTCTTGGAACCTGTCAGATTTGTTAGAGGTGCTGCCACTTGGCTGTAGTTGGGCACAAATCTCCGGTAGTACCCAGCTAGGCCAAGGAAGGACTGTACCTGCTTCCTGGAACAAGGAATGGGCCAGCTATTAATAGCTTCCACTTTAGCAAAGTCCCCACACCCTCTTAGCAAACAGTCCACAAAGGTGAACACATACCGTTTTCCCCCTAGCAGTCTTCCTAGGGAAAGGTCCCATGATGTCCACAGCCACTCTCTGGAATGGGACATCAATGATAGGAAGTGGTTGGAGAGGGGTCTTGGCTTGATCCTGGGATTTCCCTACTCTCTGGCAAACCTCACAGGATCGGACATAATCAGTAACATCCTTGCTCATCCCCTCCCAGTAGAAGGACTTTCCCAATCTGTCCTTCGTTCTGTTCACCCCAGCATGTCCACTAGGATGATCATGAGCCAGACTCAAGAGTTTGGCTCTATACTTAGAAGGTACCAGCAACTGTCTCTGAGCGCGTACGCCCCCCTTGCTACCTCTTGGGCCAGACTCACGATACAGTAGGCCCTCAACAATTACAAATCTGGGCCCCTTCATCATTGGAGAAGACTTCGCCTCTTCCTTTGCTCTGGTCCAAGCAGCTTGAAGGCTCTCATCTGCTTCCTGGTTTTCCTGGAACTGCTGTCGCTGAACAGGAACCAGCTGTTCCACCTGGAGTGGCAGACTCGCCTCAGATTCTCGTTGCATTGCAGCTTCTCCAGATTCTGTTCCCTTGGCTGGAGTGTCCTCTGGAGTTTCAGCTGCTGTTGAATCCCTTGCTGGCTCTCGAGTCAGCGTTGTTGGATTCTCCTCCTCTGCACCAACCTTTTGCATCTCAGGCAAGTTGTCCCAGCACCTGACTCTGCTCGGTGCCCACTTGAGACTCTCCCGCCCCCCTGGGCAACGCTGAGTCAGGTGTGACAGGGACCAGCATGAGACCAGGCTGACTACCCTCTTGGCATGGAGAAGCTCTTCCTGGACTTCCGCCAGCAGCTGCTCTGACATCCGAGGTATCAGCATGGATGATCTCGATCTCTGGGCCTACGATGCTATGTTGAGAGTCTGCCCCAGTTTCCTCCACCTCCTTCTGGTGTAGCAGGAGACAGTGACTGCAGTCCAAGTTCAGGTTGGTCCTCAGGTTGCAATGAAGACTGACCTCTGCTCAGGCTGCGAGTCGTCATGGCATGCTGTCTGGACACTTTCCGGGCCTGACTAGCATGGAAGACGAGATCATCACCCAACAGAGCAGGACATTCGAAGTCATCATAGACAGCAAAAGTCCAAACACCCTTCCAGCCCTTGTACTGAACAGGAACGCGTGCTGTTGGTAGTTGAGCTGGAGGAGCCCTGAATGCTCTGATGGTGATCTTAATGTGGTCATCAACAAGACCAGGATCCAGATATGCACGATGAATAGCAGAAAGTTGGGCTCCAGTGTCTCTGTAAGCCACAACTTTCCTGCCCCCTACCCACAGTGTGTGTCTTCTGTGATGAGGGATCATGTCAGGATCAGGATCAACTGAAGAATCAGTGGCAGTGTCCCTGGAGGTCGACGCAACCACTAACTGGGCCAACTTAGGCTTCTGCTTACAGTTGGCTTTAATATGTCCAAGCTCTCCACAGAGAAAGCATTTAGGGCTAGCCTTTTTCCCTGGCTGGCCCTGCGTGCTGGCCACAGGCTGCTGGCTGTAGCGGGGCTGTGACTTTGTGGTAGAGCTGTTCATCTGAGGCTTCATGTCGTTTAGTGATGACCTTGGGGTAGAAATGTTGTGCTTCTGTACAGGTCGTCGAGAGATATCTTGGTGTGGCTGTTGGTATTCCTGCTTGTCTGTAGAAGGCATTACCACAGTAGGCTGGAATAACTCCTCACCTCTGGAGGCAACAAACCGATCTGCTGCCCTGGCAGCTTCTTCCAGCGTCCTAGGCTCTTGTTGTAACACAAAGGACGGTGTCTGAGGGGGTATGTGATTCAAGAATTGCTCCAATGCTATCTGGAACAGGACATCTTCTTTGGTGGAAGCTTTAGCTGCTTGCATCCAAGAGTCCAGTGATCTCTGAATTGTACAGGCCATGTCCTTGTATGATTCACCAGCTTTCTTCCTGGTGTTGCAAAAGTGGACCTTAGCCTTCTCTGGTGTGAGTCCAAGTTTCTCCCGAGCTAAGGCCACAAATTTGGAAAAATCATTCATGTCAGCAGCAGACATGCGGGATTCAACTTCTCGCAGAGTTCCTGTGAGAGTAGAGCGAAGTTCACTCATATAGTTCTTCTCAGGAATCCCCAAATCATTCGCTGTACGAATAAAGGAGATCAGAAAAGCTTCAAAATCCTCTAAGTCTTTTTAAACTGGAAGCTGTCTGAGGCGGGTAAGAGCAAGTCGTGGCTCTGCATTCCGTTGATTAGCTTCCTGAGTTCCAGTGGAGGCCTGTGTAGAGTTCAGCCACATCATGTCAACAGTTTTATCCAGGAATCCTGAAATCTGTTCAGGTGTCAGCTTGTCATGCGTAAGGCTTACTGCTTCCCAGAAAGCAGCAGGGGGGGCAAGGGCTGTTGCTGACATAGCAGCCCCTTGCTGTGCCAGATTACTACCACTAGGGGTAGCTGGTTGAGCAGATGAGCTATGTTCTGTAGCATTGTTGTGTGGCATTGCTGCCAGTAGGGGTCGCTGCAGCTTCAGGATCCATACTGTATATTAACAGCCTTCCAGACCTGAGTTTCATACACTAACTACCTCTGTGCACATGAAAACTTAAAAACAAACAAACGTCTGATTGATTGGTCCAAAGAATATACAGTGCCAGAATCCCAAAACCAAGAAAAGTGGAGAAATCCCAAGCCTTTCTCCTCAGCCCCCTTCGTCACCCCCCTCCTCCTCAAGGAACAGAGAAAGAACAAGAAAAACCTGCCTCAGTGACTCAATTGGGGTACTTAGCAAATTCCTGCTACAAGCACCTTTCCTATTGATATGTAGATTTACTAGCTGGGCAGAGAAGCAGACTGAAAAATGCCGGCTGCTGACTCAAAACACAATGAGTTTAGCAGCTTTAACAATTCATCTCTCACTACCAAAGTAGAAAGAAGGAAATCCAAAGGAAAATCACTCCTTTCCCAAACAGAGGCTTTGCATGACAGAGCAGGCAGCTCTTCACTGAAAGCCCAAAAATCACCCTTTTGCCAAGAGTGACTCTGGTAGGCAGCTCCGCCCCCAACCTCCTACTCTCCCTCCCTTTCCAGCCACCAGGAGGGAGAGAAAGGAAAAAAAAATCGCAAAAGCCTGTTTAAGCAAACAAAGCCAAACCAAGCCCCCTCACTTCCTACCCCCTCCCTTTCCACTGCAAGGAGGGAGGGAAGGGAAAAAAACCCTCTCAAAGCCTTTTTAAACAAACAAAGGCAACGAAGCCCTCTCTCGCTCACTCCCCCCCTCTCCTGAGCTAATTCCTTCGCAGGAGACACAGGGATACTGGAGAGAGACTGAAAACCCCCTACTTTCTGCAATTTAAACCCCCAACTCTCCAATTCGATACCGCTGCCACCATGTGACGCTGGATCCCACCGCTGCCACCATGTGAGGCTGGAAAGTGACACCATGTGCTGCTGGGACGTATTTTCTAGCCTTTTATGCTTTTTAGGTATTAATTCATCTTCACTGCCACCACCCACTGAATTATGAATTATCTGGACACTTGGACAGTACAGCGGGACCCTGTCCAACCACGTACATCCCTAAGCTTAAGGATCTTCCTTTTCCCCAGTCTACCTAGCTTGGCGTGGGAAGGAGAGAAACAGGGTCTTTTACAGAAAGTAGGCAAATAAACAAGGCAAATTACCACACATGGGAAGCCCCCTCCTCCCAGGCACGCTTAGTACAAGTAGTTACAAAAAGAACAGATATAAAAGCACAGATACATTCTTTAGATCAGCCAGCCTCCAAAATAACAGAAAAGTCCCTAACGCGACTAGATAACTTTAGTCTAATTACTCACAGTTGTTCCTAGGCTTAGATGTTCTAAAGGAAGGGCTAGGAGGCGAGGCCTATGGCCTCCAGCCGGCTACTGGCACAACCCCCCCCCTCCAGGAGGTTCCTTGGTTGTTATCCCTTTGTTATCTCCCGGCCACATGGCCTCCAAGAAGTTTTATATCTTCTCCTTGGAAGCATCTGGAAGCATCCTGAAGATGCTCACTTCTTTCCTTTTTGATTGGTCAGTTCTCACCCTGTGACCTATGATGCTGACCACATGACCTATGATGCTGACCCACATGACCTATGATGTAATCTAATCCCCAACACCTTATTAACCCTTGGTTTACCTGGAGAGGGCAATTTCCCCCTTTTTGCTAAGTCAAGATAATGGGAAGCCCCATTATCACACTGGGGTAACAACAGAGGAAGAAACTGGCAAATCACTTCTGAATGTTCCTTGGCTAAGAAAATCCTATGAAATCCGTGGGGTCACTATAAGTCAATAAGCAATTTGAAGGCACATACATATACACAACAGCAAGAGAGGGGTTTGCTCACGTTACATCAGCTCTTCCTCATGATTTTGGGCCAGTTCACTGTAGCAGACATTTGATAAACTTTTCTTTACAATGGTATTTGAAAGGTGGTTGAATGGTCTTTGAAAGGCAAATGTTGATTCTGGAGGTTTGTCTGAAACTTTTTGAGTTTGTAAGTCACATAGTCAGTCCTCAAAACACCTACCCAAATTATTTGTTTCAGAACATTTCCATGCCACTTTTCATCTTTTAAAAAATTCAAAGCAGTTTACAATAAAAGCAGATACAATATAACAGTAGCTAAAACAATAACATCTATCAAAAGCAATTTAATTTTTAACTTTTTTTCTCTGTTGTACACTGCCTTAAGTCCTAAGCAGGGAAAAGGCAGGATGGTGGTAACAACAGCAGCAGCACCTGGTAAAAGTTAACAATTAGGAAACTGTTCAGACAATCTCATAAATAGCGAACAGGATGGTTCAAAGTTGATCTGGCCCACATGTATGAAAACTTTCACTAGTTCAGCTTGCTTTTCTGTGAGTGGTTCCACATTGTGCATGGTAATTATGTTCATAAGTGTTTTATGCAGAAATAAGCAAAGTATGACAGATGTGTAGCCTTCTTTAAACACACATATCTGTATACATCAGTACCCTTATTGGCCTGCAATTCTCCTACGTTTGTGCATAGGTATTTATGGACATACTTCTATTGCTTACACTTTATATACTTGCTTCAGGAAACACCAGTATATTCATGGCAAAACCATTTGCTGCATAAAGATGAATCACTCAGATTTTGAGTGGGTGTTCTTACGTATATGTGAGGAAGCAGAGAAAAAATGGAAAACTGTGAGAGCCCTGTGAGAGCAAATGGTTCTTTCTATAAATGTATATTATGTGGGGTTTTGGGGGGGGATTGTTGTTTTGTTTTTCTGCTATAAATATTTGGGAATTGAAAAGCATGACTACACAATAATGGAGGAACAGGGACTCTGGCAGTGAGATATTTTGAGAAGCTGTTTTCTTTCAGCCTGTGTAAGCTGCTTTGAAAAATGTAATAAATACCATGAGATGTAATAAAAAAGAAATCATGGCCCTGTTACAGTGCAGGGTGAAACAAATCACTTCACCTGTACTTTTTGTCTGCTAACAGCCTGCCCCATTTGCCTACCACTCATACAATGTGTTTTATCTCCAAGCATTGACAGGCTTTTAGTAATCACAAATGACTCATTTCTCTTATGTAACAATTCATTGCCTGCTGGCTGTGCTGGCACTTATCCCCTTGCCAGTTACCTCCTGTGATACCAGCTTAGAGCTGTATCCCCACTCATATTTCATTCTCTCTTAGTTTGCGTGGTTCAGAAGGATGGACACAACAACTGGGAGTTAATAATTGGCTTTCATCATTGGATAAACTATGCCTTGTCTCTCCAGAAATATGTAAAGTAAATATTTGATTGGATAACCTAGTTATTCTTGGCTTAATTCAGGCCTGTTCCACACTAGAAAAGAATTCCAAGCTGTATCTAGAAATGCTATAGCCTTTAATTTGAATATATTATATGATTTAAAGCAACCTTATGGAGTCATTTTGCATAGTTTATTCTATTTCTATATACATAAACAAGAACATTCAAAAGAACTGAAAATAGTGCTGAGGTTTTTTTTTTTAGAGATTTCATTGATCACAAATTTTCTAGTTTATCTCCACAACTACAAGAAAAAATTAGAAACATGCTTTTAAAAAAAGAAAAAGAAGGGGAATTTGCAATATGTAGTGTGGCGGTTTTTAATCTCATATAAAGGCAACACTAATGGTCTGTGAAATATACCAAAGGCCTTGAAAATATTTGCTGTAGAATTGTATGCATGTATGGATATGGAACAAGTATAATCGAATGAGAATGAATGGGTTAGAGTTAACATTAGTCCTATATAGAGTAAACCTATAAAAATAACGAGTTTGTCATAACTTAAGTTTGATAATTTGTCTAAACTTGCTGCAGATCCTTCACTGGATTTAGTCCAAGGCTTCCAATTTATGTATTATGTATGAGCCATGCAACTAGTTCACAATGGCTACAGCGAAAGGAACTAATGGATGGAATCTAATAGCCTCTATTTATAACCCCTGAGAATTCTTGGAGAACAGGTGATGTTCCTGCACGCTAGAGATGGGCTGCTGTTGTCACTGTCTTCAAAAAAGTAAATTGGAGGACCTGGACAACTTCCAATCAGTTAGCTTGACAATGATAACAGGAAGGTTTCTAAAACTGATCATTAAATAGTCTGTCTATGAGCACTATAAGTGGTGTTGTCATTACTGAGAGCCAGGCTGGGTTTCTCAAAAAGAAGTCATGCCATATAATTTTCTCTTTCTTTTTAAAACAGAGTTACAAGCTTAGCGAATAATGGTGATCTTGTGGATGTAGTGTATCTTGATTTCAGTAAGGCTTTGAACAAAGTCCCTCATGATATTTCTGCAGATATGTTAGTAAAATGTGAGCTAGATGATTCTACTGATAGATGGATTTGTAGTTGGTTCACAGACCAAAACCAAAGAGACTCACCAATGATACCTGGAGAAAAGTGACAAGTAGATTAGTACAGGATTCAGCACTAAAGTGTTTTTCAATATCTTTGTAAGTGACTTGGATAAAGGGGAAGAAGGGATGCTACCATAACACCAAACTGTGAGGTTTAGCTAAATAAGAGTGAACACTATTGTGTGCTGGGGAAAAAAGAAGTTAGTGTAGTTCTAGGTTGCATCCTTAGGCGCAGGAATGGGGAGAGTGGAGCAGGAGGCTTCAGCCCCCTACAAGACAAGACAGGGGGCGCTGATTCCTTTCAGAAATGATCAGACAAAATTGGACTACTAATACTACTATATCTGAGGCCCCTGAGGAATTATCAGCTAGCTGTCAATTAAATGACCAAATATAATTTTTTAAAAGACAGCTATTATAGTTGAACTCACCTCCAGATAACAAAGGCTGAATGCAGTCTGTCCTGTACACACTTACTTGGTAATTATCTATATTGAAGACATGAGGAGGACTTTTAAGTACTGTTTGTATTCATGGGGGTGTTTGTAGTTAAGAATGATTGAATGATATGTGATGGGAGAATGCCATCACAGTGCCTGACGATGCCCTCAGGCACTGTGATAGCAAGTGTGGTGGCCCGACTGGAAATTCCAAATCATAGCAGGGAGATAAGCTGCCCTGCTGTCAGTGATCTTTCAGAAGTATCTATGCTTGGTAGATTTTTCATTGCACCAAGGGTGGGCTTACCACCTAGAGTAGCAGGATGGAATAGGAGAGCTTGCAGCTGCCACTTTTATTTTGTATGTAGGATAAAAATCTGAAGAAGAAAAGCATTGTGACTCAGAGTCATCTTTGAGTGACTAGCATCTACCAAGTATGCTTTTTCCGTAATTTTTGTTTGCATTCTGCATATGAGATAGAGATAATTTCTCTCGATACTTTAGATCTTTAAGGCATTGGCCACTTCTTTCTGAGTCATAGAATCATAGACTTAGAAGGGATTCCAAGGGTCATGTAGTCTAACACCCTGCCAGCGTATAAGTCTAACACCCTGTCAGTAAAGCACTCCTGGGAGAGGAAGCACACTCCTTTTAGTGTGCTTGTTATGTATGATGCAGGCAGAAAACCACTGTATTGTAAATGAATACATTATGCATAATGCCCTTTCTCTCTAAAATAGCCTGATCATTCAACACAGAAGCAATTTTTAATTGGGATCAATTCCCAAAAAGCGTAAGAGAAAACCAAAGAAAACCAAAGAAGCTGCAGGAGATATATAATATAATATATTAAAAGGGATCTCTTACTGTGGTTATCTGGCCCCAGCTCAAGGTCTACAATCTCATATTGTTTATGGTTAATATTTCCATGTGGCACTCCATAAAATGACCTTCACGTGTCTGATTGGGTCACGGAAAGCCTGTATAGGCAGGCACGGCCGCATGGCCTTAGTTTTGCACGCTAGGCCAGTAAACAACTATCTGTCACACAGCCAGTAGTGCCCCCCAGACATAGCTGATCATTAAGCAAATGCAAGGGCTCTCAGCCCCAAACTGCTTACTCTATAAAAATGCTAAGTGCTCCTCATCAACATACTGTTCTAACAATTGGCAGTGCTGGCCAAATCTCATCAATTCTAATTTTGACCTTTCGGAGGCTTTGTCTCCACTAAAAACCCTATTGTTCTCCTTGGGAGAGGGCTAGCCTCCAGGTACAATCTTCCCTATAAAAACCCCAAGTCTGAGCTCCTTCTTGGAACACTCGTGCCTTGTATCCCGAACTGCTGCCGCTCTATTCAGTGAGCCTCCCCTCAGCCTCCACGTGCTGAGAAACCACGAACCCAGCCTCGATCTCTATCTTCTCTTTTACCGGACTACAGGATCGGATAGAATATCACCCCAGAAACCCTCTGAAAACCCCTATCAATTTTCCTCACTTTCTGCTTCTATAGTTCTTGGATGAGTGTGTGAGTGCGTGTGTTGTTGCTTGCTTAATTAAGGAAAGTTTAATAAAATCTTTTAATTGAACAACTTGCCTAGTTCTTGTCGCAGCCTGACCCCGTAAAAATAGGGTTTAAGATCTCGCTATGTTACCCTGCCTCTCGTATTGCTAGCTTGTGCTCCTTGCTAATTCTCCCAACTTAGTAATATTTGGAGTGCACTTAGATGTCCCTCCTGGGACCCCCAGAAATCAGGGTAACAGATCCCAAATATAGGGGTGCCTATTTTTTTCTTCCTCCTTTTTGAGGGAAGGCTTTCATCCAAAACAAAACAAAGCCCAAACCATACCAAACCAACCACCCCCCACAAACATTCCAGAGTCCTTGGCTGAGTCAACAGAACTGCAGTTTTCAAATGAAGGAAGTGGTAGTACCATTCTATTCCGCATTGGTCAGACTTCATCTGGAGTATGCATTTGGGCACCACAATGTAAGAAGATACCAAAAAGCTAGAATGTGTCCAAAAAAAAAGGTGACCATAGTGTTTCCTATCAGGTATAAACACTGAACAGGGCTCTGGAACGTTGCTGTGTGTTCTGATATTCCGGCCCCATGCTTAGTTGGAAATGATCTGGCAAAGCATGTCAAACATGTCTGTGTAACTACCCACCACAAGGCCCAGCAGCAACAGCTTGCTCAGCCGGAGTTAACAAGGGAGGAGGAGCCTAGTGAAGAAACTCTTGCCTGAGAGGTTAGCAACAGTGAGCCTAATGCACCCAGTGTAGAAGAGGATTTGCTGCAGATGAGTACTTTTGCTGAAATGCCATCTTCAGAGTTTGTAAAAAGAACAAAGGCTGGATGAAAGCCTGAAGCCTTTGTTTGCAATGGTAAATTAAACTCTTCCTGAGCTGCCCACAGAATATCTAGACAGATTTGTACTGGTTGAGGACAGCCTGTATCGAGAGTCCATTAGGCATCATTGCAACAGGCCATGGAAAAGCCGAGACAGCTGGTAGCACCAACCAAGTATAGAGCTAAGCTAATGGGAATAGCTCACACTAGCTCATTTGCAGGCCATTTGGGAGCCAAATGTACTGCACAGTGCATAACCTCTAACTTTCTAACTATCTATGCCCACAACAACTGAATGGCTCTTCAATCACTGGCATAGAGCATAGCTTGGCCTTAGTGTTGTCTCTGCCTTAGCCTATCTTCTGGCAAGTGTCACATATAGGATATGAGAGTGTCTGGAAACTGATTGCTAAGACAAATAAGGAAGCTGGGTGTGTTCATCCTGGAGAATAGGTGATTCAGAGGTGATGTGATAGCCATTTTCAAATATCAAAAGATTGGAAGATGGAGCAAGTTTGTTTCTCTTGCTCCAGAGGCAGCAGAAGGACCCAAAGAAGGGGGATTCTGATACATTAGGAGAAACTTCCTCCTAGAAAGAGCTGTTCAACAATGAATTTGACTACTCTGGAGTATGGTGAACTCTCCTTTATTAGAAGAGGGTTTTTTTAATTGTTTGTTTGTTTGTTTGTTTTGTTTTTAAGTGGATGGCCATCTGTGAGGGATGCTTTAGCTGTGAAATCTTCCACTGGCATGAGTTGGTGTAGATGACCCAACTCTGTACTGTAGTTCTATAATTCTATGCAGTGATAAAACTGTTACAGAGAATAATGCACAGTATATTACTGACACTACAAGAGAGATTTCAATTGGCAACTTGATGACCAGGAATAATCCCTACCGGCAAGCTACACTATAAATTATGAGCATGATTATAAATATGATACATTTCATAGCTAACAAATGTTGATGACTATGCTGCTGTGATAGTGTTTTTGCCTAGATCATTCACCGTCTTTTCACTGTCTTGTTGTTCTTGTTAGGAACACTATGGGTCTTTGAATGGATTAACCCTCAGCTGGATAGGTGATGGAAATAATGTTTTGAATTCTATTATGATGAGTGCTGCTAAATTTGGAATGGATCTGCAGGTTGCTACTCCAAAGGTAAGGAAATCTTGTACCTCAGGAGAGAAGAATTTTTTTAGAAACTTTGGTTAAAACTGAACCAAGAAGGTGCAGTAGAATAAACTATTAGCTTTGAAAAAGGAAAGTAATAACAACATCATCAAAAATACTAGCATTGTATATGAAACCCAGATGACCTTTGATTAGAAGCTTAGGGTGGGGTGAAAATGAGATAAGGAACAATCAATTAGATGTTTCTACCTTGATAGAGAGTTTAGTTGGTACATTGACTCATGTGAGTCACCATACAGGCAGAAAGCCCAGTTTAATGTATGATCGACAGCTGTCATTGACCCTTTTCGCATTGAGGCTTCTCGCGCGAACGGGGAGGGCGGCTCGCGCGAGCAGGCTCCTCCGGGAGGCTGCCGTTTTCCCCCTCCTTCCTTCCGCAGGCGAAGGAACGAGGGGGAAGCGGCAGCCTCGCGCGAGCCGCCCTCCCCCCGGGCAAAGCAGGAGGCTGTCACGTCTGTCTCCCCCGCTCGCGCGAAGCAGGAGGCTGTCGCGTCCATCCCCCCGCTCGCGCGAAGCAGGAGGCTGTCATGTCCGTCCCCCCCGCTCGTGCGAAGCAGGAGGCTGTCGCGTCCGCCCCCCCGCTCACGTGAAGCAGGAGGCTGTCGCGTCTGTCGCGCTAGCGCCCCGCCCCTTCCTTCCGCAGGGGCGGAGGGAAGGAAGCGCGACCCGGCCGCCTCCCCGACGCTCCGCACAGGAGGTAAGTGCGCGTGGGCGCCGGGAGCATTGCGCGAGCGCGGGTGATTTTCGCTTTGAGGCGAAAATCAAAAAACCCGCGATTGCGCCGCTGCTTCCCCGTGAGCGCGGCGGAAGTGGGAGTGCGTCGTGTAGAGCGATGCTCCCACTCCCGCGAGGCTCACGGGGCTGTTGCGCGACAGAAAGCCTGTGCGAAAAGGGCCATTGTTCCGAGGGAAGTGAGACAAAGAGTTGCACATTGGAGATAATGTTCATTTTGAGTTCCTGACAGATGAACCCACTTGGAATAGAGATCCTTGTCACTGAAGACAAATTAGTTAAAAACATAAGAAAAGCCCTGCTAGATCAGGCCACCAAAGTGCCTATGGGAAATCCACAAGTAGAACATGAACTCAATAGCTCTATCTTGCTTATGTTCCCTGATAAGTACTATACAGAGGCATTATGGCTCTTGCTATTGGGGATGGTATGTAGCCATCCTGACTCATAGCCATGGGTGGCCCCAAGCTCCATAAATGTGTCTAATCTGACTTTAAAGCAGTCCAAGCTTCTGGCTCTCACTACATTTTGTGACAGCAAATCCCACAGTTTATGCCCTATATGAAGAAGGAAGTGGCATTGCATGCTCAGTTTTTCTTGTTGTATTCCTTCAAGTTGCTTTTGATTTATGGCAACCCTAAGATGAAATTATCACAGGTTTTTCTTGGCAAGATTTGTTCAGAGGATTTTTTTTTCTTTGCCTCCCTCTGAGGCTTAGAGAGTGTGACTTCTTCAAGGTCATCCAGTGGGTTTCCATGATCAAGGGGGGGGGATATAAACACTGTTCTCCAGAGTTGTAGTTCTATGCTTAAATCACTACACCACACCACATAGAAAAACTGCACCAGTTTTTTCTATATAGTACTTAATGCCAGTGTTTGCAGTGAAAATGAAATATATGGTATCTTTGTCATCTCTTTCAACAGGGTTTTGAGCCAGATCCCATGGTGATTCAAGTAGCTGAAGATTATTCCAGAAAGGTAAGAACATGAGATTTTTCAAATGTGCTGTATTCTGCACTCCATGTAAACTCTGTTCACTTCCTCTGCTTTGTTTATGTTAGTACCACACCAAATTGTTGCTCACCACCAATCCTCTTGAAGCTGCCAATGGAGCTAATGTTTTGATCACAGACACATGGATAAGCATGGGACAAGAAGAAGAAAAACAAAAGAGACTGAAAGCTTTCCAGGGTTACCAGATCACAATGCAGGTAAAATACAAAAGCCTGTTCTTTTCGTCTTCTTTTTATTTTCCAGCAGTTTCAAAAACATATTGGGCCTATTTTACATTAGACATTTATAGTGTTTCTTTGTGAAAACTTGAAAGAGTAGATATTGCTGTTTATGACAATGCTGAATACAGCTGTGTTAAAGTAACTGCTGATCATGTCTGTGTGTAATGTGCCTTCAAGCTGCCAGTTGACTTATAAGTGCCTTATGAATTTCATAGGTCCTTTCTGCTCCACCCTCCCAACCTGCCATAGGGACAGGAGAAGGATGGGACTGTGACAATGCTTATGCAGATGTTGTTGTAGTCCCATCCTTCTACTGTCTCCAGGTGGTGCAATTGCACCACAAATCATTGACAGTCAATGACTGGTGATTGTGCCACCATCCTGCCATGCGCCCATACTTACCTTCCCTGCAGAGGCCCTGGAAGCGCAATGGCTGCTCTTCCTGCTCCGGCACAGCGTGGGACAGTACCTGGCTGCACTGTGGTAGGAAAAGGCATGGCCATTGTGCTTCCTGGGTCCCAGAGGCAGCTGGTGCAGAGGGGAGCACTCTCGTTGTACTCCCCTTCCAGCAGGGCCGGCACTGAGACCAACATTAGATGTCTCCAGGACAAGGTAAGGTGTGAGAAGGGCCATAGTATTTTCTTAGGTAAAGAATACTCAGAGGAGATTTGCCATTGCCTTCCTCTGACCTATAGCCTAACAGCCCCTAGTGTTCCTTGGCAGTCCAAGGGCTGACCTTGCTTAGCTTCCAAGATCAATGGGATCTGGTGTCTTCAGGGTATTTAGGCAACACAGTGCTATTCGAGAAGATACAACATGGGAGAAATTTTCCTTCCCTGTTTCATGTAAATCATAGGAAGAATCCAGGAATGTTTTCAGTCCTCTCACCACCAAGGGCAGACAGGGATGAGATGACCAAGATCTTTTGGGTTGTTGCTGGGAGCTGGACTCCTTCCTCAGGTTCCACATATGGCATAGGGGCCCCACAAACACATAAGGAAAGTGGGCTAAAACAGGAATTCTTAATCCATTCATGGATGCCTTCTTTACCCTAAACTAGAAGGTACCTCCAGAATAAATGACCAATGTTCAAATCTTTAATAGCAAAGAGCAATAAATAAAGGCTGCATAGATGAATGGAATGCAATCAGAGAGAGGCATCTACTTTCATTGTGAACCGGACAAAAAGCAACACTGGTAGGGAAGTTCAGCATTTAGAACAGAAATGGGAACCCTTATAAATAACAGACACTTTTTCCCTCTGAAGCCTTGGGTTTCAATGAAATGCAAACATAACACAGATTTTTAAATTTTCTTTCTAGTGTAAAACCAGTGTTACTTCTTTATTATCTCTTGCCATTCTCTTTCTCTGTTTTTTTTAAAGGAGATACTTAAGGTACTTCTTTGAGATTTTGTTTTGAGAATTGTTTTTGTGTTGTCTAATAGATTTTTTTCTGGTAAGTGTTGGGTATACACACTAAGGTGACCTTTATTGTGTGGTTGTTTTTAGAACCTCTTTCTCCTGTTCTCCTGTTGCAGCTTTAATATCTTTACTATGATATGAAATCTTAACTCTGAATGAACTGTGCTAATGTGCCTGTTAGAAATAAAAATGTGCCAAGTAGAGTAGGGTTCACAGTTGTTTGTATAAAAATATAAAATGTATGAGATTTTTTTAAAAAAAAATAAACCAATTATTTGGGTGAAATATTCCTTACAAAAATTGAAAACTGAATCTTATTAAATACTTAAAGTAGGTACTTGAAGAAAAAACATTCCCTTTATTAGAATCAGTGGGTCAATTGATTTTATTTTAAACTGATTTCCCAGAATATCTGTAAAAGGTCTGTTCCAGACTACTAACAGTGATATGAACCTTTGTGTGTATATTAGATTAATATGTAATGAGTTATTGATACAAAGGAATATATTGTGGCCTTCTAGGGTATGATTTAATACACAAGTATTGCCATTACAAAAACATTATATTGGCATACATAGAATGTACTAATGATCCCCCCCTTATTTTTATTCTGATGCTAGAGATGAAAAGCCATAGGCAATACTTCTTGATTACCCTGACGTATTTTGAACAACTCCAAAGAACAAACCTCATATAGTTGACTGACTTATTGGTCCCAGTTGCTGGCCCTGATAGAAGTGCTGATTAATCAATTGCATGACTCTTGTGGTATTAAGGAAAGGCTGCAGAGATTAGAACAGGAGGGAAGCGCAAAGCTAGATGCACTTTGGGACACTAAAATCAGGAGCATCCTGGCCCACTTACTAGAGAAAGCTGAAGTAGATGACACATAAGCTCATGTATTTTTATTTGATCTACACCATAAATAAACAAATTGATTGATTGATTGATTGATTGACTGATTGATTGAGTGACTGATTGATAAGCACATGTATGTTTAGACACGTTCCCAAGCATTTCTTCTTTAATAGAAAATTTGATACCAAAGTCAACAATAACATGAAAAGAATAGGAATAGATTCCTACTCCATGAAAAACAAGAATAGTTTGACATGCTTCAGCAAACTTTATATCTAAAACAAGCAATATGCACATGTGAAAGCAAACAACCAGGTCAGAACAGGTGCCTGGTTCATTTCATAAAACTGTCTAAATCTAACATTTTATCTTAGGTTCCAGTAGTGTTAGTGGTACTTTACAATTGTGATGGTCATTGTTCAGTTAATAAGGAACTGTAGAGGTTCAGAGTAGATGTCAAAGAAACAGCTTTGCTTCATATTGGCTAAGAAATACTGTATATGAATGGTTAGAGCAGGGTGGGCAACTGCCAAGTCGGTGGGAGCCACCCCCCTTTTTTGTGTTATGTGACATGAAAAGCAATTATGCAGCTTCAGTTTTGGTTCTAAGAATCAGTCTGAATATGACCAATTTCCCAAAAGGTTTTGTTTGTTTGTTTGGTTGGTTGGTTTGATAGGAGAGAAGGTAATGAGGGGCCACGGGAGTAAAGCTGTCAACTTTTATGGGGTTTCAGTAGAGGTTTTTAAAAATGTTTTCTAAATGTTTTCCCATCATATTTTTTGAAGTAGGGGTAGGCTAGGGCTTTGCTGGTCTTGGAGGGGTTTTGTGTGTTGAGGTCCATGGTGGCACTTTCTCCATCCTTAGCTTAGACTATGAGGAGCTGCTTGATCCCAGCTAGGGTGCATAGTTGTAGTTGGATAGATGGAGGCTAGCTAGTAGCTATGTGGGAAGCACTCAGGTTGTTCAGTCACATATGTTGATAAGATGGTGTCCGGTTAGACCATCTTTGATAGTATGATGGTGCCATTGTAATAAATGAGAATGGAAGGAGGAACAAGGGCACTGGAAATAATGCAAACAAGAGGAAAAGGAACAGAGTTCCCAGATTGCTTGTACAGTATTTATGAAGATCTATAATGCACTTTGGAAAAGTCTATGCTTCTTTCATTGGGGCCAAACTGATAAAAATTCGTGAACTTCAGAAACAACTGAGAAGTCAAATCCCCAAAGTTTTCTAAAACATATCCAGCATTTTAATAAATACTGGCAATCTGAAAACTTTCTTTCTTTCTTGTTTCGTTTGACAGTACTAGATGAAATAGGTGTAAAAAAACATTTTATGTATCTTTTTATGGCATATGTATGCCAAATACTTCTCCTCGTTGGCACTGAAAGAAAATGAAAGCTCAGTTTGCAGAGAAAGGGCTAAATACTTCCTGTCTCCTAATCAGACTGTAAAGCACATAACTTGAAATAGACTGCTCATAGCTTACACAGCAGTGAGCAAGAGAGCAATTACTTTAATAACTGTGAGGAGGACAAAACAACCAGAAGTAGAATATGTTCCCAGTTCTTTTTGGCTTATTAGACTCTTGTTACATTGACATGATCCCAACAGTGTTGCCAAAATTGGAAACCAATCTGAAGAAATTCTGTAGGTGATACATCGTTTCCGCTGTCAGCTTGGTGTGTGGTCTTATGTTATTCATGTTATATATCTTAAATCTATATGTATTTTATTTTCATTCTGTAGACTTGTAAAGTGGCTGCTCCTGATTGGACATTTTTACACTGTTTGCCTAGAAAGCCAGAAGAAGTTGATGATGAAGTGTTTTATTCTCCACAATCACTGGTTTTTCAAGAGGCTGAAAACAGGAAATGGACAATTATGGTAAAATCCTATAGACAGGCATAGCACTGATGACACAAATGGGGTATTGTGTTGCCATATAGATGATGCCACTCTGTTCTACCAACCTACAACCTATCCTCCTTTATCTTAATATATCCCATTTCAGGCCTATGTTGATACAGCTGGCTTAGGAGCAGAGCAGTAAATATTTCATTATTTTTACCTCACTTGCAAGGATGAATAATACATTTTTCTTTCGTCTGTGGGGAAAACATAGTTTTCATTTGTCATTTCTACATCCCAAAGTGTTTCAGGAAATTATTCTGTGCAGAAATACATCTGTGTTTTTTCCATGAAAATCATGGGGGAGGGTTGCCAAATTTGCACAGCCCTCCAATAAATCACAATGTTGTGCAATGTTGTGCTATTTGGAAAGATTTTTTTTCTTTAAAAAAAAACTGGTCCCCCTCCCAAATGCATCCGTTCCCCCCCCCATGCAGTGTTTTGCATAAAGAAACACTGTTATTGCTGTCTTTCCCAAAAAACAAAAACAAAACAAAAAGCCCACTCTCCGGATAACCATGTCTGTGTTTTTTGTACAAAATTGACATTTTTGTGCAAAGCCTAGAAATTTTCCATTTAAAAGAAAAACTCATATGGCCATCTAGAATCAGTGTTCTTTTTGCATGAAAAACATGTTGTGTGAAGAACAGATCGCTTGCCAGAAAAGCCTTTCCAGAGAGTCACATGATATTTTTGTGTACGAGTGATGGAGCTGTATGCAAAAAAAAAAAAGCAATATGCTAGAAAAAAAATACACATGACTATCTAGACAATAGTGTTGTTTTCACACACAGAGAGAAAAAAGACACTTGTATTTCTAGGCAGAATAATTTCCTGAAAGACTTCCAGATGTGTGAACAGTGAGCAAAAACTGCAAAATTCTTGCAAAATTCTTCTGACCAGGTTTCCTGAGTTTCAGGAAGCCCATTTTTCATCCAGGAAATAATGTCAAATCTTCTGTCCAGCCCTACTCAGGAGTGACTCAAAAGACCTTTGGATGATTTCTAATTATCCTCTAGTCCCATCCACATCCTATAGTCCTTCATCTACCCCAGCTACTTTCCCCATCTCTGTGCCATGTAACAAGTTGGCAGTTTTCCACTGAGGCCACATTGGGCAATGCTGACTATTGCTGTTGTAGTGCTATCAGCAAATGCTATTGTACTGTAATAGCAGAAAACAGCACAGGTATAAGTAATGGCAAGTTATAAGTTTGTGTGAACTATATAGTTCTTACATCCAGTCCTGGGTGCTTACACCTTAGTTCATTTGATTAGGCTGTCAAAAAAGACAAGACAACTGTTACTTCTTATTAATACATATCTATTTATTTAGTTAATGGACATCTTTAGTACTGAGAGGCCCACTATTGACATCAACCAGTTGCCATGGTCCCTGTTACTGTGTTCATATGGAGTCAACCATGAATATTATGAACAGGACATTTGAGTGTGAGCTGAAATAAGAGAAGTGGTGCTTGGAAAGAACAGACTTTTTCATGGAAGCTGTCTCCTTTTATTTCAGATATTGCTGGGCCAGATGTGACTGTACAGTGTGATAAAGGACAGCAGTTAGAATTAGCCAAGGGCATTCTTTTCTTTTTTTCATAAACATAATGGGTTAAAACAGTGGCGGAGCTTGGAGTGTGTGGAGGAGTGTGTGGGTGGAGGGGTGGGTGGAGGAGCAGAAGCATGGCTACGGTGCACATGGCCATGGCCATGGCACGTGGGGCGACTATTGTGTGCGGGGGTGTGGCATGGTGTATGGGGACAGGGCTGTGATGGACAGGGCAGGGCTACAACATGTGGGGGGTGGGGCTACAGCACATGGGAGAGGGCAAGCAAGGAGCTGCAGTGCTCCCCAAAAATTGCTGCCGGGAGTGCACTGCCCCCATCCCTATGCAACTGAGTTAAAGTGAACCTGAGAGGACCTACTGATAGCCTCTTGCCCAAAGGCCCACAGAAACCTGCAATCAGCTCAGAAGTTCTGTTTGGTACTGGATAATACAAGACAGAAAATAGATACATGGGTCTTGTCCTGGGAATTGAGGTCGCTGTAGGTCATCGTTGATGGTAATGGGGTCCCTAAAAAGTGCAGAGTTCAAGGCAAAAAGAGGATCCTGAGGCAGTTGAAAACTTCCTCTCCCCACCAGCAAGTCATGGATTGAGTGCCGCCCAGCAGATTATGCTTACTGGTCCACAGGACTTTTGTAGGGGTGATTGCATGTCCATCACCTCTCCTGATTGTGGGCCAAAGAAGCACTGTGCCACTCTGTTCCAAAGATTATTTTCTCTTAGTAAGATCAGGAAGGTTATTGGTACTAGATGGGTAGGGAGAAAGGAAAAATAAGGACCTATCCTGTATGCTTTTTAGTTAAGATCTAGAGGAACTGTGTAAAGAAATATATATATGTGATCTTATCCACATAGCAACATAATGAATTTTTATTCATTATCAATAAGACAAATTAGTTGTTAGTACAGAAGAGGAAAGGTACTTCCTGTAAAGGCAGAGACACAGGGGGAAAGCTGCTACTTGCACTATAGCCCTGGCCTTAATAAAGCTATCATTTGAGAGCCAACTAGATGAGACAATGGAGTCCTATTATTGGATATTCTGTTATAAAATTTTTGCAAATAGTAGTGGAAGAGGGGGATCCAGTGTAGGGTTTAGGATACTTCCACATCAGAATTTTCCGGCTTTACCTAAAGATGTTTATAAATAGTTTTTAACTTGTTTTTCCACCATTTTTCCCATGTTTTTCCTGTCCCCAGAAAATATATCAGGGATGAAAAAAATCGAACTGATACAAAATGTTTTTGAGCATTAGCATAAGGAGCCCTCTGTCTGGAAGCATTGTATATCACAAAGGCTTTCACTTACTTGCCCCCATGCAAATCCACATTTCCTTAGCTTCACTCTTTAGGGAAAAAAATTATCTGCATGCATTTATACACCCCGTTTTTCCCAGCTGATCAAACAGTGGTTCCCATGCTATTTTCATAGTGAAAATGATGGAGAAACAACTGAAAGCCCTCTTCCTTGATGGTTGCAGTTCTGATCTTTATTACCCCTTTCCCAGAGCTGCTGTTTGTCAAAATTTAAAGTTACCTATATCAACTCCTTGAGGGCCAAAGTTATTTGCATTCAGAACATTAGGCTGTACTTTAATCTATTTTATTTCACCATTTATTGCCTATGCTTACCAAATTCCAGAATAGGCAAGTGGGAAAGTGCAGGGCTAGCACAAATCTCTTGATGCTGTTGCTTTCACAGGCCATGCTCTTGGCCAGTGTGTGTTTCGCTCAGTCTGAAGGGGGATGCCTTCTACCTGCATAGGGATTCCAACACTAGGATAGAACTATGATGAACCAAGGTTCCTTTCCTGTGGAGAAACCTGTATGCACGTAGAAGATGCCCACTTTAGAGTGAGCCAGCAGTATCTTGGGGATGGAGCTAGCATGTGTGTCTCAAAAAATCCATCTTCTATCTTCCTCTTTGCTGAAGATCCTCCTGCCAGGTAATTTCATTTGAGAACCCTCTTTCTTTGTCTTCATGTAGCCCACAATCACTATGGAGCTCTAGGAAGTGAGAAATGTTTGAGAATGTGTCTGTACTTTGACCTGGGCTCCTCCTATTTGCTTCCAAATGAATGTCTGAAGGTAGGTCCCAATGAAATCAGTCCGCCAAATTAATTGTGACTTAAACCTGAGCCTAGCTGATTTCATTGGGAACTATGTTTCACCACCTTAGGCCATTTTTGCATCAGAGGCCATTAGTGCATTATACCTTTATAATGGTGGCATCATCATTCATGTGATACCATCAGGTTAGTGACGCTCTTTTTTGCACCCTTCCCCCTTAAGTGGATGGGTAGTGGCATTGGCACTAGTGTTCCTCGCACATTACAGCATCCTTGGCCACTCCAGTGCCCCGTCTTCACCCTGCCCCACCATTCCTGATTGGGTGGTGATTTTTGTTTGTTTGTTTGGTTTTTGGAAGCTGTATTAACACAGCAATGTTGTAACAGCATAACATACCAGTACACTATTTCACTTTTGCCCTATACTGTTTGAAAATGTAATTAAAAAAATAAAAAGTTTTGACTCAAAGGAGACATTTAAGATAAACAAGAAGAGGTGATAGAAAGTTACCACGCCATGGGAGTTGCTGAGAGAGGGATGAGTTTGGCACGCCCACAGCCTGCCAGGTCTATCACAACAGGAAGCGCTATCAAGAGCTATATTGGTACAACACTACAATGGCTGGCAGGATTGAAGCGTTATGGGGGCTCTTAACAGATTTTTTTCTGGAAATAGAATATGGTGATTTGGTGATGCACGGGGATGGGATAGCAGCTGGATAGTGACAATGTCATGCTGAAGCATGGCTACTGGAATGGTAACAACCCGCTGCTATAGCATTATAGCAATGTCATGTGGAAATGGCCTGAGTTTCTGGATCCAGCTGATGAAGCATACACAGTGTATATAGTACCTTTTCCCAGTGTGACTAGTTATTTCATTGATTCATTTATTCTCTCTCCTAGGCCGTCATGGTTTCCTTGCTGACAGATTATTCACCACAGCTGCAAAAGCCTACGTTCTGATTTTTAGATTTCTGTCAAAGGAAAAGATTCCTCACCAGCAGAATACCTTTTGCTCTATGAAGCCTCTCTCTCCCTCTCTCTCTCTCTCGCACACACACACACACACACATCAAAGATCAAACCAATGATAATTATTTAACTGTGTGGAAGTTTTTATGATATTTGTTCCATTGGTTAAGCGTTACAACTGTATTTCTTTTTCTGGTTGCCTTTTTTGTTCTATATTCTGCATATTGATTAGTCTCCTAAATAGCTACAATTTAATAAAAGATCAGTCAGAAATGAAGGCAGTAGTTTGGCATTATCTTAGCAGAACTGATATCATATATGTGTCTAGTAGACGTGTACAGTGAGAATCAAAGCAATATTCTCAAAAACTATCATGTCATCCTGCTTATCTTACAGGATGTGGGTTGTGTGAGAGAGATGGAGAGATCATGCGCCTCCCCTGAAAAGCCAGCACGTGTTTCAAATTCAGATTCAGTTGGAATGAATCTGAAATCATTATCTTTAGAAAGTAGGTTTTGAGTTGGCCAGTTATACCAACTTACTTCTCCCACAGAGAGTAACTTCTGTGGTCTGGCTAATAAATTCTCTGTTCAGACAAGGGATGCTTGAGGAACTTGATCTTTGCAAATTTAGATTGACCTAATTTGAATAATCCAAATAAATGTGTTAGAAGATCATTATCGCTCAGATTTTGAACTTCTTTAAATTTCTGGGGCCATTTCTGCACTACAGTATTATCGTGTTCTTATTCCACTTTCAACATCCTTTGGAATCCTTGGGGTTACAGTTTAGGGAGAGGCATTTAGAATTCTCATTCAAAGAGCTCTTTGACCTCAGTAAACTACAAACCCTAGAATTCCACAGGATATTGAAAGTGAAATAATAGCACTATAACAATGTAGTGTGGAAATGGTGTAGGTGAAATTCCTGGCTTTAAAAATGTATCAAAATGTAGTCCAAGGAGTACCTTCAGATAAATGGCTTTAAAAATCCATATTTTATCAAGGAAAAAAATAAATTCAAAAATATAGTTAAATCTCCATATATGTGTGCATTTTTATGTGAATTTGTAGAATTTGCACATTAAAGGGAAATGGGTCAGAATAGACTAATTTATTCATTTATTTAATCTTTTTTTCTAGTGCAGGAATCAAGGCAGCTTATGATATGAATTAAACAGAGTGCAATTGAAATCCCAATCAGTTATAACATTTAAGAATAATTTAAAAATAAGCTATCATATTAAAACCAAGTGCTGTATTAAAAAATTAAAAGCTACTTAAAACATAAGAAAGGGGAAAAGCAGACTCAAAAAGCCCAAAAGGGTCTATTGAGTCTTCCTCAGCATCCCATTAGTGATCGAAATTTGTCTGGATACAAAAAGTCTTCACTGCCATTAGAGGAAACAACAGAGAGGGAGGCCAGCCTATCTTCCTTTGGAAAGGAGTTCCACAGCTTGCGGGGAGCTATTAAGAAGGCCCTTGAATTTGTACAGAACTGCAGTGGGTCAGAAATAGCTGATACTTCCATCCCTAATTGAGAGCAATAAGTTTCCTTAAAGCATATGGCAAATGAATGTACTTTTAATGACGTCCTCATTGCCCTGTTCAAAAGGACTGTTGCTTGACATATTGTCTGAGAAGGCACCACTTATGGCTTCCTATTCACACACCATTTTGTTCTTTGCCCATGAATTCTATGTAGTACAACATCTTTGATCTATTATTAGTTCTGTAACAATACCTTGTGCTGGGTTTATTGTGTTTTAATTACTAGATTTCTATCCCACTTTTCCACTAAAAATTATGCTCAAGACAACTAACAATAAATCTAAATATAACAGCAATGTTATAATTAAAACATTAAAATTTCTCATCCACATCTGATAAAGTATAACATGGAGTACTAAAATGAACACATGTTTTTTAATTTGGTGTTTGAAGTGTAAATGACAGTACAATAGATAGTGTACTCTTTTCATCAAAATACATTGAAAAATGGGCTTTTGCACCTACATTATGGAATATATAATGCCTGCCTTCCACAATCTTGGAGAGCTGTTACTTGGAATGTAAATCCTGGGCAACCCCTTCTTAATAGTCACTGTATGTCTTCACCATGACCTCTTCTAATCTTAACTTATCTCAGTAGCTTTCTGAGCATCACAGCCAGCTACACAATCCCTCTGAATACAGCACAGGCCTATGGCCAAAAATCCTTCAACAGTGAATACTTAGCAATTGATACCAGCTTTTCTGTGTCCAGCCTCTGACCTTTGGTTGTTCTAGCTAACAATATTTACTAAAACTACTGTAGTTGTATCCATCTCGTTTATTCTAGATGAATATCTCCAATAATATAAAACTACCTTTACTTCAGCTGATGATGAGAAGACCAAAAGATGTCCCTGGAGGAAGGCTAAGGATCTTCTTTAAAATATATCCTTACTGAAAAATGTTTCTAATGAAACTTCAATTGTTTATTCCAAGGTACTTTTTTAAAGTTATATTTTATTGCAATAAATAGTTAAATAGAGGAAAATACAAAAATAAAGAATAATAACTTTTTTTGTTCTAATCTCAAATTTTTATTAAATCAGATTTTTCATCCTTTTGGGTATAACAACCTTCAGAAAGTAAAGAGGCTTTAGATAATAAATAATGTTGATGTTACCACTGTGTATTAGTCTTCTGCCTTGGGAAGATCAGAAACAAAAGAGAGGATAAAATGGAAACAAATATATATTTAAAGGAAATGGATGTGAATAGCTTGTTTTGTATCAACTAAACAAGGCATCAGAGTATTTGATCATATTAATTGCTATTTTGGAGATTACTGTGGTAACCAGTGCTCTTCATAAAGACATCCCATATGCCATTGCAGTTTTGAAAGACAATCTTTTTTCCATACATCACTGGCTGTCAGCATGCCAGTTCTAGTTGCTCAACTTTCCAAACATCAGCAGTGAAATATAAGTGGGATTTTTTAAGCCCAAAGAACTAGATGCCAATTAAAGCAGTAGCAATTAATTACACCAGTTAAATCCATTCTTGCTTGGGGCGTTTTGTCTATTTCACTTTTTTTTTTTAACATTCTCTGCTTATCTGTCAAGCCAGTAAATTACTTAAATCTACTTTTCCCAATAAATGGTGATGATAAATTATTTGTCCCCACCTCAGAGAGCATTGCAAAACTTTACAAAGCAATTGGTGAGAGCTGAACAGAAGTTGTGAAAGATGTGGAAGATATTATTGTGCCTTGTAGGCTTGTCATGAATTCATTTTATGGAATAAAGAAATGCATACAGATGAGCAACAAGAAAGCAACAAAAGTGTAGGGGGGGAGTGGAATGTAGAGAAACAGCTCCCACAGGTCATTGTGTTTCAGAAACAAAAATAAAAGTATGATAAATGGGAACCTTGCACCTTGTTTAACTATATCTTTCATTAGTCTGATGTTCCTCTCAGTAAAAGTGTGATTATCACTGCTGAGAGTGTTTTAATTATGACAGTAATAACACTTTTCTTAAGTGCTTTGAGTACTTCACATTCATTATCTCAGCAATTCTCAGAACAGGCCAATATTCATAATCCCATGTGGGTAGTACTAATTCTGGCACATTTATTTACTCAAATAAGAAGGCTCCACCACAGACATGTTTGTCAACACAGAGAGATACATGGTGGATATGCAAAAATCAGAGATGTGATTACAGCTCCCCAGCTTATTCATCACTGATTTATGAATATAGAAGGCTTCCTTTGAAAAATTATGACCATTTGCAGACAGATTGGACATGCAGGGGAGAAAAAAGCAACAGAAGCAAAAAAGTTATGGGTTTTCTGGGCTTTGAGGCCGTATTCTATTAGTATTTGCTCCTGACATTTCGCTTGATGTTTTGCCTGCTTCAGAAGCAAAAAGGTTTAACTAGGAATGTATCTTTTCCCAGCACCTGTCTGTGCATTGGCATCAGCAAATTAAACACTTTTAATTGCTGTCATTGTGACGGCATAGTCTTTTTTTAGTCTTTGGCTGCTGATGTCATCCTCCGTGTGATTCAGCAATCAAGCTTCTGAGTCATACAGGCAGAACAAGATAGTCACCAAAGGTCTTAGAGAATAAACTTATGCAAAGAACTGCTGTCAAAGATGGCACTTCACTCACATGTGGCTGACTGACTCCCTCCAAAGCTTTATGGTGCTGTATGTGAACCATGCATCTGTTACCAGTTCAGAGATGTCAGAAATGGAGGTTGCAACGAACAAAGGGGGGGGGATAAAGTCTATATTGATTGCTGCTGCAGAGCATTTCTATTTCTGTAGTCTGAATAAAAGATGCTTAAACGGCTTTTGGGTGTTCTGAGGAACTGCTACCAGTGTTATAACTAGAACCTGTTTAAAATGCTAAGCTGAACAACAGCTTAAATAAGACTAGTTTGGCAGGATGTCTTTTAAAAAGTGAATGCAGTACTTTATCCTGTATAAATAGCTCAGGGATATCTGCCTTACACATTTGTGCAACCCAAACATTCCCATAGTGCCTATAGCCAATACCACAATACCCAAAACACCAAAGGAATGCAAAGATTACACTGGAAACATTGACTTTATCAAAGCACAGTATTATATTTTACACTGTGATCTGTGAGGTAGATTGTCCAGATTAATCTCCAGCAGTCTGCAGCAATCTGTTTGTGAAGTATAACTTGCTTTCTATTATTTGCTGGAAAAATTCATGGCTGCTATTGTTCTTTTGAAAATAAAACAAGATTGTATCTGTCAATCATTTTAAATGCAAATTTATGCCAGAACCTTAATAATTTTTTAAAAATCTTTTCTTCATTTCTATACTGTAAGTAGAACTTGATAATATACAACTTCACCTCATGTTGCAGGAATCAACAAATTATAATTCAGGAATGAGATTCATCATGGATCTTTATGGTTATGCTATATAGCGTGCAATGGATTCACTAAGTGCATACTGATCCTTACCAGTACAGATTGATCTTTCTCCATAGTTGTGTGTTGTGTGACCTTGCATAGAGACTGCTTTTCCAGCTAGCTGAAACAGGCCAGCTGCAATTTTACTAAGCTGGATGTTCACTTTCCACCAAGATAATATCCACATCATCTCCTCTGTATTGCCTGTCCATTCAACTAACAGGGTTGTCCAAGTGCATTCCCCAGTCCCATATATTCTCAAATGTTGCTGATGGTGTTAGGAACTGCCACTGAGTTCTCCATGATAACACAAATGTTATCTGTTTGTTTGAAAAACAACAAGAACTACAATAGCATACAGCAGCCAACAGCAACCTCTGAGTGTTGATAATGTGAATATATTTAAAATAAAACATAATCTGGATAGCATTTTTTTCTGTCAAGAGACATAACTCACTCTGGTAACAGTTTAACAATATCACCATTGTCATCATTTTTATACTGTACTTGACTGATTCTGTGTCTATCAGTTTGGATGTTCCTGATATGTAAGTGTATTCATTTATAAATGAAGGGACCATTAATTTGAAAAAATTCAAAATTGCCTGACAGGACCTCCCAAAACCTGCAGAGGCAGGATACAAGGAGCAAGAGAGAGGTGGGCATAAGACAGTGAGGAAATTCTTCACTAATTTTCTTCTCAGAGGAAACAATTACCATTTCCGCACTACAGTTTTAAAGAGCTGCTATTCCACTATCAACCTCCTATGGCATTCTGGGGTTTGTAGTTTAGGGAAGGGCACTTCCAATTCTCAGCCAAAGAGCTCTTTGGTCTCAGTAAACTACAAACCCCAGAATTCCACAGGGCATTGAAAGTGGAATAGCAGCAGTTTAACACTGTAGTGCGGAAATGGCCAATGAATAATTTTACTAATTCTTAAAAAACTATGCGGTTTTCAAACCTATTTGCAGTTTGGAGATTATTCTGTGTAATATTCCCATGTGGTTGTTCTGCACATAAAACAACCTTTTCTGCACAATAAACAGAATTTTCTGCCCCTTCTTCCCCATGGTGTTTTGTTACCCTGATTTCTGGGGTCCTCAATGTGCTCCAAATATTGGGTAATGGGAATTAGCTAGAGCACAAGCTAAAGCAATGCAAGAGGCAGGACAGCGTAGCAAAATCTTGAACCCAATGTTTACGGGGTCAGGCCAAGTCACAAATCAAGCAGAAGTAAATTATAATTGTTATTTAAAAAGACAGTCAGTGCACACGTATGCACTCACTCACACAGACCTAAGAAGATAAAGGTAGGAGATTTGACAGAGGTTTTTGAGAGGGATTTTTCAGGGGAAATACTACACCTGATCCTGTAGCCCTGGTAGTCAGAAGAAAGTCAGTTGGAGCGGAGATTCTCAGCACGTGTACACTGAGGGGAAGGCTTGGCAAACAGAGCGGCAGCAAGGCGGGATGGAAGCCAGGAGCGATCCGAAGGAGTGCTCAAAATCAGGGGTTCTTATAGGGGAAAATGTGCCTGTAGGGTAGTCCGTTCCTGGGGAAAACAATGGGTTTCGGGCTGGAGACAAAACCTCCGAAAGGTCAGTACTTAGAATGATTGAATTTTGACAGAGTTGTCAATAGCGCAGACAGTATGCAAATGGGGAGTGCTTGACAGTTGGCTATTCATAAGCGCTAATCTCATCAAGCTGCCTGCTCGGGGCAGAGAATCTTTTATATGCTGCGTGCATACTTAATGTAGTTTCAAATTGTACTTGCCTGGAGGTCTCCTGAAGCTGCATTCCTGCAAATTACTGGCCTGCCTGGATTTATCTTGTATTTTTCAGCCTGATCGGCCATGTCCATGTGTGTGCTTGTCCGGGGGCCTCGCAAGCACGTGGAGAGGAATGGTGTGGAATGGCCAAACTCTTGATATCAAATTATATTTAGTAGACCACAGGCCCAGACAGTAACAGTTTCCTGGTCAGAAAATACTGTTTTCTGTACAAAACACCATGGGTCAATTCCCTGCAGAGTAAGTTCCATCCTGTGAAGAGTCTCATCAGTCCAAGATTCTTCTCATCAGGGTTTGTCAACACCCCCCCCCACAAAGATGCTAACATTTTTGGAATAATTTTGAATATTTTTCCCATCCCTAGCAATAAGGACAGGCCAGGTGTAAAGGAGTGAGATGGTGTCACAAAATGCAGGCAGGAAGGAAGGGGGTAGAAGATATAATATCAGTGCAAAAAAACAAGAGAAGGAAGCACTGCAGAGACATGAGGTAAGTTCAGGGAAAGGGAAGAATGCAGGTAGGGTCAGTTAGGGACATAAGTGAAAGAGGCAGGACACAAGCAGCAAACATCTTCAGGAGGAGGGGAGAGATGAAAAAGGCAAATGGAAAAGGTAGAAAAAGTTTATTAAGATAGTTTCTTGATGTGAATTTTCAGATTTTGGGGAAATGAATCCAAACAATGATAAAGATGGACTAATTCCGCATTTGTTTATCTTGGAGGTATGGTATAGATATTTGAACTGTTTCCACACATAAATGTCATGCTGAGTTAAATGTGCATAACAGATGTATATATCTGTATTTATTATTAACACCATTTCCTGCAACAATACATCATCAGGGAGACAAAACAGCAGCTACAAGCGTGAGGATGCAGAAAGGGTTTACATTGAGGAGTAATACAAAGACTTGTTAGCAAGGGAAACACATTTGCCATATTGAATTGGCACCTACTCTGAAATATTTAGTTTCCTTACACAAAGGAATACTTTTCAAAGTTTTTCAGGGGATAGTTGCGTGAATCTTTCACAGCAAAAGTAACAGCACCTTTGTCTACCCAGAAATATCTACCCTTAAATGCTAGTAAGTTTTACTTCATATAAGCTTTTCTATCAAATGCATGGAGTGCTCCCTAGTTTGGCAGATATTTATACAAATGATGAGTGGATGTAATTAATGTAATTAATAAGGTGAGAGGGAATGGAAATGATCATTAACTTCACTGGAATTAACTAACAGTTATTAGGCGGGAGCACAAACATCTTAGCATAGATGAGCTGCTTAGCATGTACATTGTGATGAAAGGTTGAATAGATCAAAGACAGTCGCACTAGATACTTTTGTAGTATCAACAAATGAGAGAACTACTGCCAACAAATCAACAGATGAGACAACTGCTGTCAAAGAACTGGTGGATGATTGCTGTAAATTTAAGTAATAAAGGGTAAAATCCTAAATAGTCTTTCAAGGGACTGAGCTTGCAAAGCATTAAAACCTGTGGCTTAGGAGGCTTCCAAAGAAAGCCTTTATTGGGCAATTGCTTTGCTTCCTTAACGGAAGTTTACAGAGGCTCCAGATTTCACCGACTTCCATTTAGAACCTTCCCATATTTTCCTACTATTTCTTTAATTTTTTCCTTTACCACAGAAGACCAATTAAAGAGCAAGAGCAAAACCCTTCAGAGTATATTTTGACTGGCTTCTCTCTCTCCTGGCAGCACCTTATAAGCAACTGAAAGATCTTTAATCCTATTTATACTCTAGTAGTAACATCATTGAGCCAGTGCAGTGCAGTGGTTTGAGCACTGGTTTATGATCCTGGAAACCTGAGCGATTTCCGCACGCGACTGTTATAGCGCTATTATTTCACTTTTGACATCCTATGGAATCCTGGGGTTTGCAGTTTCTTGCCCCTCCCGAAACTGCAAACCCCAGGATTCCATAGGATGTTGAAAGTGAAACAATAGTGCTATAACAGTCGCGTGCGAAAATGACCCACAGTTCAATTTCCTGCTCAGCCTTGGAAACCTACTGGGTGACCTTTGTGCATCACACACTTTCAGCCCTAGAAAACCTGGTGATAGTTTTGCCTTAAGGTTGAATAAGTTGGAAATGACTTGAAGGCTACCTTTAGTAGCCAAAATGGCATCATTTACACAAGAGAGAGGGAGAACAATAGACTCAAGGGAACTCCAGGTTTGTAGAAGTATACAAGCAACTTTAGAGGGAAAAAAGGTTGAGGAGGCAGCTCACTTGACCCTAAACAGTCCAGAGCTTACTACACCTTTTCTCAGAGCCATGAAGATACTGACTTTTGTAGCGGGCTCAAAACTGGGAGAGAGGGAATGGGAAGGAGTATCCTGGAAGAGGGTGAGGTGGGTGGCTGTTTGGCACCTTGGCCAGGACAGTCCACACTGCACTGCAACATATTGTTGCAAGTCCCACTTAGGTCCTCCTGTTCTCTTCCATACTTCTCTGACTACCTCTACTCCTGTCTATATCATGCAGCTCCTCACCAATGTTCTAAAAAGGATTTAGGGCATTATGTGTGCTTCTCTGTGAGCTACTCATTCCTTTATCTTTGTTTCCTCTAATCCTTCCTGAGGTTGTTAAATACTCAGTAAGTAAAAGATTTAGGCCACCTTTGTAATTCCCCTTACTGTATACATTAATCTCAGTCTAATAGGTTTCATTTTCAACACTTTGTTTCCCTAACATGGAACATTGTCTCTCCCTTTAGTTCTGCTTACCGCTGGATACTCTTTCCACTATGAGTCTTGAAAGGAAAATACATGCCATCCAGTATGCAAGGCAGGATTTTGCTGGGGATCATGGGTACTCAATAGACACCGTTGTCTTGCAACAAGGACCAAATGGGTACATTACTGTGTACTGAAACCTAACTCTCTTTTGATACATCCCTGTGAAGTTACTTTCAAGTTACTTCCAAGTTGTACTTAAGTGTCTTGGTCCTCTTAGTCTAGAATGCAGCAAATGGATTACCGGTATGTCAAAACTAAATTGAGCAAGTAGACACCTTGTTCGCCATCAATAAATTCTATGCCTCCGATGACAAGGTGTTGTGACAGAACTTGATGTAGTGGTGTTTTAATGACTGAAATTATGAGAAATAGCTGCTCTTTCATGTCAGCACAACCTCAGCTTGCAGTATCTGATCCTTTTTTTATTACTGTCAACTATACTGTAATTTCTGTCTCACAGAACATCTAAATAAAATTATCTGAATATTCCTGAAACTATTCCAAAATCAGTGCATGTGTACTTGATACTGTTCCAAAGAATATGCTAAGATTTCCATCTAAACTCCAAGAGTTTCATGTTCACTATGCTTTGTAAATTGTCTTTAAGATTTTCAGATGACAAACAGTAGAAAATGTTTTCCTCACAACTACTCTGTCAGAGTTGCCAGCTCCACTGGCTACTGGTCTGTTTCCAGCCACAATTCGAAATAGCATAACGTTCTAGCCACTGAACTACTCTGGCCCACACTACTCCAAATTTATAGGATTGGCCTTTTACATCTTGTTTTTCTCTCTCTCTCACTTCACCTCAAAGCAGTTTACATCTATCATTTTCACATCACATACCAACTGAGAATACTCAGCTTTCCATTCTCCTACCAGTGGTAGTTTTCATATCGGAAAGCTGGTAAATTTGATTTTAGTCCAAATTGTAAATGTGTTATCCAAGGTGCTGAATCTACACACAAAATAGGTTCACACAAAATACACACTTTGGTTAGATCGTTTAAAGTACACATTAGAACCCAGAATAAATTCATCACTCCACTGACACGGGAGCCAAAAACCACCAGTGTCCGTATCAACTCTTTTCTCTTCTTTCTTGCCACATTGTATATTCTACTGCCATTTTCACTCTCCTAGAACATTCCCATTTGATATTTTTCTTTTCCATTACTTAGGTGATGACCCATCTGCAGCTTTGTACACTTCAGTAACATGAATTATACATTTGCTGGAGACTAATGGGATTCATTTCCCAGTCACATGTTAGGAATCGTGTGTAGTTGGATTTCCCACAGTTGTGGGGTATTGTGTATAGTTATCTTAAGCTTTTGAGTTCTTATCTTTCAAACACTTTGATTTCTGAGTTGAGGACATCACACTAATCTTCTCCAAGAACCTCTAACCAATTCACATATACTCTCCCATACTCCTCTTTTAGAATACATAATTTGCTAGTGTAATGGCTAGTGTATGTGATGAAGTGGGCCCTAATTTTCCTTCTTGCAGATTCCATGTAGGAAATTGTCACAGATATGGATCCCATTTCTCTAGTGAGTATGAAAGTGGAATCCATATTCATCCTCTCTTGTCTCTATCACATTTAAACTGAGGTCAGGCTTGACTCCAAGCTGCATGTTTTCCAGATGAAGAAAATCTAATCTTAGCTAAAATCATGTAGAAGAACATGAAGTTGCTTTGTAGGCATGACCAGAACAGAAATATTTCAGAAACTATATATCTACATGACTAATGCATATTTAGTTTCATACAGTTCCCCATAGAATCCTAGTAAATATAGATAAGAGCATTGACATTTCTGTTAAGACTGTTAGCTCTTTCTCACACAAAACTATTCCTAGAGTTGCTTGGGAAGAGAGTGATACAGGCTGGGTGCTGATTTGGGTTATAGTTTGTGAAAGTTAAGACCCAGACATATAAATAGTGTGTTTATAAAACATAAAATATAAAGCAAAAAACTTTACATATTATGGAATGTGTGTATGTCACTGAGAGTACTACTAGTTCTGGGCATAAAGTCAACTTTAGTATAATCAACTATATACTACTGAGAAAACATGAAGAGAGAATTGACTTATAATGAATCCAAAACAGGTGTCCTATTAAAAGGTTATTGTCTGATGCCATAGCATGGAAGGCAGCCAAAACCCAAGAGATCCCAGTGTGTTATGTCACCTCTAAGATCATTGTATTGATTGGAGAGGCATAATTGTTGGGACTGGTGAACATCTCTTATCTGCTTTGATAAGACCTGTCAGCTGAATGAACTAGCAAAGATATAAAACAGTCCAAGAAGAGATAGAAAGCAAGAAAACTAAGAGTCTGCCTCCTACATATGAAGACTGCTGTGCATGACAGCTTTAATGCTGGCAACACACTTCCTAGCTGGTAAAAGCTCAGACAATGCTAGTAAGATCTAGGCTATGTTACTCCAAAACACCAGTAACCCAGGGGTCCATCTGTGATGCCAGTACCTTTATGTGACAATAGGACATTAATTACCTTAATAAGGATGCCTGAGAGAGCGGGGCAACCTAACAAGATCTTTCACCAATGTTTACTGTGTCTCTGCAGGAAAGAACCAGCCAGAGATTTCAAAATAAGCTAAAATTTATTGAAAAGTTGAATCACACAAGTACAAGAACTGAGGACTCAACTCACTCACTTGCACAAGAGCTACTCGAAGGAAAAGGGAAGAAAGGTTGATAGCTGAGTTCCAGGGTTTTTCAGGTGATAATTATCAGTCCACAGAGCAGCGAAGAAAGCAGTGATGTGGCTTAGAGTTGCACCTAAGGACAGTATTTGTTCAGCAATCAAAGTGACTGTGTGGCATTCAGCAAGTGAGAGACCACATCTGACTGCCCAAAATGGTTTTTGTTCCCACAATCTGCCTGGAGGGCAGGAGTGTAAATGGCTCTCTGGCTGAGCAAACATTGGAGGTTGCAACATGGACAATGGGGTCCAGATGGAGTTAATGGTCTTAGTTTTAGGTGACAAAGAGTTAATGGGTGATGTAATAGCTCTGTAATGATGGACAGGTAAAGGAACAGTGCAGGGGAGCATCGAGGTGCCAGGAGGAAGGGTTGAAACAATCAGTGATCTGGTGGGAACTTTCCATTGCTATTGTGTGGCTGCAGAGACATTACAGTTTCATCTTAAGTCTATTATCTTTCAAGTTGCCCAGTGACTATCCTGACAATGACTTTGCCTTGCCTAGAGGGGATCTCTGACCTATTTTGCACCACACATGTTCAGACAGTATTTTTTCTCTGCCCAGCTTGGCCTTACAGTCACATCAGGGTTCATTTTATATTAATGACAATTAATGTGTATTTGCCAAATTAAATTATATTTTGGCAATTAGACCATATCAAATCTGTAGGGTGTGCGAGCTGGTAACAGCTATGCTAAATAGTTATTTTTCCATTATGATTGTAATGGATGCCACCAGGTATAGCAATGCTCAGGGATATTGTCTCCCTTGGATGCCTGTGTGTTTCCTCTGATACGGTATATGGGTTAGGTCACCCTGATAGTGTTTAAGATGCTAATGTGTAAATATAGAGATGCCTGCTGAAGAGAGCAGAAGATACACAGATCAGTCCTTACGAAAGTGTAACACCTTACTTGCCATATACTGTAATGTAATGAATGTATGATGCTTTATGTGCAATAAGATGTAATGAAAGTAATGCATCTAGACAATGAAAAGTCTATGTTTCTCTCTAAGGAGAATACGTATGTTTATATATCTATTACTGCATGCCATGAAATCTTGAAAAGACTAAGAGAACCTGATCATTCTCCCATATATGTATCTTGAGACTCCAGTACTTAAGGCTGCTTAAGTGGAGTGCTGATGCTAATTCTGCCTGTCTGGACTTCACTGTAATTCAAAAGATGGAAGCCCAGGCAACCAGAATGATAAAAGGGACCTTCAAACAGATACAGATCAGCAAACAAATGGCAAAACCCCCTCAGTCCATCGCTCTAAAGAGATAGGGGTGGGGATGTTTGAAGAAGACGCCTATTAAATGAGACATGAAGATATATCCTAAGTGTATATTAATAAGCTGTTTGACAGTAGCTTCATACATGCCTCTTGGCATAGGATTGCTATGAAAACATTATTTCTGAACATCACAAATTAAACTCTTGCTGCAGGTGTTTTTTGTTCCTCCTGAGATTTATACAAGTTTGTTCTTACGGTTCATGATGCAGGACAATCACAATGTTGAATTCAGCAGGGTTGAAACTTTATTCTGGCATGCCTCCTGTGCATAACCTATAGGGATTTCTCATGCAAAGCATTTCTCATCTGCATGCCAAGATGTTCATCTGCTAAATTTATGCATATTAGACAGCAGTAAAAGACATAGAAGCCTTGCCAGTGTTCCTATGGGTCCTAGAATTTTGAAAGAATTGAAAAATTCCATCTCAAAATATATTAAACTCCTATCAGATAAACTTCAACAGTCACTAATATCTAACCTTTTGAGGGCAGTTGGACATGGGAGTACTAAGCATGAAGTATCTCAGAAGAGTAATCTCTCTTTTTCTTAATGCCTTTGGTGCACAAGAAAGACAAAAATCTTTTTATAGCGAATTAGTGTATTTACCCAGGGTTGCCCAGGATTTTATTTTCTCATAGGTAATTCTTGTTAGAAATTACCTTACCTTAGGAATTAGATGTGGTTGAAATACACGGATTTGAAATCCTGTGTCTCTAATTCCCCAGTCTGTCTTGTCCAGTACATGTAACTTTTAATCATATTCTCCAATCCAATCTGTATTCAGAGCTATTAACATACAGAGTTTGGGTTCCTGAGGGAATATGCTGCCCTCCTTTTGCTGCTAGGCCTCATCTCCATAGCATCTGGCCTGAGCTCTCTGGCTGAGAATTCTAAAGGCCCCTCCCTGCAATGCCAACCCTAGGATTTCATAGAATCTTCACAGCCAGCCAATCATATAAGGTCTTCGCTTGCCTGATGCAGACAGACAAACTCACTCACAAACTTTGATTTTTACATAATAGATTGTCACTATGAGTATGTGGTGTTGCTTAGGACCAAATGTTAGTGTTGCTACAATAACTTGACTTTTGTTCAGCACTCCTCCTCTCCATATTTCAGGGTGATATATAAAGAGATAGAATGTCATTATTTTGGTTTTATAAACGAAGAGTTGTGAGATCCTTCATCATGCTGGTGGATCATAAAGTTTTGTCAGTTGCAGTTGCACGTCTTCTCTCCTTACCATATGCTTGACTTACTTGCTTTTTGGCTGGGCACCTCCTCCATAGCTATTCAGTGGCCTGAGGAAGATGGGGAGAAGGGGAGGGTCAGCCACACAAATGGCCAGCTTCATTCCTGCAGCCAACAGTAGCAGGAAGAAAACATCTTCCTGGACTTCCAGAGGACCCAGGGGAGGTCCAGGAGTATGCCTTTTTCTTCCTGAAGGCAGATTATGTTTTATTTTTATTTATTTATTTATTGAATTTATATCCTGTCTTTTTCCCAAGATGAGAGAAACAGAACCAGGTGGCTGTCTGGCAGGCCCTCATCTTTCTCTTGTCCTCCTTTGACCACTTGAATGTCTGTAGAGGGGCATTCAGCCAGCAGAGGTGTATCTAGGGTGGGGCAAATGGGGTATGTGCCCCCCTAGCCCCATTGCTTGGGACAGCCAGCAAAGCAGTGTACCCTAAAAGAAGCAGTGTTCCCCACCATTGTTGCTGCCCTTGCCAGCATTGTTCCTAGCCTTGGGCGGCAGCAGTGATAACAGGAGAGGCAGCCTGGCCCACTGCCACCCTCATCAGGTTCTTCCTTGGTCTGGGGTGCCAAGTTGTGGGAGAGGCAGCTCCTCTACCCTGGCCTGGCCTGCCGCTGCCCTCACTGGGGTCTTCCTTTGCCTGGGGTGGTGGGGGAGGCAGCCCCTCCACCTAGGCCTGGCTCACCGCTGCCCTTGCCGGGCTCTTCCTTGGCCTAGGGTGGTGGTGGTGGTGGGACAGGCAACCCCTCCACCTAGGCCTGCCCTGCCGCCACCCTTGCCAGGGTCTTCCTCAGTTCGGGGCAGTGGTGGGGAGAGAAGCAGCACCTAGAGGTGCGACTTCCATGCTTGCCCTAGGTGCTGTTGAAGTTAGATACGTCACCATCAACCAGAAAACAATGGGGAAGGAGTCATGCAGATGGAGTTGTAGAACTCCTCCATGTACCACAACTCAAAAAGTTATATACGCATCTGTTGCTAACAGGATCAAAGGTGCAAACAGTGTAGTGAAAAGTCTTCATTGGCCATAGCTGCTAGGAGGACTTAGTAAGATTAGATTGCATGCAACAATGTTGTACATTTGGCACTACTAGATATTGTTTCACTGTGAGTTTGGCTGAAGAATTGATCTTTAGCATTCCGTATACTATGCCATTGCTACTTGTGGGAAGAATAATTTGAGAAAGCCCCTTTGCTTAGCCTGCAAAATCTCAGGAAATGTCAAGTCCCTACTATTTATAGCCTTTTTCTACCTTAATTGTGAGAACATGTGAGTCCTTTCCCCCTTTTACTACATTACCAGGCTAGTAGAAGAGACTTCAGGCTAAGTGTGAAGAGCTCTAGTGGTAGTAAATAATGTGTCAACTCAGCACAAAAAGCAGGAGTTAGGAACACTTAGGAGCATGACTGAACTTCTTAAATTATCTTTCTGCAAAGAAGGAGCCAAATTGTAGGACATTGGCTCCCAAACCTTGGTCCTCCAGATGTTTCGGACTTCAGCTCCTAGAGTTCCTTACTGTTGTCCAAGTTGGCTGGGGCTTCTGGGAGATGAACACCAAGAAGACCAACATTTGGGAACCACTATTGTAGATTCCATGTTACCAGAATAATGCAATGAGAAAGTTTAAAATCTGTCAACAGCCCATAAAAAGTGGGAATGAGAATGAGATAACAATCTATTATGTATGTGGAACAAAGTAAGTTTAGAATAATGTTGCTGACATCAGAGGAGTACACTATACTGCTAATTGATTTACACAGAATCTTCCATGTTCTACAAGTCTAGCCCACTTCCTAGTAAAATCTTATGAGGGACAATTAGTATCTTATACCCATAGAGACTATGTTGATTACTAATTGTCCATAGAAGATAATGTTACAACAATGTTAGTCCTGTGATGGGAAAACCCAGGAGTACTCAGCTACATACTAACTCAAACCTTTCCACAAAGGAACTTTCCCCATTTCCTCTTTAATTATACTGTTGACAGAAAAAGCAATTATATGTGGCCATTGTTGCTGTTATTTGCTAATGTCAGCTTTGACTTGTGGTGACCCTCTGAGCTCCAAGACCACTGGACATCCACAGCCCTACTCAGAGGCATAACTTCTTTGTTTGAACTAATCCATCTATCATGCGGCCTTTCTCTTTTCCTACTACTGCCTTCTACTTTACTTAGCATTATAGTATTTTACAATTGAGTCATCTCACGAGACATTGTGAGTATGATAGCCTCAGTCAGTCATTTTGGCTTCTACTGAGAGTTCAGGATTGATTTGCTCTTGGACCCATTTAGTTTTTGGTGGTCCATTGTATCCTAGACACTATTCCAGCATCATATTTCAAATGAGTTGATTTCCTTCCTGTCAGCTTTCTTCACTGTCTCACTTTCACAACCATACATAGGAATCAGAAATACTATGAAATGAATTATTCTGACTTTACTATTCAATGATGTATGTTTGTATCTGAGAATCTTATCTATTCTAAATCCAGTTTTCTGATTTCTTGACTGAACCTAGATATAGAAAATCTTTTAACTATTTAGGTGTCCTAAATATTCCCTTTTAAGTTATGTAAATCATCTTTAGTCACTCTTTTTCTTTTCTTCTTAATCTACTGGAACCCCATTTTTGCACTTTCTTCCCTAATTTTCATGGCCCCAGTATTCTTCAAAAATTCAATGTCAATATTAGGCTCAAGTTATTTATAAAACCCAGAACATGAAAAAGCCAAACATGTTTTACATCAATCCACAGAGTATATGCCAATATTTATATTTTAGATTGGACTTTTCATTCTGGTGTAATTCTTTTGTGTCATATGATGAAATATTTTTTCACATATTTCTTCACAAATATCTGCCACGTTGGATTCAGATTTTAAAATTTATTTCATATTTAGTGGATATTTTTTCAGAAAGGTTGCAACTCTGAATTACAGTTGAATTGATGCAGAAGTGCTGTTTCAGTCTTCTTTACTTTTGACCAAAGTAAATGATTTTAGATTCTCACTTTGGTTTTGATTTACATTTGCACTAGACCATAGTGACAGCAAGGAGTGAAATCATTAATTGATCCATGTGGTGATTAACTAGTTCATTAACCACAGATCAATAATGTTGATTTTAGCTAGGTTTTACCTGAACTTTGTAGTAATTTTCAGGCTATTCATCTGGAATACTACCACGGAGGTCAACTCACCTAATCTGAAGTAAGCAGTTGCAGCTCAAAAGCCCTAGTATGTTGGACGCACATCACAAACGCATCCTGCTGCTTCAGTAAATATACACTTTTCTCTGGCCCATGTTTTGTTTTTATGACCATGACACAATTGCAGGCCCATATCCTCTCTCATCACTCCAGCATCCCCATACATGCTTACTCTGTTTTTCTCACCAGGGCTAGCAAATATCCCCTTCTCCTGTTTAAAGCGTTAATCTCCTTCACCCCTAAGCAACCACATCACTCTTGAAGGGAGAATCATAGAATCATAGAAATGTAGAGTTGGAAGAGACCACAGGGGCCATCCAGTCCAACCCCCTGCCATGCAGGAACACCCTCAAAGCACTCCCGACAGATGGCCATCAAGCCTCTGCTTAAAAACCTCCAAAGAAGGAGACTCCACTACACTCCGAGGCAGCAGATTCCACTGCCGGACAGCCCTGACTGTCAGGAAGTTCTTCCTGAGGTTCAGGTGGAATCTCCTTTCCTGCAGCTTGAATCCATTGCTCCTTGTCCTGGTCTCTGGAGCAGCAGAAAACAAGCCCTCTCCCTCCTCTACATGGCATCCCTTCAAATATTTAAACATGGCTATCATGTCCCCTCTTAACCTTCTCTTCTAGACAACGGGCATAATGTTTTCACTGAGGTGACCTGCAAGCAGGCTCAAACCCTCATCCTCTCCTCTCATTTTAGAAATTAAACCCTTGACTTTCCAGCAAGATGCGGTTGTTCACCCAGCAAGGCCCTATTCCACGGCCAGGTCAACCTGTGGCAGCTGCTTGTCACCGAAAAGCCTGTGGAAGCTGAGCTCCAAGGCTGAAGCCCACAGGCCAAGCTGTCATGCAGACAAAATTCTGTCTGTCTGGGGGCAAGTTCGAAAGGAAAAGCTGGTTCTGTCGCAGACGGGGAAGGCGTAGGCTGGTCCACGTGTCTCGAGCGTTTCATGGCCACACCATATGCCCGCGAGTCGCATGAGCCAAGCCTTTGATCTCCATTAAGGGGCACCCAAGAACAGGGTGGTCTCTCTGTGCCCCATTTGCCTGTTTCTTGGAGGGGTGGCGGTGGTCAGAAATAGCTCTCGCTCCCTCTCCCTCAGAGGCATTAAACCCCTTCTTCGCTGCTTCACTCTGCCCAAATGCCTTCTCAGGAAGAGATGCCGCCCTCTTTACTGCGCCACGGCTCTGTATTCACGAAGCCGAAAACGCACATATTGCTTCCCCCCCTCACCCACCCACCCCGTCCTCGCCCGTCCCCCCGTTGCCCCCTGCCCCAGCTGCCCCTTTCTCATGAACAAGACGGGGAGCGGGAGGCGGGAAATATGGCCACGCTTCCCCTCCTCGGCCCTGCCTTCTGCGGCCGGACAGGTAGCGCGGCAGGGGGACCAAGGCGGCGCCCCTCCCCGCCGCCTTCTCCTTCGCCGCGGTGACCGCACAATGGGGCTGTGTTTGTGGTGTGTGGCGGCGGCGGCGGCGGCGGCGAGGCGGTGGGAGGCGGGGCGGGTCGCGGCGAAGGCGAAGGCGGCGGCGGCGGTGGCTCCCCAGTGCAGTGCGGAAGCTCCGAGAAAGCCCTCCCGGCGGTGGGAGCAGCAATAGCGGCGGCGGAGGGACAGGCGGCGCGGCTCAGCCGCTGCGTGGAGGCGCGAAGCGAGCCCCGAGCCCCCTCCTTCCCTTCCCTTTCCTCCTCCTCCCCCCCTTCTCTCGCGCGCTCTCCCTCCCCTGCCCAGAGCCAGCAGCCGGGATTTCAGTATTATGGCATCGAGGAGAATGGAGACCAAACCCGTGATAACGTGTCTGAAAACCCTCCTCATCATCTACTCCTTCGTTTTTTGGGTGAGTGGCCCCCAGCCCACGGGAAACAGCCCCTCGACCCTGGGGGGACCTGCCGGGGCGTGGGGATGGGTGGGGGGGCGGCGATCGGGCGGCGGCGGCGGCGGCAATGCCTGCGATGGCTCTCCCATTCCGGGAGGGTCGGCGCCCCTCTTGCGCGGGCACCCAGGAGGAGGAGGAGGGGGACGGCGCGCCTCGCGAAGGGGACCTGCGGCGTTAATGTTTGCTGCGCAAAAGGCTGCCCTCTTTATTTATTTATTTATCTATCTGGCCCGGGGATATTGCCGCAGAAACCGTCGCTTCCCTCCATGCTCGGCTCCTGCACCTAGTTTATCATTGACTGGCTTGCGAATGGCGGAGGGGAGGCTTGTGTGCCTGATTTGCGCCCCCCCCGCCCCCCTGTCGCTCTCCCGTTTAAAAATAGCCCCCCGAAGAGGCAGCTCGGGAGAGAAAGTTGCTGGCTTGGACAGGCGTCATGCATCCCCCCCCCTGCATTTCTTTCTGCGATCGGAGATATTCCCGTCCCCCGCCTCGTCATTCAAGGGTCTTGCAAGATCGACGCCACTTGAGGCATTGCGATAACACTTCGGGGTCAGTTTGTTCTCTTATCGGGGAGGGTGGTTGGCACTGCCGTGGCTTTGCGGTCGGGAATCATTGCTGTGAATATACAGTTCCTCCTTGTCGATTTTCCAGAAGGATTTGTGCTTCGCACAGCGCTGTTGCCTTTTTATGCTTGCAAAACGTTATGTGCCCATGTAGATATAGCTTTCGAGGCGTTTGGACCACCTAAAATGACTTGTTACATTGCAGCCTTCATCCCAGATGGATGAGGCTCGCTGTGAAAGACTTAACCAATAAAGAGATCTGTCGTGTTTGGCACATCATATATGAACAACACACAATGCTGTACATTAAAGCCATAGACCTGCTTTACATTGTCTCTGCGTTCTTTTGCCCATCATTACTGTTGAGAAGTGTGGTGGGCAGGTCGCTGAAGGAAGGATTTTTTTTATACATAAAAATTCATATTAAAATAGACAGCAGTGTTTAAAGTAGATCTTTCCAAAGAAGCTTGTTATCTCCATGGCGTCTGCTTTGTACTAGCTGCAGACTGCTTTTCTAACCACCCAAGCACTGCCCACTCCCAGGATTATATTTGGGTAAACGCCATCTGCATTTAGTGAGATCGACTTTTATTGCTGTGCTGTTCATTCCCTATAGCTGTTGTCAGTGCAGTTGCTGGCATGGGAAGGTTAGGCGAAATAGAGAACAAATGTCATATGCTTTAGAAAGCAAGCTTTGCTTAGCAAAACAAGATGCTTGGAAATGTCACATTTTCTCTTTGACTTGTGTTTTACCTTCTCGCTGTCCAAACCTTACTGCTAACTCACAAGAAGATAGCCCTGAAGTACACCTTTTCACTGTTTGCAGATCACAGTAATAAAAACAGACACTCTGATTCACAGTACAGTTAAGTTGAAACACAAGATGCATTCCAAGCAGGGGAGCTTAACCATTCACTGCTCTCTGCTTCCATCTTAAATATGGAAGCAAGTTCCACTGAAGCCGGTAGGACTTGTTGGCACCTTAATGAGTTTAGAATCAAGAGGTCAGATAAATGTATTATGTAGTACTTGCTTTGGTTTAATTGGCTAAGTATTTGGCTGTGCATCTTTTCCATCGTTGAGTACTGATTTCAAGAGACTTTGTGATCTCTGACTTTCCAAACTAAATGCTGCTTTTGCTAAGCAATTTTTCTAAGTATAGCATCCATTTTATTATTTGAAGGGTTGGTGGTCTTAGATCTCTCTTCTTTTTCTTCTTCAAGCTGATGTCCAGCTTTGTGTGGATTTGCTCTGTCGCAAGAGGGATGCATCTTCCACTTCTTTCTGCTAGTGCAATATTATAACTATGATATTATTATGGTTTGTGACCCAGATACATTAAAAAGGACTCGAGTAACATGACCCCTGATTTTTAAATAGCCTCTGAGGGCTGAAATGTTCATACCAAACTGGCCTGTTGTTCATTGGATTATAGACATAAACAGTGTATCATATTGTGATAGTGACTGGCTGATTAAAGATCTTTTGGTGCTACAGAATCACCATACGGTATAGTGGTCCCATTGTGTTTCTTAGAGTCCTCTGCACATCAGCCATACAATATACTGAAACATGCTAGCCATTTTATGCGGAGGTAGGGTGAGGGAAGTTTATTGAACGTTATCATTTTAATAACCGTGCTATGTGAAATGCAGCAACAAGGTATAAAACAGCTTTCTTCCTAACCTCTGTTCAGCAGATAATTTTTCTAGTATAGGGTGGCAGCCAGTGCCATACATTGCTTTTATAAAGCTCCTTTGTTTTGTTTTAAAAACTCAAGAAGACTTAGCATTTTTGCTTGGAAGTATGTCCCATTTAATCCTGACTTCCAAGTAAGTATGCTTAGGATTGGGTGACGTGTTCTTCCCATCTCTCCTTTCATTAACCTGTGCTTACGTTGCTTGCGGACTGGATTACATGGGAAACAAGACATGGTTGTCCTCTTCTTACGCCTGCAAGTGGTTTGTCTAGAAGATTTGCTCATGAATGTTAGTATGGACTAATATATTACAGGTGTGATACAGTTGCAGCTTCTTTATGTCTCGCTAGTACCATTTGATTGATAGATGCATGTGAAATGGCTGAAACACAGGGGAAATAACAGGTAAGCTTCGCTGATTTACAGGATTCTTTCTTTTAATCGTTTCTGATGAGATGTAGGGTTCACAAAGAAGAAGCAACCATGACACACACTTATAATCAATGATATGGTATGTAAACATTTGCTTTAAGAGTAAAAAGACAAAGAAATTCCCAGTAAAATAGGATAGTTTTAAAAAATGCTAATGTTTTTAAATTGTTGCAATTATGCTATTCATTGGAAACAACGTAACTCATATAGCCATCTGTTGTTTTCCACCGTTCCTCTGACACTTGCTTTATCCAGTAGTAGTAAAGATTGTACTGTCGATCATGTAGGCTCAGTGCAGTGAAATGTAAGGGGAACATGAGGGGAGGTGTCTTTAGAGCAGATGAGAAACCTTCCTGAGGCCTTTTTGATATCCACTATTAGTGAATACTTGTGAGCTAGGTGAATCTAGTGTTCTTTCCTGACCTGTTGATGTTCAACTGAGAAAGCAAGATATGATTACAGTCAGCCCTCTACATTTGTGAGTTTGACTTTCATGGATGTGATTGTTTGCGAGTTTCTTTGACTTTTGTTCCCCAACCTCAGGGACTTCTTTTGTCAGGGAACCCTCCCTCTCAGCAGCTCCAATCAGATCACACAACCCTTTAAAAAACTGCCTCTGGTCCTCCTCCTTGTTGTCCTCCACCTTCTCCTCCTCACCAGCTGCTGCCTGGGCACCTAAGTATGAGTTGCAGCCTGATTTCTCCGCAGTACAAATCCTCCCCTAATATCCCCCCACATATCCAAAAAAGGAGGTGTGTGAGAGAGAAGAAGTATAGGGCCATCATGCCACCTGTCCCTTTCCCCTCTCCTTTCCCTGATCTGATCTGGACGCAGGTTGCCTGCTCTCCCCACCGTGCATCTGCCCCCTTCCCACAGACATACACATACATTTTGATATTTGCTATTTTTCCACTTTTGAGAGAGTCTGGTGTCCCTAACCTAGTAAACGTAGAGGGCAACTGTATACCCGTTAATATGGTTCTGACATTCTGATACTTTGCAGTCGTAGTATCAGTACTTGTTATGGGGAAGTGGCTTGCAGTCACAGGTGGGTTGTGAGAATTGTGTCTTAGATGCAGTCAATGACATGTCAAAATTAAAGTGCATGTTATTAGGTGACCTGTGATTAATTTTTCAGTGATAACAATTAAATGTAGGTATATTGGGAGGAAGGACTGCTTTAATCAATGATATTGGAGTGGGTGAGGATGCTTTTCCTCTGCAGTTCTTCCAGTTCAGATCACCTTTCCCCAATTGCTGTTTACTCTCTAGGAGAAAATACAGGTGCCTCTGTCATGCTTACAGTATATTTTTTTTGTGCAACTTAAAGGGGGACTATTTAGATTGGGAAGATGATTATGGGAGATGGTCCTTTGCCACCAACATATCAAATTAGCAGCTGTGAAAATGTTGTGTTTAATTAAACACACACACACACACACACACATACACATGGAGGTTCCGATCAGATCTCCTGGTGTAATGTATAGCATATACATGGGTGCTTACTGAAAATCACTCTGTGATGGTTTCAGTATAGCAGCTCTTTCCCTGAATCCATACACATACTGGAACATGGAAACAACAGTGACACCACCTTTATTAATCTAGTGCCTATCGTTGCAGAGATAGTCTGTCTTCAATCTAAACAAAGATTGAGATTTTAATACTGTTTTTTCACTAAATGAACAGGAAAGGGAGGCAGGGAAGGTAAGAGGAGATGGAAATTCTTTCTACTGTAATTTTTTGGGGAGGAGGAATATAACAAGTCTCTGTTTATTAGCATACGTTTCACAACTGCAACTTAAACTATATGTTAGTTTTGTTTTTATAAATTGTCCTTAATTACAAGCATGAAAACCTTATATTAGAAATCTCAGAACAATAACTGTGTGTGTGTGTGTGTGTGTGTGTCTATAGCTGAAATACAAATATTCTTCTAACAATGTTGAGATTTTAAAAAATCATTTTAATACACTACTTGTGATAGAATTGCTGACCCAGTTCCATCCACAAAGGCACAAACTGTGTCTTTGAACCGTAAATTTAGTCTGTACTTATAATAGTGTCTGTCTTTGAATTATTAGTAGTATTAATCATTCTTGTGGTGATTGTCTAATTTGGTTATTGGAATCAACATTGTGCCTCTCAAAACGTAGTTTCATTGGATTGCTTTAGTTTATTGCTCACCAACTCAGCTCTGCTTTTACACTGTCAGCAGATTATTTTGAGAAGATCAGCTAGCATAGCTATGCTGCTTTCCTTCTTAAAATAGGTTCTTTTTGGACCTTTTGACTCTGCAGAGTGAACAATTCTTTGCCACTCTTCAAAGAGAAATCTGGATGCAGGCTTTCTGGGTTGTACATACATCATCGCCATAAGAATGGGTATAATAAAAGGAAATCCAGTAGTAGCAGTGATACACTATATGGGGCAAGCATTTTTTTCTCTCAATGTCCCCTTTAACCTTTTCGTAATGTTGTCACTAGATAGATGGAATCAATCTAATAGCTATTAAGATAACAGCTTTAATTTGGCTTTTTTTGTTGTTGCTGTGATTTAATTAGATGGATTATTTCAGAAGAAGTCAAAATGGATATGCATGAAATATGGCTTTGGTTCCTCTAATGTAGTCAGGTACTACTTTTGAAAAATATGGAAAGTATGATAGATAGATAGAGGTAAGACAGTCTAAAGGAGCAGATAGACAATTATAGCTAGAACTCCTTAATAAAGTTGTGCTGAATATTCTTGATGTTCAGTTTTTTATTCAGAAAGTATTCTTCTGAGGGTGAGCAGTGACAAAGCTACTTTTTCCCTTTGTTCTGCAGTTTTGTCTCCTTGTGCTTGTTTCCAAGGACTGTTTTCCCCAGCTGGTGGCTGATGTGCCTCCTAACATGGCTTTTAAACAGTGGCAAGAACAAGTGTGATAATGGGAAATTTCATGTGTCTGAATGTACAGGTCTGCTAAAAGCTAGCCTGAGCAAGAAAGGTGTGGTAAGATTACTTTCTTGTTCAAAGTTTTCCAAGTTATTCAGTGAATAGAGAATGTTCTACGGTTATAGAGAGTGTGGATCGTGTAGTCTAGAGAAGTGAAGTATATCAGGCCTAATCTCAGAACATTTGCATGTAAATCAAGGTTGCTTGCAATGTTATTTCAATATATATACCATGTTGTACATCCTGAAAATGTAATGTTTAGTGTGAGGCATGTTCCTGTTTTAGAGGTCAAGAACATTTTAGAACATGTGTGATGTAGATACCTAGCACAAGGAATTTCTCATTCACCCATAGTTTCTTGCAGTATGAATCAATGTGTAAAACTTGTGTTTGTATTATTTAATTTGCAAAGTGCCTTTATAGTCTTAATGCATTCAACAGGGCTGAAAGAATGACTATACTTAAATAGTTGTCTGTTATTGTTCAGGGAGGTATTTTCATCATATCTGTGGTCCTCAAATAAAACTTGTAGCAGATCCAGTTATTATATGAGCTGGAAAATATTCCACCAAAATCCTCTGTAGGTTCTGTCTGCATGCAGTCTAGAAATCAACTGGTCGTATCTCTTCATGCACCCATGGCATAGCCATGGCTGCTCATTTAGGTTTAAGATTGCATGTGTTCCTAAGAGGATAAGATATATGTAACATATGACTGTATTTGGATTTCTATATACAATCACTTTTTAATTTGGATTCCATTTTCTGTTTCGATCCTGTAGCTATAATGAATGTATTTATTAATTAAAATATTTCTTTCCCACCTTGTATCAGAGAACATCAGGATGGAGTATGGTTAAACAATTTAACATTTTGAATGGTAAAGAATACTGTTATTGGCCTTTATTTTTGTTTTGTTGCCTGTTCTTGGTCATAGCAAGCTTGCATTTCAGTTTGCATAGTCTCAAAGGCCAGTTAATTCCTAAATCTTTTGTACAGGGAAACAAGATAATAAGTTTCCAACACAGGATTCTGAATCGCAGGCATTCAGAAGTAAATTGCGTCCAGTTTAGGATTGCGCCCAGAATTGCTGATTCTTTTATCATGCTTATATCTGACTACACCTGAGAGAGGATAGTTTACTATGTAATTTACATTATATACTGGCAGTCACTTAGTAAGTTAGGAGAAAATGGTTGGGCTAGGAATACCTTAGGGGATGATTGTGAAGATTTCTCCATGGGCTCCTGATTTGAAGTCTTTCAAAGTCCCAGTTTTAAAAAAAAAAAAAAAAATGCAATTTTTATGCTCCCCCCTCCCCTGACACAGAAATGGCAAAAGCAGCTCAGTACCACTGCAAGGCATGGGCCCACAAATAGCGTTATAAGTTAAACCTCCCCACCACATTCACCGAAAATCAGTTGAAAATGAAACTGGAAGTAACATTATGTCACTTCTAGTTGGGCCTGACCTATTGGTGCAGCCTAGGGAAGGGCTTGTAGGGGTGAAAAATGCCCCCACCTCCTTTGTAACTGTCCACCCTATCTCTGGCCTTTTTCGCACGCAGTTTCTGTAGTACGAGGGCCCCTTGAGCGTTGTGTAAATGGGAGCGTCGGTCCGTACGACGCACTCCCATTCAGGCAACACGCACGAGCCTAAAGTGGGACATGTGCGCATTTTCTTATTTTCGGCTCTCAGCCAAAAATACTGCACGGTCGCGCAATGCTCCCGGGGCCCTTGCGCACTTACCTGCGTGCAGTGTGTTGAATGAGCCGGGCCGGTCGCGCTTCCTCCCCCAGCGCAGCCTACAACTCCCAGACTGCGCTGCGGAAGGAAGGGGCAGGGCACTGGTGCGACGGTCGCACTACCAGGAAGCAATCTGCGGGACGAAGGAGCGGGGAAGCGGCAGCGTTCCGGGTGAGGCTTTTCGCGCAAGACACCCTCCCCAGTCGCACGAATGGGTAACGTGCGAAAAGCCTCTCGGAGATTATTGCTGTGGAAATATGCTATTTATATTTTATAGTTTTAGAAAGAACAGATGATATTTACACAAACTTAATGAAATGCCATGCAAATAGTTTCTTTCTAGGTTATCATATCATGTATATTGCTTCCCTGTGTTGCGGCCACAGACATCTGTTAGCCTGATACTATGGTACCACTGCATTTGCACTGACAGAATTAACATGGTGTTTTGTCAGATAATTGCTTAGGCGGAATTCCTGAACATACACACAGGGGAGTAAGTCAGATTAAACACAGTAGCACCTATTTCTGAATAAACACACACAGATTTGTGCTGTTAGTATAGTAGAATGACAGTGCAAAGCAACTGTGCTTGGGAAATAACTATGTCGGTACAGATTTCTGGCTGCCACTCCCTTTCTCCTGACCAGCTTTGTTTTTTAATCACATGGAACTAGGGGTTGGGGTAAAAGGACATTGTGTCAGCAATGCTGTGAAGAGCTGGACTGGATGTATCACTACTCATGACCAAAGTGTTTCTGCTTGATGGATGCTGTATGTGCTTATCTGAGGTTTTTGTGTGACAGAACTATTTAAAAAATATATCTTTATGTACCAGTTTATAGCATGACTTCTCAGGGTAGATTCTAGCACTACATATAATTTGAGGATAGTGAAGTATGGAAAGTGATTTTTACCAGAATAAAATTATGTAAATTGATATTTGAATTCAGCCAGTGTGCACAGAACCATAAATTTCACTCCATCGCAGTATGGTTTTTCTTATTACTGACACATCTAAAATGAATGTTTCAGATGTAAAGCACATTTCACTCTAATCCCACATACTTTATAATGCAGCAAGAGGGGTTGTGTATACTTGAAATCCATTAAAATTATTAAAAGGCTAGCAGAAGAGGAAATTAGGCTAGGATGACCAGATTTTCTTATTACAGTATTGATCATCTTTTCAGCACAAGATCAATATGCTCTCAACCTTGAGAAGCAGCAGCTTTTGCATTCTGAAAATACAATTGCTTTGCACTATGACATATGTTTAGAAAATACGGGTGAACAAGTTGATAATATGAAAGATAACCCTTGAAAAGCTAAACATGTGCAGGCTTGAGAAATGAATTCTTATGACTAAGACTCCTTTAACTGAAGTAGACAGATGCTGCTCTTTCCTCTTGACACCATGACAAGGAGGTGTGACACTTCTGTTCTGCACTGTAACTAACAGACCACTTGAAATATATAAATCTTGAAAGGTAATATTTTTGACATTTCTTTTGTGCTGCTGATAATTATGAAGTATTTATTGCCTTCAGTTTTTCTATATGTATGTTTTTATAAGCATTCCTCTGCAACTACTCCTCATTTCATTGTACTTGTGCTGCCCTTTCTGTTTTCACAACAGAAAGGTGCAAAGAACAACACAGGAACAGTAAAAGACATTGCAGGATGAACTGAAGAGGCTGAACACCTGCTTTCTAATGTCATTTTCTTGAGACATCTCGACCTGCTTGAATAATGGAGGCCTTCAGGAAAGCTAGACCGTGTGGACTTCAATGGAGTTTCGGAATTGTTGCTATAGGCAGGTGGGATGCTATGGAGGCCTGACCGTCTCAAATGTCCTTACGGCCTTCCCCCTCCCCCAGGGATAGACAGACTGGCCATTGATTTCACCATATGGTACTTGTTCTGCCTCTTTCTCACATACCTATTCCCTGGTGGATTAAAATAACTCCAAAAGGTAACCCAATCCATTCAGATTTTTAGTGCAGTTTTGGGAGCTGTGATTTGACTCCCAAAATGGTTTGGGGGGCAATAGAGATGAAGATTTCTTTCGATAGTGGTGGTGAGGTGGCATCTTAGAATCATAGAATCATAGAGTTGGAAGAGACCCCAGGAGCCATCGAACCCAACCCCCTGTTATGCAGGAACACCCATCAAAGCATTCCCAACAGATGGCCATCTGCTTAAAAACCTCCAAAGAAGGAGACTCAACCACACTCCGAGGCAGCATATTCCACTGCCGGACAGCTCTGACCATCAGGAAGTTCTTCCTGAGGTTCAAGTGGAATCTCCTTTCCTGCAGCTTGAATCCATTGCTCTTTGTCCTAGTCTCTGGAGCGGTAGAGAACAAGCCTGCTCCCTTCTCAACATGACATCCCTTCAAATATTTAAACATGGCTATCATGTCCCCCTTGTGGGGTTTTCTTCTTACTCTTTGTCTCCTAATTTTTTCCCCTTAAAAATAAATATTTTCAATGAGCCAAGATGCAGTGAAGCAGAGATGACATGCTCTGGTTGTGGGTAGTCTGGACCCATTAAGGAAAACTCTAGATTTTTAACTCAAGGAGAAGGGGAACTGGAGTTCTCACTGCAGTCAGGAAATACACCATCCTACAAGAAGAGTACATTGAACCCCAATCCTCATCCTCCCTGTGTTGATGTTGTTGTTAACTGCTGTAAAGTAGGCTTCAAATTAATCGCAACCCTTTGTATGTGAGACTTCCAAGACATCCTGTGATCAACAACCTTGCTTAGATTCTGCAAACTCAGGGCTGTGGCTTCTTTAATTGAATCGATCCTCGTGTAATAAGCTCTTCTTTTACTACTGCCTCTCACATCACCAAGCGTTATCATTTTTACAATGAGTAATGTTGTCTCATAATGCGGCCAAAGTATTGTACCCTTAGTTTGGTCATTTTGACTTCAAGGAGGAATTCAAGCTTGATTTATTCTAGAACCCATTTACTGGTCATTTTGGCAGTCTATGGTATCTGTAGAATTCTTCTTCAGTACCACGTTTCAAATGAGTTGATATACTTCCTGTCACCTTTCCTCACTGTCTACATTTGATAAACCTTCCCATAATCTGCAACATATTGAATTTTTGTGGGATTTTGTGGTTTATAAACTGACGTGTTTTTAAAATCTTAGACCATTTCTACACTAGATTGTTATAGTGCTATTATTCCACTTTCAACATCCTATGGAATTCTGGTGTTGGTAGTTTACTGACATCAAAGAGCTCTCTGGCTGAGAATTCTAAATGCTTCTCTTTAAACTGCAAACCCCAGGATTCCAAAGGGCGCTGAAAGTGGAATAATAGCACTATAACAATGTAGTGCGGAAATGGCCTTAGTGTCTGAGGATTAAGTCTCCTTGGACTAGTTCCTCTGTGCTTCTCAATTTCTGGGATCATTTACCTGACCTGGATTCTTCATTGTGCCTGTTACTATCACCAGAATGTTTTCCTGTTTCCTAATATGTCCTGTTCACTATACCTTTGTCTACTTCCTGTCTTGCACTGGAATGATGGTCTTGCAAAACAAATAAGCCTGCCAGAAACTGGAAATAAAATCTGTGTGCTTGCTTCATTTCCCACTCAGGTTCATACCATTGCTCATTCAAGCATGAATTTTAGCTTTACCTAATTTGCATAGTTTACTTATTTGATGAACCAGAGATTTACATTTAATTATTTTACTGAAATTATGCAAAAAAGGAGTAAAGCAAAGTAACAGTTGAATCATAGAACTGTAGAGTTGGAAGAGACCACAGGGGCATCCAGTCCAACCCACTGCTGTGCAAGAACGCACTTCCAACAGATGGCCATCCAGTCTCTGCTTAAAAACCTCCAAAGAAGGAGACTCCACTACACTCTGAGGCAGCATGTTCCACTGCCGGACAGCTCTGACCATCAGGAAGTTCTTCTTGAGGTTCAGGTGGAATCTCCTTTCCTGCAGCTTGAATCCATTGCTCCTTGTCCTCGTCTCTGGAGCAGTAGAAAACAAGCCCACTCCCTCCTTGGCATGAAATCCCTTCAAATATTTAAACATGGTTAACCTCAGCCTCGCCCTCCTCTGGACACACTCCAGCTTGCTGATATCCTTCTTGAATTGAGGTGCCCAGAACTGGACACGGTATTCCACATGAGGTTTAACCAAAGCAGAATAGGATGGTATCGTTACCTCCCTCGATCTAGACACCGTACTCCTATTGATGCAACCAAGAATCACATTGGCTTTCTTGATTGCTGCATCACACTGCTGACTCATGTTCAGCTTGTGATCTATCAAGACTCCTAGATCCCTTTCACACATACTGTTATCCAGCCACATGTCCTCCATCCTATATTTGTGCATTGCATTTTTTCTGCCTAAGTACAGGACCTTACATTCTCTCTGTTGAAATTCATTTTGTTAGCTTTGGCCCAGCTCTCCAATCTGTCAAGGTCATTTTGAATTTTGATCCTGTCCTCTGGCGTATTAGCAACCCCTCCAATTGGTGTCATCTGCGAATTTGATCAGCATGTCTTCTATTCCTTCATCCAAGTCATTGATGAAGATGTTGAATAGCACTGGGCCCAGGACAGAACCCTGTGTGGCACCCCACTAGTCACTTTTGCCCAGGAAGAAGAGAAGCCATTGGTGAGCACCCTGTGGGTTCAGTCAGTCAACACATCCACCTAACAGTAGCCCTGGCCAGCCCACATTTTATTAGCATTTTTGTAAGAATGTCATGGGGAACTTTATCAAAGGCCTTACTGCAATCAAGATATGCTACGTTCGCAGCGTTCCTCTCATCTATCAAGCTCGTAACTCTATTGTAAAAAGAGATAAGATTAGTCTGGCATGACTTATTTCTGAGAAATTCATGTTGACTTTTAGTGATTACAGCATTGCTTTCTAATTAATTACAAACTGACTGTTTAATGATCTGCTTTAGGATCTTTCCTGGTATTGATGTCAGGCTGACTGGGCGATAATTATTTGGGTCCTCTTTTTGAAGATGGGGACAACATTTGCCCTCCTCCAGTCTGCTGGGATTTCTCCTGTTCTCCAAGAGTTTTCAAAGATTGTTGTGAGTGGTTCTGAAATGACTTCTGCCAGTTGTTTTAAAATCCTTGGATGTAATTCATCTGGCCCTGGAGACTTGAATTCATCTAGTTTAGCCAGGTATTCCTGTACTGCTTCTCTACCTATTCTGTGCTGCATTTCCCCTCTTTCCTCACCTGCTCCCCCCACCCCGGATTGAGTACTTCTATCTTTTTGGGAGAAAATGGAGGGAAAGAAGGTGTTGAGCAGTTCTGCCTTTTCTCTTCCCCCCATTAGTAATTGGACATCTTCTCCACGCAATGACCCTATCATTTCCTTCTTTTTACTTTTTCTGTGGACATTTCTTGAAAAAACGTTTTTATTGTTTTTAATGTCTCTGACAAGCCTGAGTTCATTCTGTGCTTTAGCTTTTCTGACCTTCTTCCTACATATCCTGGGTATTTGCTTGAATTCCTCTTTGGTGGTTTCACCATTCTTCCATTTCCTGTACATGTTTCTTTTAACACTTAGCTCAGCTGAGAGCTCTTTCATCAGCCATTCTGGTTTCTTTAGACACCTGCCATTTTTTCTTCTTATTGGCACAGTTATAAATTGTGCTTTCAGTATCTCATTTTTAAGAAACTCCCATCTGTCATGAACTCTTTTCTCTTTCAGTATTCTTGACCACGGAATTTTGGCAAGTAACTCTCTAAGTTTACAGAAATCAGCTTTTTTAAAGTCAAGAATGTGTGTCTGGCTACACTTGGCTTCTCCTTCTCACTGAATGATAAATTCCAATAGAGCATGGTCACTCCCACCTAAGGATCCCACGACTTCCACCTCATCAACAAGATCATCCCTGTTGGTCAGGATCAGATCTAAAATAGTTGATCCCCTTGTTGCCTCTTCCGCCTTCTGCATCATGAAATTGTCTGCAAGGCAAGTGAGGAATCTGTTGAACCTTTGCAGTCTCGGCAGAGTTTGACTGCCAACATATATCAGGATAGTTGAAATCTCCCATTACTACTGCATCTCTCCTTTTTGAATGTGTGGTCATCTGCTCCAGGAAGGCATCATACAAGTCCTCAGGCTGGTCTGGAGGCCTGTAGCAAACCCCCACAATCACATCCCTATTGTTTCTTGCTCCCTTAATTCTTATCCAGATGCTTTCAACCTGGCTTCCTGGATTTAAGTCATGGATCTCTTCACAGGTGAAAACATCCTTAACATACAAGGCTATTCCTCTTCTTTTCTTTTTTGGTCTGTTTCTGTGAAATAGGTTATACCCTCCTATTCCTACATTCCAGTCATGAGACTCATCCCACCAGGTTTCAGTGATACTTATTAAATCATATTGATTTTGTTGTATTAAGAGTTTGAGTTCATCTTGCTTATTTCCCATGCTCTGTGCATTAGTATAGGGACACTTAAGACCATGTGCCTTTCCTGGAAGTCCTGTATTAAAGTTGCTTTTCCTTTCACTATTGGTCTCTAGTACTACTTGGCCTGCTCTATCTATATCATTTGGGCTATTTTTCCCAGCACTCGCTGAATCCTTGCCCTTTATAATATTGTTTCCCTCCCCAGCCGAATTCAGTTTAAAGACCTCCTGATCCGCTTTGCGAGACTGTTAGCAAAAACATTCATGCCGATGGTTGTGAGGTGCAGCCCATCCATTGCCAGAAGACCATCTTCGTGGAAATGGAGACCATGATCCAAAAATCCAAATTGCTCTCAGTGGCACCATCTGCAGAGCCAGTTGTTGACCTCCACTATTCTTCTCACTTTTCGTGAGCAGGGAGGAGAGACGAAACGACAAATGACAACCTGCACACCAAGGTCCTTCAGTTTCCTACCCATAACCTAATAATCCTTTGTGATGCACTGAAAGCTGTGTCATTGGTTCCAACATGAATCAAAAGGAGGGGGTTACAGTCAGTTGGCTTGATCAGTCTTGTTAGCCTCTCCATACATTGTTGATTTTGGCCCCAAGGAATTGAACTTCCTTAAACATGAAAAATAAGCAAATTACACAAAGTCATGGTTGTTTGCATGTTCCTCTGTTATATTTTATAGGAGACAGCAATAAAATTATATATGCTGGATTTTCCCGTAATATATAAGAACTATTCTCTTGCTATTAGGTATTGTTTGGATGTGTTCAGGACTGACTCTTTCTCTGATTTGTTTACCAAATGAATCTCTGCCTTTGCTAATAAAGTATTTGTTTTTTTAGCTGCAAACATTATTTGCCTTAGAAGAGGAATGTGAGATCCAAATGCCCTGCTCTTTGCCTATGACTATTTTTATTTCCAGCTGCACTTTATTCACTTGAAGCGTTGTCTGAGAAACATTAATCTTCCCATCTGTTTCTTCACACAAAATCTATCTGTAACATATTCAGCATGACCTCTTTACCATCTTTGTTTTTAAGTACAGCAGACTTGTGTCTGATTCAGCTGTTTTCTTAGCCACCTGACTGTTGCCCTAGATTGTTTTTCATTACTCAGGGTTCAGAGTGGCCATGACAAAGATTGATGTTTTTGTTATGTGCCTTTATGTGGTTTCTGACTTATGGTGACCCTTAGGCAAATCTATCATCAGCTTTCTGGGGCTGAGAGCATGTAACATATCCAAGGTCACCCAGTGGGTTTCCATGGCAGAGCAGGGAAATGAACCCTGGTCTCCAGGGTTATAGTCCAGTGCTCACACCACTAACCACACTGGCTCTTTATGATAAAGATTATCTTTCTACATAGGCACCAGAAGCACTAGAGAAAGAACTCACAGAAGTGTTGCAGATCTCAAGAGAGGTGGTGAGCTTTCCATACATTCTATAAAATCTTTAGGGGAGAGGATTCAAACATTCTTATCTTCATTCAAAACTTCTCCAAAGAGTGTTAGAACACTCATACACTAGTACCTGAAAAATGTGTTTGTGTAGTGGCTTGATTTCCATTGCCCCTTTTTCCTCTTGCTTTTGTATTTTTATCGTGGCAGGCATTAGATGTCTATCTTGCACCTTAATTCAAACTGTTAACTTCTGGGCAATCTTTATTGACTATATAGAACTAAAGAATGTAAAAAAGCACAGTACAGACTCAATATCCAGTTTACTTTGTATACTTATTTTAGATCAAATTTTAATAACTGAATTCTATGATACAGTTTATAAGAAGTATTTTATGATGGGTGGATTTTGTGATTGTGATGGAAACTGCTTTTGGGGATTTAGCTGTATTAGTATTAGAATATGATCTGTCTCACTATTGAAGATTCCTTAGTGATGGAATGGATGGGTCCCTTGTAGAATCCTAGAATTGGAAGATGTCTTGAAGTTCACTTATAGTTCAACCTGATCCTGCCATGCAGGATACATCTACAGCATCTTTGAAGGTGTTTGTCCTATCTTTGCTTCAGTACTTCCAGAGTTGAAAGAAAGTCCCAGCCTCTTGAAGCCAGCAGTTCCATGTTGGAAATAAAAAACCTACTACTGTTAAGATGGTTCTCCTACTGAATAGTTACAGAGCCTCCAAAAGTAGACATGGCTAGACCCACATATTTCTCTTTTTCACACACAATCTCTCTTACACACACATGCTTTACACTCATTTATCCATCTTTTTTTCTCTTCCGACCACTTCTCAAGCAGCCACACCCTCCCACCAGCTCAATTAGAAGGTGGAAAAGAAAGGTTGCCACATATGTGCAGCTGTGTATGTTTAGCTTGAAGAAGAGAAGTTGGAGGTGATATGATAGCTATCTTCAAATATCTAAATGGCTGCTCTGTGGAAGATGGGGTGAACTTGATTTTTTGCTGTTCCAGAGAGTAGAATCCAAACCATGGATTCAAGAAAAGAAATTCTGACTAAACATTAAGGAGAATGGTACAGTAAAATCTGTTTGATAGGGGAATGGGCTAAATTTAAGGGTGGTAGGCTTCCCCTTTGTTGGAGGTTTTTAAACAGAGATTGGATGATGTAGTATGCTCATCATTTGATATGCGTGATTTGGTTCTGGCTGATAGTTCTCACAGAAACCATAACACTGGTCTTAAAGGAATTGCATTGACTTATATTTTGACTCTGAATTCAAGATGTCTGTTTTGTCATGTAAAGCCCTAAATGACTTGGGAGTTCAGTGTTTAATCTCTTAATCCCATATAAACCTACTTGGGGACTGAGTTCTTCTGAAGGGGGTCTCCTCTGTGTCCCACCAATGGGACCCAATCACAGTAGGAAGACATGGAAGAAGACCTTTTCTGCTATGGCATGCTGCTAGTGGAATGTCCTCCCCTCAAAGGCCCATTTGGTACCAGTGCTGGCTCCTTCCAGTGCCAGCTTACTGTATGGCTTCTTATTAAAGCCTTTTTTTTTTTTAAAAAAAAATGTATGTGTGTGTGTGTGTGTGTGGGAGTCTAACAGGTTTGCCCAAATCTGTACAAGTTATAAGCTTTTTTAATCTATTTGATGTAGTGTTTTAATTGTTACATATGTTTTAGACTTTTTCAATTATTCCTCAATATTTAAAATTCACATTGTTCTAAACTGTTTTAAATTGATTTTTTCTGTCACTGTCTTATGATCATGTGACATGGGATGAAATATAAATATTTTAAATAAATAAATAGCCAGCTGTCAGGGATGCTTTCGCTGTGGGTTCCTGCATGGGCAGGCATTTGGTCTAAATGACTGTGGAGTTCTTACCAACTCTACAGTTTTATGATTCTGGGGGTGATAATAGACACAACTTTTTATATTGATATTGCTGTTACCAGGACAATGCAATAAAGCTCCCCCCTCCCAAGGGCTGTTATTAACCAGCTTTGCAAAATGCGAGAATACAAAGGAAGAAGTTGTAAGTGTCATTTTGGTGAGAGCATGCATGCCCCATAAATGAGCCATTCACTTCAATAACAAAATTCTCACATGGGTTGGACCAAGAAATAATTTTTGCTTGTATTTGGTATCATTGTATTGTTATTTAGAAATGACAATTTAAAAGAAAAGATAGGAATACATTTTATCTTAGGAGCATTTTATATTTCAGTGATATCAAGAAAAATATGTCATTTGCAGTAAAATATGTACAGTGTTATTGCTCTGAGCTATTATTGGGAAGCACTTAGACACACTCTTAAACTTCAACTCTCAACATATTGTTATCCAGTGAAATGATACTGATTGTATGTGTGGTTTATATTAAGCTGAATAATGTTAAAATTGTAGCCCTTTTGGTAGCAAAAATGCTGAATCTGCTGCTTTTCATCCCGTTTGCTTCATCCTTTAATCACAGTAGTATTTATGACACACATAATCTGCATGGTGCAGATCAGCCAACTCCATCTTCCAATACCACAAAATAATCTTGAGAAAGTATAATAAATGGAAAAACTGGAAGAGGAAATGTGAATCTAGCATAAAAAATATGGACCAGATTTTTCCATATGAATTAAGTAGCAGTTGGAGATTTATGGCTAGGCTAGATGTGACATTAAATATATCTTTGCATTTAATGTGCAGGTTTTTAAAAATGCAGATAGCAGCAGCCAGTGAGATTTCTTCCCAGTGCAAAGAGTGTGTTCAAGGGAAGGATTTCCCTGATGACCACAGTAAGGAGAGAGAGAGTTAAATTTTCTCTTTCTCTCTCCCTCTCTCTCTGTATTCCTAAATGCAAGGATAGGGAAGAAAAATGAACAGAGAATTTGGGCAGTTGGGTTAGAACAGAATACGGAGGAGGACCCTGCATATAAATGCAAAGGATTCCATTTTTTTCTGAGGTGGCAAATCAATAGGAAAATAATTCTGAATAATTGCTTAGTGTGTACCTACTTTCTGAAGATCTCTACATCTCTAAATATGTTTTACAGTTATGCTAAAACAATAATGGGCTTCTACTAAAAATGAAGATGAAATGGAATCGTGCTCACTGGTGATTAAAACTCTGATTGAGACCAATCCTGATAATTGAGCAGTCACAGTATGAAAGTTGAGTTTTCATGTTGTGACGTCAAACCTCTGTGCTGTGGAGCGCTACACTCCTGAGATCCTCCTAGTTCTTATTGCAATAGTGCTTTCTAGGGGGTACCAAGGAATGTTGATTAGGTACAGGCTTTAATTACTATTTCTTATTTAAAGCAATAGTGTTTCCTATATAGAATTGGATTAGTCTGGATTCATTTGGTACGTAACTTTTTTAAAGTGAGAATTTTAATTTTTTGTTACTATATGATCTATCCCAAAGTTCATCAGGATTTAGGGTTGCAATGTAATGAACAGTTACTTGGGAGTTATCCCTGAACACAGTAAACATCCATATTTATGCACCAAACTGAAGCAATGAGACTTCCTTTCTATAGTTTATACATTTCAATTCAGCAGGAGAACAAGAGCTATTAGAGGCTTCACATTTGGATATTCTTAAAAGTAAGGTTTGACAATATCTCATGAGAGGTGAGTAGTTTTATTTTAGAAAAAAAGATAGATTGTCCTTTTTTTTTTTTTAGAGATGGGGGTGAGGATTTTGTCCACATTTTTTTAAATCACTCAGTTCAGCTCTGAGAAAGATAAGAAGTAAAATTATTTTATTTCATTTCTCCTGTAGAGCAAGGGTGGGCAACTGCAGTGATTCCAGCAGCCAGTTTTCAAGGGGCTACACAGACTTCTCAAAAATGCAGAAGAAACAAGAACCTGAAAAGAATAGCCAGAAGTCTATGTCTTGTTTTTTTAAAAATGGATATCAATTTATGTTTAAACAACACCAAGGAATCCTACAGCACATTAAAGTGGTGAATTGTTTCTCCTAGAGGCTTTCTGGATAGGAAGTGTACCCCTTGGGGGGACTAGAAAAAGGAGAAACCTAGAGAAGGTCTGCAAAAAGACCCTTTAGGGGCAGTATGTGGCCCCAGGGCTGGATTTTTCCTACCTCTGATGTGGAGTATTGGAGTCTTTCAGTCTGCTCATTCTGCAAAGTTTCGGATGCTCAGAGTGAAGGTAAAATAAAATTGTGTGGGATCAGCCAGACCTGCCATCTTTAGGGAAAGAGAGATCACTACACGAAATGTCACAGGTCAACGTTTGAATGCATCCCCTCCTGCTTCCTCTCTCCCTTGCCCATGGCTTCTGATACTTCTTGTTCCTTTAGGGAGTGTAGATGAACCAGCATGAATGGGTGGAGAAGGAGCAGGAGCAGGAGCAGGGGGCTTTAAGAGTTCACAGTAGGTCTTCTGTTGGGGCTCAGATTTTGGCAGATGCCCCATGGTGCCATGGTCCCTATTCAGTCTCTATAGTAGAGCCACCCCACCTGCCAGGGGTGCTAGCTGCAGTTGAAGGTTTAGCATAAAAATGAGGTAATGGCTTGCTGTTGTGCCTGTGATATGAAGGTCTCGACATAAGAGGTAACTTTTTTGTGGGGGTAGTAGATATCCGGAGCTCATTAGGCCTGGGTTTAGACAATAAAAGTGTTATATAAACCATATTCTAGGGACTAGCATCAGGACTCACCCCTCTTGCTATCCCCTAAATTCAGCATGAAGTACCTGATTTCTAATAAGCTAGAGTTCTCTGCTGTGTCCAATGTGATGAACTCTGGCTTCATGTCCATTACTAAATTAAGAAAGCAAGCGAGGATGTGATCTGCAAGCCCCATCCTATCTCATTATGCTATTCTGTTTTTTTCAATGTAGTCAGAGAAAAATATATGATTACTGTTATGATGGCATTCATCATGCATATGCATCATGAACACTGGGCAGGAGCCCTAGCCTGCATGCAGAATTGACATTCTGTATTTAAAGAGGTCTGTGGTAGTTGGCATGTGCTGTGTGGGGACTCAAATCTAAGAGCAGACAGATGAACAGTAGGCTTACTTAAAATTCATCCTATACCACCATATTGTAGAGTTTCTTAACGCTGTTATAATGACCCCCAGCAAACTATTTTGTTTATAACATCTGGCAGGTGAGCTCTCATTGGATGGCTCCTTTGTGGGATACATAGGCTGCTGCTAGGAAACATACAGGGATAACGACCAGACAGTGCTTAACCACATTTCAAAAAAATCAGTTGTTTTTTTTAAAAAAAATTAAACTTGTAATACTTTTTTTTCAGTTAAATGAATCGCTGTGCTGAGAAGGAAAAGCTGTATGTAATTTGTTTAGGAAAAAAATACACAGATCAGCAGTAATTTCATACATTTCAAATTTGTATAGGTGGAGCTTTAAAACAGACTCAAAGGATGAAGCAGAGATGTACGGTATGTTCTTAGTCATGCGACTGGTGCAAAGCCTCTAACTGATGCGTTTAATCTCCCATGTGTCTAGGCCTCTTCTCTTGCCAGAGGGCCTGGGGGAAGCATCCACATCACTTCTAGCTAGATCCCTACCTCTCTTTTATCAACCCTGTATAGGTGGGCAGTTTATCTATATTATTGCTGCTTCTTAAGGTTTGTCTTCTTCAAATTACTAACTACATATAATATTTTTACTGCTGATTGTAAAGCAGTTTAATGAATGCCAGGCAAAGAGCCTTTAAAGTCACAGCAACCAGATGGAAAGCTAAATAATCTTCTTTGGTTCGGAATGCCAACGCATCATCAAGAATGTTCCAGAGAGTTTTTTTCTTAAAGAGTTGATTTGTGGGGAAGATGCTAATTAATTGTTGCTTGTCTCCTGTTTCTTCCTTTTCAGCTTTTTCCTTTTGCATGGTTCCCGTCCTCTTATCAAATTGTGCCAAATGAACTGTTACATTAAGGCATTAACCACTTATCCTGCTTCAATAGTAATAACTAAGCACATACTTCCACTTCTGTTTGGCATTACTTCTTTGCCTCTTGTGATTGGTGTCTTTTGGTTGTAAACACTTCTGGGCAGGGACTGTGTTCTCATTTTTGCATCATTTAACATGATCAGGAATCAAAGTCCAGTTTGTGTCCATAGGCACTGGCTTAATATGTAACAATTTATTGCATTTGAAAATTATTATGTGTCAGAGAGACACATAAAACAGCCCTGATTGGAAGTACTTACATTGCCTTCTGGATGACTTGTTCCAAAGCCAATTATAGCAACATCTTCACTTGTCAGTCATAGGGAAAGCAGGTCACACTGCTGTTTATATAAACATTTAAAGCCTAACACGTACCATGCTGTTTACTAGTATGTAATGTGGGCTACTGCCTCATACTCAGTCTCTGAAAGCTGTTCATCAAGTTCAGAAAAAGCAGGGACTTTTATATAATATCAAAACTGGCAGACCTAAACTTCCAGTTTAGTGAGGCTACTTTAAAACCTCAAACTATGTGACCTGTGGTCCTTACTTCTAAAGCAGTTTTTTATTTCTTGTGGCTCTTCCTTTTGAACTATAAATAAGACACAGTATTGTTTTTTTTTAAAAAAATATATTCTTCAGAATGTTGTTAAACTTCAACCTTTTTGTGTTTGAAAGTGCAACTAAAGAAATTCTTTTTTCAGGTTAACATGATTAAATTACTGAGATTGACTGGGGAGGGATTTTGAATTTGGTAAAGCTAAGGCAAAATCCCTATTTAACGCTACATGGCTTTCCTAGGGTCACTGCTCTGTCTTTGAGTTTTATCCATTTTAGTTCCATATAGTTGTAAATTTGCTCTCATCTTGCTTCTTTAACTAAAGAGGGACTGCTGGGCAGTTTCCTGTCAACATGGACTCTCATCTCCCTCCCCCCACAACCTAGATAACATTTCTATTTTTAAAATGTGTTAACTGTGTCTATGTGAAGAAAAGAGAAATCGACTGCTGAAGAGCCATTGCTTTTCAATGCATTATTCAAAATCCCTTTTAGACTCTGGCGTATAAAGGGGCTTCATTAATATTGCAGAAGAAGCTATGATTCTCACCAAACGGAACTCCTTCCCTTTCATCACTTGATACCTCTGTATTTCTGTGTAAAGCAAAGATATTTGGACTCTGTTAACTTCTGAAAGAGCAGACTCATCACTTTCAAAATGAACTGATTGTTAAAACTGTATCCTGACCTTGAGATTGAGTCCAAGTAGAGGTCTAGTAGGACTGGCATCTAATAATAGTGATTAAATTGCATACTAAAAGGGTTGAGTTTTGTGTTTTGTACCTTGTGAAGTAGCGGTACACCTGGTCCTTGATTTGGAAGGGTTTTGTTTTGTTATCTCAAGGCTAATACTTGAATTGATTGCTTAAATCATTGTGGCATCATTTAGTTGCTTATTTAAAGATGTTAGTTACACATGCATTCTAACTTCAAATCAAGATAATTAAAGAAATGCTAGAATATAGTATTTTCAGGATGATCATCAAAGTATTGCCTTTTGAAGATGCTGATTTCAGTTCCAAGTAGAGCTAGTCCAAAACTACAGACCTGAAAAATGCACTACAGGCTTGTGTGGGTTAGGTTTGCTACTTGTAGTGACAGATGAGGTGCTGCAGTATTAAGGGAAAGATTAATTGAAGCAAGGTTTAACAAAGGAAATTCAAGCCGAACATATCAAGAGGTTTCTTGAACTAAGAACACTCAACTGACACAATATATTTAGAGTTTAATGACAGACTAATATACAACAATATAGGAAATTTCCACTTAAATTGAAATAATGATTGTTAGAGGGAGGCGATAAAACAAATGGTTATGCTAAATGGAAAACTTATGTGTTGGACAGATGAAATTAATAGGGTTCTTCTATGATCAGTCTTTGATCTACACACTCTTTTCCCAGTAGATTTGCTAATGGCTGAGGGGAAGAATAAGAGGGCATTGAGTTAAATAGTGAATGACATTAAACTTGGAAGCCTGTTTTGAATCAGGAAGGATTAGAATAGAGGAAGAACTCCGTGGCTTCTTGAAAGTGAGTAATAGAAACAGAATTAAACCCAGAAGTATAGAGAGCAAATTTGTGGATTTAGAGTCACTTTTTTTGATATCAGACTTAACTGTTGGAAACATAAGAGGAGGATGGCCTGGGTCAGATATAGTGGGAAAAATGGTTTCCCAGTATGTGAAGGAGCTATAATGACATTTAGGCACTCCCTATTTTCTCCTCTTCTGTTTGGATAGCATAGGAGGAGATCAGAAACTTCCATGCTCAGTTTTAAACTAGTGACAGATCCCTGTGATGTCCAGGCTTGAGAACACTGGTTGGTTAAAAGATGGTTTCAGAACAAGCTACAGTCTGAAACTACAGCTTAATCTCTACTTGTTCTCACTGACAATAGTTTAAAGAAACTATTTCATCAGGTTCTGAGGAATGGTGGTTTGTTGATTTCTTTTGGGGTAGGAGACTTGTTGATATCCATTCATGTTTTCCTGTTGCCAGTGAACTAGACCATGTTTCACCTAAGATAATGTTTTTAATTGTTCCCTTGGGCCACTGCAGGCACAACACAAGTAAGGTAGCCATCTCAGTTCATGTTTCTTTTTAGGTCCCTTTCCGCAACTCACCTTTTTGCTGAGCTGGGGTGCGGGGATATCGCAAGCAGTCTCTTGTGAGAGGCTGTCACATCCCTGGCCCTTTTCGCATGGGCGTTCTGTCGCGCGAGAGCAGGAGTGTCACTCTGCATGACGCAGTCCCACTTCCGCGGCGCTCACAGGGCTGACGCTGCACGAGCACGTATTTTTTTTATTTTTGGCTGGAACCGAAAATAAACGGTGCTTGCGCAAGGCTCCCGGCGGCGCCTTGCACTTACCGGTGCGGAGCGCTGTCGCAGGCGAGCCTGTTGCACTTCCTCCCCGCTTCCGCCCCCAGCGCCGCCTACAGCTCCCAGGGAGCGCTGCGGAAGCTGGGGGCATGGCTGAAGAGCACCCGTCGCGGGAAAAGATGCCAGGTGTGGTAAGGAGGCGGGGGAAGCGGTGGCGTTTCGGGAGGGGGTTGTCGCGCGAGCCACCCTCCTCCGTCGCGCAAGCGCCGGTGCTGCGAAAAGGGCCCCTGTTGCTTCAGCATCACAGCTGCTGCCTGCTCGCGAGCAGGTAGCGTGAGAGCCCCTCCTCTTCCTTCTGCAGTGCAGCTTGGGATTTTCTTAGGCTGTGCTGGGGCTGGAAGCGCATGCACCGCAGCTCCAGAGCTCCGCATACATGGCAAGTGCGTACAGGGCCCTGGAGCAATGTGCAATTGCTCACCATTTTCAGCTCAAAGCTGAAAATGAATTAGTGCATGATTGGCGCCTGCCAGGCCCTGGAGCATCGCGTGATTGTGAGTGTGTCTTGTGGACTGTTTCTCGCAGTTGCGCAATGCTCCAGGGGCCCTTTCGCATGGCAGATGCTGTTGGACTTTCTTGGCTGATGTTTTCACCATTTGCTTGGGCCCATTGAACCAGTGAGAAGTTAGTAGGGCAACACTTATGTAAGCTCCATTGAGTCACTGGCTCTCCTTGACTACAGACTGACAATTGCACGTAGGCCTCAAGATTTTAAATAGTTTTCCAGTTGGCTCTCTTGAGAAAGCATTTTTTTTTGTCAGGCTTTTAAGAATAGAAGTGTTTCTAGTCTGTAGTAAGTAACAGTAATTTTTAATATGTATTTTGGATGGCAATTGCATTTTTCTATTACTTTCAAAAACATTCTCAGCCCATACCTAATTGAAAGAAATGCCCCCAGGAACTCCAATATTTATTCTATGTAGAGATAAGTGGTCCTCTCCCTCTTCATACCATATCTTTGTGGTATTTTCCCCTTTGATACATTTTTATTTATTTATTTATTTATTTGTATCCCGCCTCTCCATATGGATCGAGGCGGCGAACAACTTACAAATAGCATGTATTTCGAAACATTTCTATACATGTCCCCAAGAAGCTGGGTACTCATTTTACCGACCTGCGAAAGGATGGAAGGCTGAGTCAACCTTGGAGCCCGGTAGGATCGAACTTACAACCTTGTGGCTTGCAGTACTGGCATTTAACCACTGCGCCACCAGGGTTTGATCAACTGAAACAAGTGGAACTACTTGCTCTTTAAAACACCGTTGTGTAGTGTAACTCAATCATTTTCCTTTTCTTAAGAGTGCACTCTGCAGTTGGGTATATGTAAACCATTATTCTGTAAATAGCTGTTATGTTGTTTGATCCTAAACCAAAAGTGAGTGTGATTTCCCACATTGCTGCAGTTCTGTATCAGTTGGTGTGGCACAATGGGCTGCTGATTCTGTCCAATCTTCTGCTGTGGTCATTAAGGGGAAAAAACATATAAAATTTAGTATAAAATTCTTAATAGAAATGATAAATACTCTGCTTTAACTTTTCTTATAAGGATAGAGAAAAAATAGCTTCCTTGAATTGAGTTGGATTGTATTTCATTGACTAAATCCAGAGCTGAGTCAGGACCCTGAATGCATTAATGAAGAAATATGATAATTTTAGTACATATTCAATTCTCCAAGAGAAAGAAGATCCTAATAAGCACGGATTGATCATACTTGCTCAGGGAAGCATTCAGAAGGTCCTTTTGCTGTCGGTTTTGGTTGTATGGCCTAAATACTAAAGGCAGTAGATCCCATCTGATCTTGGAAGGTATGAAGGGTCAGCTCTAGTTAGTATTTGGATGGGAGACAACCAACAAATACCAGATGTTGTAGGCTACGTTTCAGAGGCCATTTCCTCACTACACTCGGGAGGGGCTGGTTGGTCCCTCCCGAAACTGCAAACCCCAGGATTCCATAGAATGTTGAAAGTGGAATAATCGTGCTATAAGAGTGTAGTATGGAAATGGCCAGAGGAAGGAACTGGCAAAACCACCTCTGAGTATTCCTTGCCTAAGAAAACCCTATGAATTTCATGGGGTCACTATAAGTCAACAGGCAATTTAATAGCAGAGGTACACACACTAACAGTTAAAAGGCAGCCCTTTATTGTCAATGTGCCTTGTAGGTTCTGCACTTCCATTGAGTTGATTTTTGTTTTTCAAGGTGGCCTGTCTTCAATCATAGCTGCTCAGAATGAGCTGTTCTATAGCCCTACCTGTACTACTTTTTTCCCACTTGCCTACTTTGATACCATGGATCAAGGCACAAGATGATAGCCTGACCTACTGGAAACCTTCCTGTTACAATTCATCTCTTTAGTTTGGCAGTTCTTAGGGATGTTCTTGGCTTCTGCTTGCTAAGAAAATGAAAGATGTATTAATGTTAGGTTTTTTAAAAAAGCATAGTGCCATGGGGTTTAGGAGTCAGTGTTTGCTGCGGTAGAATTTCCATTGAGCAAATGGAAACAATGGTAAAACAGACACCAAGGAGAAAGCAATCTAAAGGGAATTAAATAATAAGTCAGCTGAGTATAAACAGAGCAACTACACAGGAATGGAAAATGCAATCTCCTCTTCCAGCGAGAGTGCCCATATTGAAGAGACTCAATGAATTTCAGTATTTTGTGTTACTGATATTTGCAAATACTATTTATACAGGCTTGCAAAGCACATAGAACCGAGATTTTGTTTGAGTTTTCAGGATGAGTAGTTTTTGTGAACGGAGATGGTTTGTAGGATGAAAGAAAGAGGAGGGAGGAATACTTTTAGATATTGAATGGAAAATTTAATTCTTGCAGTGGTTTCTACAAGCTATATACTCATGAAATTCCAGATAGTTAATGAGATTTTCCTTTCATTTCTTATGTGGCTTTCCTACTCATTTTAAACATTCATTACTGTGATACTTAGCTGTCAGCATAAAACAAACATTGAATATAGTGAAATATAGTGAAAAGGATGATTCAGACCCCTGGAAGGTGCAAATTGCTGTTTTCAATCCAAAATTTGGAAAGTAGGCTGCATGTCACAGTGGGGGCCCAGGGCCACACTTTGCCCACGCTGATGTAAAGTGCAAAGGGGAGAGGTCTAATTCAAATATTCTGTGGACTTAGATTGAGGACCCACATCCAGTTGGGGTTTCTCAGGCCATGTCTTCCCGGTAAATGTGCATTTCCTGTTGAACTTTGCATGACATATTCTGGTGTACACATGATGTCATATCAACATATAGTATCAGTAAATGGTATGAGAATTCACTGAGTAACCTTGGGTACATCACACAGTCCCAGAAAACCCTGTGATAGGTTCACATGAGGGTCACCATAAGTCAGTAAAATTGACCCCTGGATCCAGGGTTTTCTCTGCATTCCTTCACAAGGGAGATTACCCTTTTATATCCTGCCATTGATTTCTCCTAGTAGGAAACAAAATCATTAGCTGTGTCAGGCAGTTATTTTTTTTGTACACAAAATATAGCTAGAAAAGAAAGTAGCCACCAGATTGTTGTCCCTGAGCAAAAAAAAATTTTTTTCTTAAGCCTAAGAAACTTTGCTTCAAGGCCAGCATTGGTACTTAGTTTGTGTCAGCTTGAGAGAGTCTGCTATGGAGTACTTGAATGATGAAAAAAGAAAACCAAAGACTATCGTCCAGTTGTTTTGGAAAGCCGAAAGGTTTCTTGAGAGCTTGTAAAGTTGGGTGTTTAATTAAATGCTCTGTCATCTGGTTCTTAGAGCCAGCCTATGTAATTATTTTGTCACAGTTGCCACTCTTCAGTCAACCCATACCACTTATTTTGCAGCTGTCAGATGGACTCCCAAGTCTTGTACACATCCACCACCAAGTAGTGAGTGAGTGTAATATGAAATGCACTCAGTACCCACTCTTAGGCCATTTCCACACTAGCCTGTTATAGTGCGATGATTCCACTTTCAACATCGTCTGGAATGCCCCTCCCGAAACTGCAACCCCCAGAATTCTAGAGGATGTTGAAAGTGGAATCATCGCGCTATAACAGGCTAGTGCAGAAATGGCCTTAGTGGGTAGAATATTATGTAATTTATCAACCGCTTCAGTGTGGAGAGTCAACGTGTATGCACACATGTGTGCTTCTTTGGGTTAAACAAGGATCCCTCAAACCTGATTTACTTTCCCTGTAGTAGATATTACAAGAAAAGTAATAAAAGGTATACTAAGGAATTACCAAACATAAAGCATCTTACTGGGTTGGAAGCTAGATCAGTTTTAAGTAAGGAGTGTGATAATGGGGCTTCCCATTATCTAGACTTAGCTAAAAGGGGGACACTTCCCTCTTCAGGTAAACCAAGAGTTAATAAGGTGTTGGGATTAGATTACATTTTAGTGTGTGGTCAGCATCATAGGTCATGTGGATCAGCATCATAGGTCATGTGGGTCACCATTGTAGGTCACAGGGTAAGACTTGACCAATCAAAAAGGAAAGAGGTGAGCATCTTCAGGATGCTTCCAGATGCTTCCAAGGAGAAGTTATAAAACTTCTTGCGAGGCCATGTGGCTGGGAGATAACAAAGGGACAACAACCAAGGGACCTCCTGGAGGGGGGTTCTGAGCCAGTAGCAGGCCGTAGGCCTAGCCTCCTGGTTTCTCCCTTTTAGAACATCTAAGCCTGAGAACAATCTGTGAGTACTAGACTAAAGTAGTTAGTCGCGTTGGGGACTTTTTCTGTTATTTTGGAGGCTGGCTGATCTAAAGAATATATCTGTACTTTTATATCTGTTCTTTTGTAACTACTTGTAACTAAGCGTGCCTGGGAGGAGGGAGCTTCCCATGTGTGTTAATTTGCCTTGCTCATTTACATACCTTTAATAAATACTTTCTGTAAAGACCCTGTTTCTCTCCTTTCCATGCCAAGGCTAGATAGACTGGGGGAAAAGGAAGATCCTTAAGCTTAGGGATTGACATGTTCTGGATAGTGTCCCATTGTACTTTCCAGGAATTCATAATTCAATGGGTGGTGGCAGCGAAGATGAATTAACAGCAAAAATTAATAACAGGCTGGAATATACATCCCAGCATCACATGGTGACTTCCAGCTTCACAAGGAGTTGCCAACCTTCTTTTTTTTCTTGCTGGATTCTGTAAAACCATACTTACAACTTGTTCCTATAGAACTGAAAATGCTTCTGAAATTCTCTTGAGTGAAGTTCAGAGATGGACTTCAAGGGTTTGAAGTGAACTTTACAGGCCTCTGTAGTCTCCTGCAACTTGGGATTTGATCCAGTCAATAGGGGAAATTCTGGACTTTCCCCCACCCTTCTCTGTTTACTCCCCCATTCCCAGCACCATACTTGACAGCTTTACTCCCTTCCGGCATACCTCCTTTCTATTCAGTAACTGATGAGGCAGCAGCAAAGACATGCATATCTCCTCTCCCACACTCCTCCTCTATCATTCCATTGTGATTGCAGACAGTGTGATGGGGCATACTGGGCCATGGAACATGTAACTCTTCCAAAAGCTCCTAGTGACATACTCTCTCCAAAAAGAAATCTCCCTGGTACCTATTTTAAATGACATTTCAGCAACCAATGGTCCCTACTTTTTTATTCTGGATAAGTTAAGGATAGTTAATATAGCTAGTGAATCCTCACAGTCATCTGCGGGCACATGCATCTTACCTACCCACCCAGTGTTGAGACTTTGGAATGTCACTTCATTTTCAGGACTGTATGCTTCATACCCTCACCTGCCACCACAAAGCAGAACATTCATTTGTTGTTGCCAGTCTTGCTGAGGGCTGCTGGAAGCTATGGTATAGAAAGTAACTTTTTCAAGCTTTCTAATAATTTGCACTTATGGCTGGTTGCTTGATAGCATGATGTAGCATTCTTCCCCCATCATTATTTGCTTTGATGAGTTCATTCACTGAGAGACTTCCATTTTTAACACTCCCTACAGCTTTCAAAGACTTGCTGTCTTCCCAAAAGACAGTGTTAATTATCATCATTATAATTCCCAAATCCTTTATAATCCCTTGCAGTTGGGCAGGCTGAGGCTGTTGGTAGTGGAAGTCAGAAACATCTGGAGAACCAAAGATTCCTCACCTCTGTTCAGTCATTCAGTTCATTTGAATAATATCAGCCTTGAATGCTGCAGTTGTTTTCCCCCTTAAAGGGGACTCTTAATTAACAAAAGGAACAATTTTCATGTAGTACTTTCTAATTTTTTTCACATTTACAGGCTAGGTAGTGTTTTGTTTTATGCCTTAGTCACATCCATTTGATCTTTCTTAAGTGCCTTATGGTGCAATCATATTTCTGTATAGCTGAAAGGATTTCTTTTGTTGATCAACATTGCACTTACAAGTAAGCCTCACTCAGTATGGCGTTGCTTTAAGTCCTTATCACACTATGCTGTTATAGAGCTATCATTCCAGTTCAAATGCCATGGCTACATCTCATGGAATTCTGGGCTTTGTAGTTTAGTGAGGCCCAAGAGTTCTCTGGCTGAGAATTATAATTACCCCTACCTAAATTGCAAATCCCAGGATTCCATACAGTGTTGCCATGGCAGCTAAAGTGGAATAATAGTGTTATGTCAGTGTAGTGTGATAGGCCCTCAAATGAAACAAGCATAGATTTCACCATTAATGTTTCCTGTAAATAGAGATGTTGGCTATTTTACATTAGTGAATAACATCACATGCTCTCAGCTGCAGAAGACCTCATGATAGGTTCACCTTAGGGTTGCCATAAGTCAGAAATGACTTGAAAGCACCCAACAACAACAATATAGATAAGACTTACTGATGAATCACTGTTTAGAAACACAGTCTTAATGGGAGGCTTTGTGATGTGTTACATGCGTTTAAGTAATTCAGACTTATGCCATAAGGTAAATTGTTCAGGGTTTTCTTGGCAAGATTTGTTCAGAGAGGAGTTGCAGTTGTCTTCGTCTAAGGCTGTGAGAATGACTTGCCCAAGTTAATCCAGTGGGTTTCTATGGCTAAGAGGAGATTCAAACTCTGTCCAAGTCCAGCATTCAAGCCACTGTATCACTCTGGCCCTTACTGCACCATACCTCAATAGCATGTTGTTCTGTTACAATCCTAGCATTGCCATTTCCGTGATGGTATTGGGTTCTGAATGCTCTCTACCACATTTTTTTGACCTAAGCAGATGACTAGTGTTATTGCCACTGGTGTTCCTACTGCATTACAATGTCATCAGTGAGTCCTTTTCCCCACCATTTCCCTGCCCCACAGTTCATGATTGGTTGGGTTTTTTTAAGCTGTACTAGTGCAGCAACATTGTCATGTCATAATACATCGGTATGCTATTGCATTTTGTGCTATAACACTAAAAAAGGTATTTAAATTTAATTTAAAAAAAATTAACTCTAAGGAGAAATTTAAAATAAACATGGAAGGGTGATAGATTTTGAATTTAGCATGCCATGGGAGTAGTTGAGGGAGGGATGACCTGGGAACACCCACATCGTGCCCACTCCTGGATCCAGGAGGACAGAAAATGCTATGAAGTGCTAATAAGAAACTGCACACACACAGCTGACAGAATTGTGATGGGAAAGGGGGTCATTACCAGGTTTTTTCCAGCATTGGAAAAGAGCAGATTTCCAATGGATGGCAACCCAGTAGTAACTGGTTAGCAATGATATTGTCCAATAGCATGGATCCTGGACTGGGAACAATGCATTGCTCTGGTGGTATGAGAATTTTGTGCAGTAAGGGCCTCTGGCTCTCTCCCTCTCTGAGACAAAGGATATTTTCTGCTTGAAACTTGCAAATGCCTCCTTGTGAGACATCTTTGTCTGTTCACTCTGTCAGTCTTCTAGAAAAGGGTTAAAAACATTCTTTTCCTTTTTGCTTTTCTTGTCTGCTGTTTCCTTTTTTTCTTTTACTGTAAACTTGTTTGGTTCACAAAGTTGAATGTTTTGAAGATTGCTTTGTTGTTGTATGCCTTCAAGTCCTTTCCTACTTATGGTGATCGTAAGGTAACTCTGAGAGACAGTGAGGTGTAGTGGTTTGAGCATTGGATTACAACTCTGCAGACCAGGGTTCAATTCCCTGCTTGGCCTTAGAAACCCACTAGGTGAACTTGGACACACCATGCACACTCAGCCTCAGAAAACCCCATGATAAGTTTGCTTTAGGGATGCCGTAAGTCAGAAACAATTTGAAAGCACACAACATCAACATCAGTGTGACACTATCACAGGGTTTACTTTGCAAGATTTGTTCAGATGGGGGTTGCCTTTGCCTTCTTTTGAGGTGGCGAAAATGTAACTTACCCAAGGTCACCCAGTGAGTTTCTTTTCTTTCTTTTTTTAAAATATTTTTATTGAAAAACATTTTAAACATGTATAAAAAAACACTTATGGAAAGAAATAACACAAAAACTCATCATTACAAATACTGTACTGTACCTGCTAAACTAAACAAAACAGCTACAAGTTCATAATCCAACTTACAAAAACACATAAAACTCAAAAAGAAAAAAAAGGGAATCACACAAATGATTTCCAACTTCCTAGAAAATGGATACATGTAAAAAAAGATATGCTTCTACCAATTATAGTTTTTTGGTTATATACCATACATCTGTCGGCATTCACCCTGTGGATTTCCATGGCCGAGCGGTGATTTGAACCGTGATCAAACCACAACGCAATGCTGGCTCTTCTTTTTGATGTTTGCAGTGATATATTATACACTGGTGAATTTTATAGTGAAAGCTTGTAAATAAAGAAATACATACAAGTTTAAAATGAGGGTTTCTTGTTTTGAATGACAGCTTAATTACAAGGAAGTATTTATTCTGATAACTGCTTTCCTTACCCCACCCCACCCCACAACTCTGAGGAAAGATCTATGACCTTGATCTTTCAACAGTGAGACTTCCATTGAACAACGGGGGGAGGAGGAGGAGATCATTTTTCTTTTCTTTGTTATTCTAGTGAAGAATTGAGAGGAGAGCAGGCAGGGTTAATTTATTGTGTGAACTAAAATCCCTATGCCAGATCTGAAATATTGTGCAGTTCAGGTTTAGTTTTCAAGCTCCACTAGTATCCGGCAGAAGTAAGGATTAAGGACAGCAAGAGGCTTATATTATGCACAGTTGACGCTGGCATATGACAGAAGTGCTGGAGCAGGTCCAGGGGAGATGTGACCCAGTGAGCTTTGAATGAGTGCATGAACAAGGAGCACAGGGTATGGAATGAACAGTGTTTCGTTAACTACCTTCAAAGCAAACTTTTCCTATCTAACATAAAATCATTGTGATCACTTCAGCTGTCCTGATTTCCATCAGGAGAGAGATGCCTGCTACACGTTATCTCTTTCACAGGGGCAATTTCTCAAATTACAACCTTGGTCTGACTTAAAGCTCACAATCTGACACTTCATGCATGTGTTTTCTCAGTTTCTTAAGGTTGCATGGTGTTAAAATGCACTTGAAAGGGTGGTCAATAAATGTACAACTTTGAAGCACAGTATAATTTGTGAAATGCTATTTTTTTAAAGCAGTGATTATAGAATAATAGAACAGGGTAGAAGAAAAGAGTATCTATTCAGTCTACCCAATCTAAAGCAAATTGATTTTTTTTGTGTGTGTGTGTGTGTATGCGTGAGACTGATAGAATACAGAAGTTGCATGAATATTCAGTCCTGTGTTTTCTGGATATAAAAGCTCTAATGGATTCACAGATGTCCGCCCACTTCTTGCCTCTGCCATTTCCAGTGGAGTGCATTCTTCTGTGCATCTGTATCCATGGCCATGGTTATAATTAAGTTGACCCTGGTATGTCCCACAAACTTACTGTACATCCAGATGTACACCAGACCTCCTAATTGACATGTATACATCAACACATGATGGATAATTGATTCCTAATATTTTGTTATTGCTTAAGAAAAACCTATCAGTCTGTGATTTGGAATGATGAAACTGGAAAGTGTTAAGCATCCAATTCCTCTATGTATCACATGTCTGCTCTTTGTTGTCCCTTCCCTAATGGTTTTTTGAAATACATTTAACTGAATACACTGTGGTGTGTTTACATGCAAGTTGTAGTTGGGCTTGTAGTTTGCTCCAAAATGGGGTGGCCAATATCCCACTGCTATTATTGGGCAAATACAAAGTAAGATGTGAATTAGGTGCTGAGATTCTCTCTACTAAAATTCTTGTGTTGAATCATTCTGTAATAGAGTTAAGTGCATGGCTGTTTTTCATTGGTCCTTTTACTCATTGAATGTCTAGTCTGTATGTTCCTTTATTTCTAACAATGAAGGTGCTGTGTGTATGCTGCCAACAGACTGGGTAATAATGAAAGGGGATGAACAGACTGAGGCACTGAGATGGACTGAAAACAGCAGTCCACATTTATATTCATGTCAGGTAGTAAAGTTTTTGTAGAAAAGCTGGTATCAGGCTACAATTTTAAGAAAACAACTTTCCCCCTCTCTGAATCTTCAGTTTGACCAGACTGCCTTAGAGGACAACATATTAATCCCGTTTTTTTACATAACCATTTGACGTGGCATATTTATTTTTTTATTTAGTGCAAGAAGAGAACACAGCTCCAATACTATCATAGAGATAGGTAACAGGGAATTCAGGCCTAGAAATAATATGTGGGTGTGCATGTGTGTGTTAAAATATGAAATGTTTGACTCTCTGTTATGCTATATGAATCCATAAATATATATAAAGCTTCATTTGTTATATAGTGGATGTACAATAAAGGCCACAGTGAGATTTAGGATCCAATCTGTCAATTACTTCAGGTGCTTCTGGGACAGCCTCAGCGAATTTAATTTTTTGCTCTAGAAAGTGCAGTTATGAACTAGTTTTGACCAAACTGGATATTGAGGTGTTGTTAACATTCCAAACATTTTTATGGAAGTTTGGGAAATTTTCACATTTGTGTAGTTGGAAAACTGGTGTTTTGGGTCTGTTTTGCATCAAACTTTGTGTAAATCAAATTTTCATACCAAGTTGTACTTCTTTTGCTTAAATCATAAATGAAATCATTGACAGCAAGCTAGACAATGTAGATCAGCCTGAGTAATGCTGGGTATTTTCCCAGATAGATCACTAGATGGTTAGATATGCTGACCCACCTACACCCCCCCCCGTAATAGTATTCCCAGGCTCAGTTGCTTCCTAAAATCCTTTCCATGAGCACTTTTTTTAAAAAAATGAGTAGCTGTGTTATATATTTAGGGAAATATTCAGTCTATTAGTCTGTTGAATGTGAAAGCCTTAAATGTAATTGGCCTTAGAGGGAAAAGGCAATTTTCAGTTCAAGGACTAATATGAAAACCCTAGTATATAACAGTTTTGAATGGTTCACCTCTTCCTATATGCCTTTATGATGGAAATTGGCTTCACTGAAATATCCATCTTTCACTTTTACAATTATCTCTTTCCAGTAACGTTAGCGAGAAAACCATATTTTGTACTGCTGTTTCTGTCTGTTCACCAGAAAGAGAGCTGTGTTCAGCTTTGAAAAGAGAGAGAAGAATGCAGAGAATGAAAAAAAATGATCAGTCCGCATAATAGATAGTAAATGTCTATAATATCCTTACATGCATAAAACCTACTGTATGTACCATCCAGTCATGTGTTGAATAGTCTCCAAATATTGAACATAGACAGTTAAACACATAGGAGTTTATGTACATAGATCATAAGGTATGTGTGGTTTGATACTTGGACATTGAGTGTGTTCAACTAGCACAATCGTATTCATTGCTGGTATGTATAAGTGGGGCAGAAGGCTGTGATTGTGCCAGTTGGACACACTCTACTTAGCTAACATATCAGGCACAAGAATAGAAAGGGACCAATTGGTATGATCATGGCTCTTTCATTTTCTGCATCCTTCTCGCACTTTTCAACATGCCAGCTCTCTTTCTGGTGAATTGATTATAGATATAGAAGTAGGAATTTCTGCGTGGGAGAAGATAGACGAGAGAGAAATGTTGGTGATATTGATCAATTTGCCTGTAAACCATTGATGACCATTTTGTTAAAAGGTTTTGCTGAGTTTTTGTTTTGCACAGGGAATTTAATGTTGATAACTGCCTCCTATCCGCTTTGAATACAAATCATGCTAATGCATAATTTGTCTTGTGTGACAGATAGGTCTGCATTAAGGGATGCTTATTGAGTATTGCTGATACAGGAATATCTTCCTTTGAAGCTGATACAGAGATTCTTGAACTGATTGCTAATATTATGAGTAAGATGCTTAGGAAGTACTTCCACAGTGTAAGAGAAAGAATAGGTTTTTGAACTGAAGCAGATAGTTGATGTTGGGAGATTGCTAAAAAGTCTGGGATGTGGCATCTACTCTTATGGTGTAAACATGAGAATGAAAGATAGGAAACAAGGCTACGAAGAGTACAAATATAGTCTGTTAACCAGAGGGTGAAAATTATAAAGTTTCTTGCACATTCTGAATGAAAAGCAAAGTAAGTCTAGCTTACTTTTCTGGAATCATCAAAAAGCTGAAATGTTCAGTCCTGAAAAGACTCAGGGTAATCATTTGTGTTATCTCTGATAAATTAAAACATTATTTTTCATAATCTCTGAGATCTGTTGCAAAGCATTTTCTTGCATATATTTTGAAGAATTTCTGCTCAGTTTATTCTTCTCACTTTGACCTCAGCATCATCTTTTTGTGGACTTCTATGAGTTTCAAAAGCAGCTATTCATTTGTTTAGTGTTATGTACATATTTCTGTTTCAGACTTTCAATTTTTATTTTTCACTGGCACATTGGTGCTTTGGTTTGGTAGACTTTGGCCTTGTATGATGGCTGCTTAGAAACTGGTGTCGGGGCAGGCATAGGGAGTCTCCTGAGACTGCAGGCGGAACATAAAGTAGGTTTCTGTACATTTGTTTTCAGTTGATGAACTCCTTGGATATTGTATTCACCAACAAGTTTATTGGGAGAAAACTGCCAGGGTTGAGTTCATCTACTTCTCCCCCTCCCTTATATTCCAAATAAATTCCAGGATTTGCTCAGCTTTTGGTTTCTACTGACACAAGTACTAGCATTTTCACGTTCCTTGTGTTATCAATGGCTTCAGCTTCTCTACTACTATTGGCACTGCTCCTCAGTACCAATCTAAGCTTGCAACACATGCAGCACCTTTGATACTGAAAGACATAATCCAGACTGGTCTATAGTAATCTTCTTCCTGTGATAAGTTGTGGTGTTACTGTTTTTGAGTTACAGAATTATATCCCCTAAGTCAGGGTTTTCCAAATGGTGTGCTGCGACACATTAGTGTGTCGCTTGAAGTGTGTAGGTGTGTCGCCTACAATCTTGGAAATACATGTTATTATTTATAAATCATATATTTTTGAAAATATATGAAAGGCTTTCATGACATACGTTGTGTCCCCATACATTTTGTTATTACAATTTATGTCTGTATCTTTTACAAGGGGTTAGTTTAACCTCTGGTTTGCTAGTAAAACTGAATTACTGTGTCGTGAAATGATGCATGTCTAAAAAAGTGTGTCACCAACATGAAAAGTTTGGAAAGCTCTGTCTTAAGTATTTATACCTAAATAAATCTAAGTAGCACAAGTTTGAAAATAAAGTGTGTTTGTGCTGGTGGTAGAACACTGGCTTTAAATTTAACTGTGGATGTGTGTGTGTGTTGCCAGGAGAGAGGATTACCTTTTAATATTACTGGTAATACTCCTGAAAACAGAACATCTCCCCCCCGGAAGAAAAAGAGAGAGGGAAAGAAAGAAGGAAGCAGAAGGATAAAATAACAAGCACAAATACTTAAGCAAAAGGTCACAGTCTTGGAATGGACATCTGTGGCACCTGAGATTGGCTTTCCAAGCACTGAGTGCTCCAAAATTAACAGTAAAGAACACTTGACCATGCGGCACATGTTTATGGTAAATTAAGTCAGATGTTTTAGTATTTGTAGGGAATAGGGGAGAGAAGCCTGTCGATATTAAATTAAATCATTTGGGGGCAGTTTGATAAAAGGCTAATTTTTGGTACACCATAAAGTAATTTTTGATTCTAGGCAGAGTTGCCAGAGTCTAGGCAAAGTTGCCATGAATTATATGAGCCTGGTGTATAGTGGATTTGATTTAGTGAATAAATTCCTAGATACCAAATCCAAAATACATGAATGTGGGTGTATTATCATGGACCTTTTTAGTGGTTGCATGTGACACAATATGATCACAGTCCAACTAAAGTGAGGTCTCATTACTCATGTAGCATTCCCTATACACTTACTAGGGAATAAAACCCATTGATTTGTGCTCTCTTAAAAGCACAATTCCATGCCTCTGAATTGAGGAGGAGGTCCCATTGACTTCAGTGACTCTTATTCCCAAGTAGTGTTGCAGGAAACATCAGCCTGAGACAAATTAAAATTGACAGAACAAATTAGACATGACTAATTCAACTCCCATTGTTTCACTGGAACTTCATTATGATGGAAGTTAGCTGTGATAAGGCCACTATAGTTTAGGTTATGAACTGAAAGATGATAATGTGTATGTGTGTGTATAAATTTTTTTCTTCCATTCTTGCCTGGGTTTTCTTCACATCTTTCACATCCTTCTCTTTTTCTCTAGGGCATTTCATGAAAAGACTCTATTTAAACAATCATCTTTATCAAAGTAATTGTTAACCTTTTCTTTTATGTCCCCTCAAGTCAACTCCAACTTATGGCAACTGTTGTAAGGCTTTCTTGGCAAGATTTGTTCAGAGGAGGTTTACCACTGTCTTTCTCTAAGGCTCAAAGAAAGTTACTTGCCCAAGGTCACCCAGTTGGTTTTCATGGCTGAGCAGGGATTCAGTTCCTGGTCTTTGGAGCCCTAGTCCAGAGCCCAAACTGCTACACCATACTGAAATGTGATTTATGATCTGAGAGTGCTAAAATTCCTGCTCAGTACTTGGATGGGAGACCAGCTAAGAATTTTAGGGACAGTGTCTTCGGTTCTGCAGTGGAAGAAAAGTGGGATATAAGAATAAATACTTATCTGAAACTTGTCACTTCACAGACCTTTAAAGAAAAAATGACTCCACTCTTGAAATGACTCTTCTTTTAAAAATGTTGACTTGGCAACATTCATTGCTTCCTATTCTAAATTTGGGGACAGGGTAACTCTTTCTTTTGTCCTCTTGTAGCAAAATGCAAGTGACTGTGATAGTCTTATATAAGATCAGTTTTGTCTGGAATGGTGAAGCTATTATTAGTTTGTCCTCTGTTTGCCATGTGGAGAGAAAGATTTCAAGGTTTTTTTTTATTTTTTGATGCTAACATTTCTCATTGTGTACATATACAGAATCACTAACATTTGCATTGTGACCTTGTTCGTGCTTTCTTTTTAAAAAGTGCATTGCAAAATGATGCAACAGCAATTAAAACCAGGTGCAATTCACATTTCTGTGGGCAGCAAGTGGGGCGTATGAGCATTTCTGCTTTGGAGGTTAAAAGACAAGAGTGAGCCACATTCACTAATAATCCCCCTCCCTTTGCTTTTTGGTCTGAAACTAACTCCAGTGCACCATTAAAGCACATACCCAGAGTGTTTATTGCCCATTTTCAAAGACTTCTGAAATGTCCATTCATTTGGAAAAAGATCTGAGAGCAATTTGCATATCATGTGCATGTGTAAGCAACCTGTTATTCCATCTATTCATAGGTTTATTTAAGAATTTATTGGTTGTCTTCAGTATAAATATTTCCAGGGCAGCTAATAAATTAAAATAAAATGCATATAGAGGACAATAAAATCAGAAGAGTAATGGATAAAATCCATATAAAATGAAGGTCTGATTGAATATTGTAGACACACCTTTAGGAAAACAGAGCAGGGGCATTTTGTTAATTTCAGGGAGTAGGCAAATTTGGAGAACATTTGGTTGGAGGAAGACTTTGGTTAATGACAAACATAGCCAAAAAGCTTTAATATCACCCAAAGAGGTGGCTCAGCAGCCTTCAGCTACCAAGTGAGGTTCCCTTTCTAATTTGGGACAGAAAGTCTTATAGGCACAGTATTTTTCCAGTAGGGCATTTCCCAAATTTCAAAAGGAAGACCACTAGGCTACTGAGATGCTATTGCTACTTTGTACTTCTCCTTTCTGCTCCTTCTTCTAGGAAAGAAAAAAAAAACTCTCTGAAACCATTGGCTCCCTTGACTTTACACTAAGGCCACCCACATACCTGAAAGTTCTTAAATTTTGCCCATCCTCCTCTGCTGTGTGCCTCAAGTCACTGCTGACTGACGGAGATCCTAGAGTGAACCTAGTGTAGGGTTTACTTGGCAAGATTTATTCAGAGGAAGCTTGCCATTGCTTTCGTCAAAAACTAAGAGACTGTGGCTTGCCTGATGTCACCAACGGCTGAGTGAGAATTTGAACCTAGGCCATTTCCGCACTAGCCTGTTATAGCGGTATGATTCTACTTGCAACATCCTATGAAATTCTGGGGTTTGCAGTTTAGGGAGGGGCCTAGTCCAACACTCAAACTATTTTACTATAGTGACACTGTCCATTCAACCCCCCTACTCCAAATTAATCGAGTCGTCAGGAAGCATTTTGATTCCCCCTCCCTAGGAGAAGAATATGGGGTGGAGACTTCTTTTCCAAGAGATACAAAAATATGAGACTAAAAAAAAAAATCTTGTTTTTGGTAAAGTTAATTTGCATGCAAAAAATTCAAGAATTGAGCAAGGATCTCTCTCTGTCTGAAACTGGAGAGTAGGCTGTCAATATGTATACACACACACACACACACACATATATATATATATATATATATATAGAGAGAGAGAGAGAGAGAGAGAGAGAGAGAGAGAGATCAGTGGTGATCCATGGCCTGGGACCATTGGCTGCTGGTCCCTGCTGAGTTTCCAGGAAATAAGCAAGCAGTTGTAACCAATGGACATAAGTATGGTACTGGTTCCTGGCACATTGGGAAAATAAAATCTTTTTTGTCTCCTACAACAGATTGCTTAGGAAGTGCTGGTGCAGGTAATTCTGAGGGTGGTGAACTATTTGTCTGATTGTTAGACCATTTTCTGCTCAATCACATATGCTTTCAGAGGCTTCTGAATACAATTTTGGTATATAGAAGGATCCATGTTAAATATGATGATCCTTGAGCTTTCCAGAGCCCAGTTCATATAGGACTTTAAAGACAGGCATCGTCACTTTGAGTGGTGGGCTTTAAAACAAAAACAGACTGGGAGCTAGTAAAATTGTTTCTTGATGGGCAGTTAATACAGATTTTATAGTGCTTGAGAAATCTGCAAATTTACATAGCATTAATGCAGTGAATATGTTCCCATTATAGAAATTATGCCTTTATTATATCACCTTCAATTCTAATCATTTTTGGTCTGTTTCCAGATTCATGTAGGCATGCAATATTTGTGACTAGTACCATAGGCAAACTATTCTTACTATGATGCATTTCAGAGATGCCATATAAATCATACCAGTATAATTCTGCTCCTTTCATGCCATGTGCTGCCATAGGGAAGTCATTAGAATAATAGATATTTAAAACAAATGTAAAGGACTTGGAAATTAAAAAAAAAAATAGAAAAAAATTTAAGTATGCATAATAAAACAAAAATATGTTGATTCTGTCAGGGTGGAAGGCAACAAGCTTTATGATACACTGAAATATTAGTTCTGTATATTGATGAGGGCAAATCTATCATTCAGCTGAAACGGTGTGTTTTGCCACAATTATAGTGCCACTAAGAAACAACAGGAAGGTAGTAATAGGCTTCTAAAAGCCCCAGAAGTATAATTGGAAAAATAATCTAGAGGGACAAAAGCCACAAGAATGACCATTAGTCATAGACTATAGAGTGAAAATGGAAAATAAAAAGGAAAGAGAGGAGAAAGTGACATGGAAAATAAAGAGAAGAGAAAGTGAAGTACAGAGGGAATATCTGCTTGAATCCTGAAAATGAGTATTTTTTAAAGGAGAAAATATACAGCAAAATTTTGTTGTTGACTATTTTTTTAGTGTTTATTTTAATATTTACTGTAGAAATTCTTTCGAAAGCCCATATAGTGGGTCTGCTTGAAATTTCAATGTAGTAAGAGTTTCATCCCATAGAGAGAAAATAGTGTATAATCTAGGATTCACTATGTTTGTTGACATTGACAGATTTTGCAGTTGTATTCCCCTTTTCTTTTAAGAAATGGGTGAGAGTGGATTAGATTTTACTTTCTGTTCATCACAAAGTTGTGAAGGAGAGCCTAAAATTCTCAAGATCGCTTTCTTGAGATTCTTATTTTATGTTATTTTTTGCTGGCATTAATAGATTTCTTTTTGTCCTACAATTCCATTCTGCACACACACAAGTTCACAGACTTTTTAAAAAAGTCACTCCAAAACAAAAATGTTAGGCTCCAATAATGCTACTGCTGTGCTGAGAAAGACTAAAGCATCTCCCACCCTACGCTGTTTTAGTTGGAGTTGATGGTGCCCCCCAATACCACCAACTCCTCCAAACCCATGAGTTTTGTTTGAAGAGATCAAGTGCAAATTACAGGCTGCATTCCTCTGTCTTTTGAACTGAAATGGAGGAAAACTTGTAACAGTTTCTCCCTTTTTTATTTTTCATTCTTCTGTTTCTCAGGGACGCCATCACCCCCAGTTGAAATAGAATACTATGTTAAGTGTGTGGGGAGGTTTTCTTTAAATTTTTCCCAGTACAACTGTACTGTTATTAGAGCCTACCACTTTTGTGCTAAGGATTTAAGGAAAGCTTTTAAAAATCAAAAAGAGCATGGAGGTAAGGAAAGGAAGTAAGACAGAGAGCAGAAAGATCCTGAAAATCAGGAAAGATGCAGAAGTGGACACATCAGCTGTAATCATCACAATCCACTTGAGCAGCAAAATATTGTTCTTAAAAAACAACTGCTCACCTTTTATGTAGGCACAAAATACTGTGGAATACTATGGAATGGAGGGGAGATGTCCCAAAAGATTGTGTAATTATTAAACCATTGTTTAGATTTTTTTTTTAAAGGAAGTACAACAACAAATACTGCTACCTTCCAACATGTTTGCCACATCTGGAAAAGTGTGACAAAAAGCTTTTTTTTTTAATATTTCATTTTATTAAAATTTCACAAGAATAAAACAACATTTTCTTACTGTTAATTCAAATGCAATATTTCTTGATTCTTCCTAAACTGATCCTGCTTCCATCTTCAATGTCAATCTAATTAACATTTCCCTTAGCACTGCATAAACAAATATTTTGTAGGTACATTGCATTTCATTTTCTTTATCCAGCTTCATGATATCAATACATCTCCATACATTACACTTTCTAACTAATATCATGAACTACTGACTTCTTAAATTTGTCTCCCTACCCGACTCAACTATTTGCCATTCTTTCTGAATTTCATCATCTGTTTTCCCTTTCAGCCTTTGTGATACTATATCAGCATTTTGATTCTCTATGAAAGTCCCCCACCATGGTTCAACTGTAGGTATTATTTGCATTTTCCACACCTTTGCATATTCAGTACGTGCTGTTGTTATCATATACAAAACTATCCTCCAATTTTTCTTTATAATCATATTATCAACTGTGTCTATCATATTCAATAAGTACATTTCAGGAGTCATCGGAACTGACACCTTCAATATTTTACATATCTGATTATGTATTTCTGACCAATATTTCTTAGCCTTTGAACAAGTCCACAACATATGATATATCGTACCCACTTCTTTCAAGCATTTCCAACAGAGCCCAGTACCTGTTTTATACATCTTTTGTAATTTATCTGGTGTTAAGTACCATCTATAAAAAATCTTATAATAGTTTTCTTTTAAATTCTGGGCCACAGTAAATTTATTTGTCTTTTTCCAACTTCGCTCCCAAGATTCCAGCTGTATTGTACGACCTATATTCTGGGCCCAGGATATCATAGCTGCTTTAACTGTTTCTTCATACATCTGTTGCAGTAGCTCCTGAGTTATTTGAGCTAAAAGATGCGGGGGATTTTCAAACAGACTCTTAATCACCCCAATCTTTTCAAAAAGGCTTTTTAATAAGAACTGTGTATTTTTTTTTAACCAAAACTATGATTACCATACATCTTCCTTTTGCAAGACATGCCTTCTTTTTCAGAGCTACAATTTCTGTCCAGGGGGATTTTTAAAATGTTCAGGTTTTCTTACAAGGTCTGAAGTGGAAGAAGTGAACAATCACATAGAAGAGCTTTCAGGAGGAAGAAAAGAGACCTGCCAGGTGAAAGCAGGTCTCCCAGAGCAGCCAGCCTTAGCCCTGTTGGCAGTACTGGGTAATTCACCGGTTTCCAGCTAGGTTGTGATTGCCACAATCACCAGGGTCTCCATCCTCCTCTGTCCTGAGAGAAAGACATGTCAGGGAGGAAAATTGTGGAGAGGAGAAAGGCATCCTGCTGCCATTGCCAGGATGGTTCCTGGTGGTAAGAAAGCTCTGTCTTGTTTGTAGGACTGACTCAACAGAGGTGCAGTAGCTCTTCTTACAGCTGTTCAGAGCTTGCAGCATTTTTAAACTGAGACTCCTTATAGCAATCAGTGGTTTACAGTAGTCAGGCAGTAAATGTGTTGCCTTTTTGCCTTTTCCATATATGGTAACCCTAAAAAACTCAAACCCTGTCATATATTGTAAATCTACTATATAAAAGTCAAAGTTTGTCTGGGTCAAATGAAGACCTCATATGATTGGCTGCAGGGGAGGACTTCATATGATTGTCTGTGTCAGGCGAAGACCTCATATGATTGGCTACCTAAGAACATTCTATGGAATCTTGGGGTTTGCAGTTGAGGGAGGGGCCTTTAGAATTCTCAAGCAGAGAGCTTTGAATAGGTCAGTTGGTATGGAAATGAGGCCTAGCAGCAAGGAGGAGGGCAGTGTATTTCCCTCAGGAACTCAACCTCTGTATGTTAATAATTTTGAATACAGATTGGATTGGGGAATGTAGGGGAAAGTTGCAGGAATTAGAGACAAAGGATCTCAAATCTTTCTAACAAGTATGACCTATGAGAAAATAAAATCCTGGCCAACACCGGGTATATATGCTAGTATGTTATAAAGTAAGTGCAGCATGCTGACAAACTAATGTCAGTGAAATGAGATGATTTGCAACTTACTTGCAAATGTCATGGTCATTTGAATTATCTGGCATATTCCTCAATATTTTTTCCTTCTAGCAACAGAGAACCGCATAGAATTAATTTAATACAAAATAAGAACCTCCATATCTTATTGGATTAGAACTTCCATCAGACCAAGCCAGGACAGTGAATAACATCTGCCAGGCTGCAGTTTGCCCACCCCTAATTAATACTATATAATTCTAGATGGGTAACTGTAACAGTCTCCTGCAGCAAAGACTCTGATTCTGCAGATTATAGCAGAATTTAGGTTAATTTAAATAGAAAATTCACCCCATATGTTATTAGCATACTGATATGAAATCATGAATATGAAACTGATGATAATTTGTATGCTGTGTGTTGGTACTGAGATAGCTTTTGTAATAAAATGGTACTTTGTACTTATCTTTTTAGCTGACCCCAAAGCAAAATGCTAATTGAGACTGCATGTTCAGAATGCCATCTTCAAAGTGATCTGTCAGTCCAAATCCAAATGATGTGATGAGTGCACTGAAAACTGGGCTGTTAATATTTTACAGAATTTGACAGAAAGTTGTTAATGGTTGTAGTTAACACTGGCATAGTGCTACAAAAGGATTCCAGCCATGGGCTGCCAAAAGACTGGGTTTCTTTTTAAAATGTGACTTTGATTCTCAAGATGACGCTTCCAGATTTCATACATATATAGCCAACATGCAGTATTGGGAAATGCACACAAACCTATAAACATTTACCTGTAAATGTATCTTTGGCAGTGTTAGTCACTGCCACATCAGATTGTTATAATTTAATCCATGGGCCATTTTTTAAACAAAATTCACATGACAGTTCTGTTGTCCTGAACTCTTTTCGCAGCATTAGCTGCAACATTTTTTCCCTATGGTCAAGTGGAAGAAAAAAATATCCTTTACTCCTTTCTCCATTCTCATTTTAAGTTTTAGGTCTGAGAGTGTGTGATGCACCCAAAGTCACCCACTGGATTTCCGTGGTTGAGTGGAGAATCAAACTCTGGTCCCCATAGTTATAGCCGAATCCTCAAACCACTACACCACACTGAGCATGTTACTTTGTAGTAAAATCCTAGAGTAACCTTCCCTAACCTGTTGCACTATATCTTCTGGGATGTCCCATTATCCATAACTGCTCATCATGCTATGAAATTTCAGTAAATTGATTCTCTCCTAACATGCAAATATTATCTGCTACTATTGTAGTTAACAGGTGGCATCAAAAAGGAAAGTTATCAATCACAAAGTTATTATTTTAAACTCTTTTTTTTTTACCCTCCAATGAAATTCTTTCACCTCTTCTTGACTATTAAGACAATGTGCATGTGTTAGGCTCAGTTTGGTAGTAAGGGAGAAGGTTTTGATTATTCGGGGGAATAATTTGAAAATAGTCTTGCTCTCCGGATAATTTATTCTGTCATCCGTAGGAACTTCTCATCTTTCCAGTTTCTCCATGAACTAGGGTGTATGCTGGCAAGGACATATGATACAGGCCCATTTCAAGGGTAAACAACTTGTAGAACAACTTGGTTCTTCTGGGAAGAATGTGGAGATGTAGTATCCAATATCTAGAGACAGAGAGGCATTGGTTGCCACTTTGGAATTGCATGTTATGTACATGAAAGGAGACAGGTTGTCTCTTTGATTTATTTGCTCTGCAGCGCTAAGTAATTAACTGGCAGTTGTGAAATTGAGGCGGATAAAAGCCATTTGGTTTTAGAAGGCCGTTGGTGAATGTGTAGTTTAGCTGTCTGTCTTCACTTAGCCTCTTCAACAGTCTCAGTTCAGGCTCTTGGTAATGGAACGCCTTCTATAATCAACTGCTTCGAGTTTGATAGAATGGACAAGTGGTGGTTCCAATGGCAGTGAGGCTGTGAATCCATTCTAGCTTTTAATTTGAATGTTAGAGAAACTAACCAAGGTTCTGGACTAATTCTGGGGAAAGCTCTTTTCCTAAAGTTCAGACTAACACCTACTGCTGATAACCCACCTCCACTAGAGCCACCAGCTGCTGCTGTGAGATGGAATATCAGAAGGAACCACTCTACAGGAGGATGTGTTATTGTCATACCATGGTTGTAAAACTGGGTGCATTGTACCAGTTATGTTAGTGGAACTTGGATAGCCAACCACTTGTTGTGCCCTCGCATAACTCCTTTATCATTTTAAGCAGTAGACCACAAAACATTATGGTCAGTGAAGAATGGGGTCAGACTGAATATATTCCTTACCTTTTCCCCAGTCAATCCCCAGTAATATTTCCTTTCCATCAGGACTGGGCAAAGGCATTTTCTGCCTGAGACAGATTAGCAAATGATGCCCCTTATCCACCCAAACCAAGGTAGAGCCAGGCAAGTTACTTTGAGATGAGGCAGAAAATCCCAGAAACTCCTCTTTTGTCCCTAGCCCCCCCGAAAAGGTAATAATTTGCCACCCTATTATGACACTCAGAATCCACCGTTTGAGGCTGCAGCTTCATTCTGAGTGGAACAGGTCCTATTTTTCATAACTTCTGAGGGAACGATCCATGGGAAGCAGTGGCTTCATTTCTGTCTTCTGACCCAGTCCTTGCCTTCTCCCTATCTTTCAATAGTCAGGGCAGATGGAGGGAGAGTTTTCCTCTGCTCTTCTGATTGGGAGAAATGGATGATGGAATATAAGGAAATGAACCAGTAAACCAAGGAAAGAGGCGGGTATGGGAAGAACTTCTTGTCACCAGGACCTCCCACACATTACCTATCTCTCTCCTCCAAACACTAATTTTCAGCAGTTGGAACAAATGTATTTTTGCATTTGCTTAGCAGTTTATGCCCCAGATTTTTTTTACATTTTGTTTTTAATTAAGTTTTATAGTTTATCTATAAAAAGAGGGATTAAAACAATGAAAAACAGAGAGTTAGATTGTTGCCAAATGGTTGTTTATATTTCACATAAAACATAGATCAAATATGCTGTGTAGCACAGTGTGTTCTTGTTAGGTAGTTCTTGTTAGGTGGGTGAATTTCATGATAAAATGCAAAAGTATGCAACTTAATGTAGGGACTATTTATTTAATATCTGTAAAGAGTTCATGAATGTTAAGAATAGGGCCTTTTATTTGTGAAATTACCAGAATGCTTAGGACTTGACATTTTCAGATGTATGGAGATATACCAGTTGTTGAAATCAGTTCCCAAAGTCTGCCTTTTAATGAATGTATCACTGTAAATGTAGAAAAGTGATTTTACTTATGGAGAGAAAGAGGATTAAATCTAGTTGTCGAACAAGCAGTAAGAGCATGTTCTTAAGAGGCACAGAAAGTAATGCAAAAATGTTTTCCAGAAATTGCTAGGTAATTGATATAAGGATGGTCATTCCAGAAGTTACTGGTAGTGTAGTGTACAGCTGACGACAGAATGTACATCAGAATGTACATCGGGAGTCCATGTTTCTGAATGTACATCAGAATCCAAACTGGGCAGAATAGATCTGCTTTAACGGAAAATCTTATTAAGAAGCAAGCCTGTTACTTCAGAGGCAAGCCAGAAATTAAAAATAATGTATAATGTATTTGTAGTCTCCACAGACAATTTTCGAGAAAGATATAAACTTTGAGAGAAATGGTAAAAGACACTTTAATGCTTGCTCTCTTAAGGTGATCTCTCATCTAGATATACCCTATTTTAAATGAATTATGCAAACAGCTTTTGCTTCACTGAGTAAATTTTTCCACCTCAGAAGCAACAAAATTGGTCCTACTTTTAAAAGGGGATTTTTAAAAACAGTGTCTGTGAAGCAGAAAACTGTTTTTTCCCTGACATTAGCTGTGTTCAGATATAATGAATGTTTGTATAACATTAGTTTAGTGTTCTGATGACACACTACAGAAAGCCTTGGTCTCATATTCTACTCTCTTTCCTTCTTCCTTTGGCACAGCTGTGAGGAGGAGTTTGTAAGTTTTTCTTTCCGTTGTAGGCTGACCATAGCTTGCTGTTAAGTAAACCTGGACAAATTGCAGTTAAGTATAATTACAGGAACAAGCCAACTTCAAACCCGAGTTAAGAAAGCTGGCATGTGTTCAGCAACCACAGTAATGGTTAGCCACAGTTTAGAGTCTGGATATAATGTCAAACTGTGGTTAGTCTGTAATGGAATAAGAAGCTTCTGATATTGTCACAGCTGTATCAGAGTAGGATCGGGTGGAAGTGAACCTGAGGATTCTTGCAGCTTGCCATCATAACATTAAATTGGTCCATAGTGTTAAGCACATCAAGGCCTTTGTTTCAATGTATTAAATCTGAGCTAAAAGGGAAAGGTTAACATTATAAACTAGCAGAGCACATCGTATATAAAAAGAAGAAGTAATAAAGATGGTGGCCTCTTTTGCCACTGCAGGTATGAGTGTTCACATCTTTATCTTTGAGTGATAGCTTATATGTTTATGTCATGGATTTTTGTTGAATTTAAAAATGCTATAGGAAACATTTTGTAAATAGCATCTCAGCATAAAATCAGGTCTTAAATCCAATTTTTGGTCCCAAATAGTATTAGTGGAACTCATATAAGTATAGATTTACCAATTTCCCGTTGATTGAATGGGTCATTGTTAACTGGGACTAATGACTAGATGTAGGCTGAATATTAGACTGCTGGTAAACATGTTGATAGGAGAGCTTGTAAAGGTTCATGGCTACCAGTTGTATTTTGACTAAGGAAGGAGGTACTGCTTAGAGATGTAAAATTTCTGGAAATTTTGAAGGCATTTTTTTCGGAAAAAATGGAAACTTTCAGAAAAATTGAAAAAAATTCAAGATTAGCACTTTTAACAGGTTGAAAATTACTCTGTTACTTTAGGAACATAAAATATGATTATGTACAATTTGATTTGACATAGAATTATCACAATTGGTATATTAAAAATACAGTGTATTCAAACAATTACTACAAGTGGAGTTTTTTTAAAAAAAATATTTGTAACAAATAGAGCAACAATCTCCTGAACTGGACGGAACCTCCTCGGTTTTGTTAGTTTGTGTGAAATAGGCAAAAACAAACACACAAACAAAGAAGAAGAAACCACCAACATTAGTAACAAAGAAGATTATTTCTATTTCCTCTCTTTAGCAAACATAAAGGGGGGGGAGTGTGTGAAAGGGAGGAGGGATGGATTATGTGCCCCTAAAGGAAGGAATACATCTTGATCTTGCATTGAAGAGTTCAGTTTGTAACCCAGGATTTGCTTGTCCTCAGTGCACAGAAATTAGAATAATCTGACACTGTACATAGCTTTTAGAAATGATTTGAAGAGAAGAATATATGAATACCTTATCTTAAAGATTTTATTCATCATGCTGAAATAAAACATTCTGTAATTGATTTTCTTCCTTTTCCCCCCATTTTCCCCATTTTTTGGAAAAAAACCCAAAAAAGGCTTCAGGAAAAAAATGGGGGGGGACTTTTTTCTTGAATTTTTCTGTTTTTTTTTTTCTGGACCTTCACATCTCTAGTACTGACAGTCTAACATTGGAAACTTTCTTTTCTCTTTCAATAAAAATAGTACGAATTGGCTGGTTAGCTCAAAGAAAACAGCATTTGTGTTGAGTCTGGGAAATACAGATGGGCTATCAGCTTTCTTTCTTAAAAGGAGTTATTTGCTTTTAATATTAACAATGGCTTCTCAGCCATTCCAGCCCTCTTCCTGCCTATCTTGCCCTTGGCTGAATAAAATGGGAATGGGAACAGAACACATAAAACAGTCACCGAAAGCACCTGTTCTTGTCACAGCTGTAGTAGTGCAAGCACAGGCTGCCATTCTAGCTTGACGGGCTTGACATTTTGTGTGGTTACAGCACCAAGCCAAGAATAAAGTCTCATTAATATTCAAGACATCTTAGCTGCTCTGCTGTCCCCAAACAAATGTATTCTGTCCTGACTGAACAATAACAGGAATAGATAGCTTCTAGTTTACTAAAAGAAAAGACTGTTAAAGCTTAAAGTTGAATCTTTTTCCTGTCCTTTAGTGTGACATTGTTAATGACAATGGAAAGCATGCTTAATTGCAGTGGACAGTGATTGTTTTGATATAATTATATGGAATATATTATCTGTTCTTGTTTACCGCCTCATGAACAAATTTGATTCAGCAATCTTATGTTCCCAGAACTATCAGAGCAAACCAGAATATTGTAAAAACAATGTACAAGTTAATTTCCCTATCTACAGGTAATAGAGTGATTTAATGCAACACTCTCAACCTGGCAAACAACAGATGTACAATGCCCATCATCCTTCACCAGCATATATCATTGAGTGGTTCCTCAGGAAATGATTCACAGCTATATGTAAGGGATAACTTCACTAAAGAGCACTGCATTTTAAGTAGTTATAAGGGATGTGAAATTTCCGTGTTTGATCTTTGACACTGTTTTGTTCATGCAGGCCACAGAGCACTGAATATGAATGTGTGAATACATCTTTAGTTTCTATGCTGAGATAGTCTGTTTTGTTACACTTGTGAAGTTTTCTTAAATGACTGTAATATACCTGATGAGGTTAATGAGACCTCTATAAGATGGTGTTCTGCAGTGAAAGGACAGGCAACTTGGGTGGGCAGTGCTGGCATTAGTGATAATGTGTAGTTTGTTCTGTTTGGAAGCACACCACCAAATTCAAGGGCAAGAGCACATAAAGCCTATAGCCAGCATATTACCCCTCTCTTTCAAAGTGTTACCTTTTTGACTATGTTTGACTGCAACTTTTGATGGCTTTTTCTCACTTTTCTCACTTTTCTTCCTAATATTCCAGTCCAATAGGCCATTCTGTTGGTCTCATGGTCATCTGGTTTGATTTTTTACATAGTGCAAAGCCAGCAATAGCATTCAGCATCACAGAGCGCATGCCAAGATTTGCACTATCCAAGGTCTGTGCTGCAGTAAGGATCAGCTGCCAACCCTGGCAACCTACTAGCCCTGTTCCTCCCTGCTGTGCTGCTACTTCACATGTTTCCTCCAAGGAAGTGTGCAGTTTGGGGCAATTAAGAAGGGGCATGCCTTTTCCTGCATAATAATCATCACTGTAGTAAAGACTTGAAGGAAGGAGGCATGAAAATTGGAGGAAGTAACATCAACAATTTAAGATACACAGATGATACCATACTACTAACAGAAAATAGCAAAGGCTTGGAACAACTACTGAAGAAAATCAAGGAAGAAAGTGCAAAGGCAGGTTTATAGCTGAACATGAGGAAAACAAAAATAGTGACCACAGATGATTTACATAACTTTCAAGTAGGCAATTAATATATTGAAATAGTTCAAAAGTTTCCATACCTTGGCTCAGCCATTAATCAGAATGAAGTCAAAAATCAGAAAAAAGATTAGGACTTGGAAGGGCAGCTGTGAAGGAACTAGACAAGATCCTAAGTGTCAAGATGTATTATTGGATACTTAAGTTAGGTTGGTCTATACCATTATATTTCTGGTCTCTATGTATGGTGTGAAAGCTGGACAGTGAAGAAAGCTGACAGGAAGAAAATCGGTTTCTTTGAAATATGGTGCTGGATAAGGGTTCTGTGGATACTGTGGAGTGCTCAAAAGACCAATAAATCGGTCCTAGAGCAAGTGAAGCCTGGACTCTCCCTAGAAGCCACAATGACTAAATTGAGACTGTTGTACTTTGGACCTGTCATAAGAAGGGATGACTCACTAGAAAAGACCGTAATATTTGGTAAGGTAGAAGGCAGTGGATAAAGAAGAAGACTGCATTTATAGATGGATGGAAAGCCACAGCACTGAATCTGCAAAACCTGAGCAGGGGCGTTGATGACAGGATGACTCAGAGATCTCTCATTCATAGGGTCACCGTAAGTCAAAGTTGTTTGACAGCAGTTAACAGCAATTTTTCTTTTTCTGCTGAACAGTTATTTGAATTAAAGCCCAAAGAGAGAAGTTAAGTAAATTTGCAGCAAGAAAAGGTGAGTTCACTCAAGGAGGGATCCAGTTGATGTCATTTTCTCCATGGAATCTGCCATGTCTATAAAGGGCACTGAGAAGGTGACATGGCTGGGGTGTTTTAGCCTTTGGTAGGTTGGAACAGTTCTTTGCTATGTGGAACATACTTTCTTAACAGTAAGTAGATGACCAGGAAAGAGACAACAGTAGTTGAAGGAGTTCCTTTCCATGACTTTGGATCTGTTGAAGAAGTTAGTTGTATTTTAAGTTACTAACCATCTTAATTGCATTGAGGAAAAGGTGGTTCATTTGCTAAATGCAGATAAATAAATATCTGGTTTTCATCTCATTCACTCATCAAAACAGCAAGGACCTGACTCCTAATGGCCCCAAGAAGAGCTGTCCAAGCATTGACCTGTATGGTATAACTTCATGACCGTGATCTCACAGTTGTATCTTAGCTTGCTTCTGGAGTCCCATAGGCATCTGGTTTGTAGGACTGGCTGCCATCAGGAAGAATAAGGAGGCCACCTTAGGCAACACATTTTGGATACTGTGAGAGGGCAGCAAATTGTTAGTTATTTGCTTCCTTATTTTTGACTTTTTACTGCTAGGCATGGGGAAATGTGGTTGTAGGAGTTGAAATCATAAGTCAGAATCATTTGGCTGGCTGAGTAATATGAACCTTGCTGTGGATGAGCGGGAGGGCCACCATTCTTTGCTTTGCCTTACGAACTTTCTGATCTGACATAGGCCCTTTCTGCATGATGATGGTATTCCAGCATGGGGACACGAGAGGAGCAGGACAGTGATGACATTCCCTCATGACATCATTGCAGTCCTGCCCTTCTCACATCACCAGCCAGTGCAGTCACGGGCTATATCGTTGATAGAGAAAGTCCATCAATGATGTCTGATTGCGCAAGCCTTCCATTGCAGCCAGTCATGCAGAAGGGTTGGAAGTGTGATCTAGTGTGATCTACACCCTTCTTCCCCTACTGCAACATGGGAGGAAGGCCAGCTACAGTCTGGAAGGATGGAGCATGTCCCTTGTGCTCCCTTCTACAGGCAGTCAGTTGCATGTGGAGAGGAACGTTGGGGAAATGCTGCCATTCCAACAGAGGCACTGCTGGAATTGTGACAAGATGACATGGAAGAGCGTCCTTGTGTGTAAAAAGCCATAAACATCAAAATGTCTTGAGCTGGCCCTACTGATTTACCTTTGTGGGAGTAGAATACTGGGCAACATGCATCTGTGGTTTGATCCAGTTGGTTTATGTTCTTACATTATGAAGAAGTGCTTTGCCCATAAACATATTCCGTTCAAGTTTCAGTGAAACCATGAAGCTTCTAACTAACCACAGCATCCTTTTTCGTTGGTAGCAGAACTGTTGATCATTTTCAGAATGAGACAAAATATTGAATTGCAAACTATGATTTATTATCCTTGCATGTTCCAGAGCTGGCAACCATAGTTTTCCATTTCAGACAAAATTGGAAACTATTTCCAAGAACAAATTATAAAGATAATCAATAGCCCTGTGACTGATAGATTTAAAAATTAATCAACCACATGCCATCAAATGCCTGGGACTAGAGAAATGTCTAGTGCAAAAAGATGCATAGTTTGAGCCAGGTGAGTTTCTCAGGAGACGTTATTCTGTAGATTGTGGGAAGGACTAAAAAAGGTATCCACCTTGTTGTGATTTATTAAGCTGAGATATTAGTTACCTGCTGTGACAAGTTTGCTATGTACTTCGAGGGCAAAGTTGCTCATATTCACTCAGAATATGATGTTCATATTCACTCAGAACTTAGTTATCACAATCTTTGGAAGTGTCCAGTACTCAATTTGGCCAAGTTTTTTTTGGGGGGGGGAACAGTTTTAGTTGTTGTGAACTAATGATGTGAACAAGGCGCTTGCATTGGTCTATCCTGCCACATGCAAGGTTGACCTTTGTTCATTGTGGCTGACAAAATTTAGCAGAAGTAGGTTGTTTAAGTGGGTCTAGGCGGTGATATATGTCTCATTGTGCCAGAAAAGGTGCCTCTTTGAACCCAGAGGTATGTGACAACTAGTGCTCATTGTGAAATATCCTCTTTTTGGGTGTGTGGTGGCTGGACATCTCCAGATGTTCTTGGAAGAAATGAAAAAACTGGACCCATTTCAGTCTGGTTTCTGGCCAGAGCACAGCACCAAATCAGCCTTACTGATTCTGTCTCAAGACCTACTCTGAGGGAGAGGCAGTGAGTGCTATCCTGTAGATCTATTTCAGTAGCTTGGGATACCATTGATCATGGCATCTAACGACCTCAGCTTTGGCCAATGGTAGTAGGAGGCACTGTGTCACAGTTGTTTCGATCCTATCTGCAGGGTCAGCTTCAGAGAGTAGCATTGGGGGATTCTTCTTCAGCCCCTTGGCATTCAACTGTGGGCTGTCCCAGGGTGCCTTCTTATCTTCCGTGCTGTGGAACATATATAGGAAGCCACAGGGAGAGGTCAGTAGGGGTTTTGGGTGCGATGCCATCAGTATGCTGATGATACCCAGTTCTACTTCTCCTTGTTCTCAAAGTTGGCTGGGACAGGAGCAGGGTCAGTGTGTGGAGGCTGGAATCTGCTGGCTGAGGACCAATAAACTGAAGATGAATCAAATAAGATGGAGGGTCTGTGGATTGGTTCTCAAGTTGAGGAACTGGATGAATAACTTACTATGGATGGATTGTGTTGCAAAACAGGAGTCGAGAAACTCCTGCTGATAAAAAGAAATAAAAACTCCTGCTTGCTTTAGACTTCATGCCTGCTTCACGTAGCAAGTAACAAGACACTGCTGAGGTCATACTAGCAGATTGACTACGTTTATTAGTAAAAAAGAATTTCAAAACAGCCTAAGTTACAGAAGCAAAATCTATTCTGCCCAACATCATGGCAGATCAGCAACAGAGTGCAAAGAGAAAAGAACAGAGAGACTTTTACACAAGGCATGGGGTTTATATGATATGCAGTAAACATGCTTTAGGCACCTTCACCTCACGACAACAAGCGTGAATAACAAGTTCATAGCCATAACATGTCATGTAGCAAAAACACATATGATGGCGCAGCTGTGTGCCAGTTCCGGACAAGCTGATAACGCTGAGGAAAAGTTTCCCATGGAACTGGCTAGCCATAACAACAAGTTTGTAACAGTTTGATTTCTCACACACACACACACGAGCTGTGAGAAATTTGTGGAGCAAGGAGTCCATTAAGCATCCACATAATGCAACACTCCCCTACTCCTTGTGGAACAAATTTTAGTCACATATTTAGCCACTTTGGACTGGAAGCTTTGTCAATCCCAGTTTACTCACAAGCTGACCAAATGTCTCAGCAGATAGTGGTTTAGTAAACACATCAGCTAAGTTACATTCTGAAGGCACATAAGTGAGAGATCCTTTCCCATCTCGTAAAAACAACTTTACATTGTGAAACTTAATGTCAATGTGCTTTGAGCGAGAGGAAGTTCTGTCAGAACTTGCCATGTGAATACAGGCTTGTGAATCACAATAGATTTGTACTGATTGTGGAATATGGATTTCCGGATCTTTTAACAACTGTATGAACCACTCTAGTTCAGTACAGAGTGTAGACAAACTCACGTACTCAGCCTCCATTGTTGACAAAGATAAACATGTTTGTTTCCTAGTTTTCCAATCAATAACCACTCCACTGTAAATGATAACATAACCAGATGTGCTCTTGCGATCTGACACATCTTCTGCAAAATCACTATCAGAGTAACACACCAATGTAGGCTGTTCTTTGGGAAAAATACACAAACAATACTCCAAAGAACCGTTCAGGTACCTAAGCACTCTTTTCACACCTTGCCAATGATACTGGGTAGGCTTAGCACACGCTCTGCCCAAAACGTTTACACTTAGAGCAATATCAGGGCGGCAGGTACTTGCTAAGTACAAGAGACTCCCGATGACAGATTGATACAGATGTATGTCAGGAAACATCTCATCACCAATGTTTTTCATAAACCCAGGTACCATAGGCGTTTTTACAGCCTTGCAGTCAGTCATGTTGCATTTTTCTAACAACTTCACAATCTTTTGTTTCTGACACAGCAGAAAACCATTTTTGACTTGTTGTACTTCAATTCCTAGAAAGTTTTGAACTGGACCCAGATTTTTGACTTGGAACTTTTTCCCCAGTTCATTCTCAAACACTTGTGCTTGATTTTGTGTAGCAGAAACTAAACACAAATCATCCACATAGGCAAGGAGAATTTCTAAACTTTCCCCTTTCCCTCGGACATATACACAGGGATCAGCAACACTTTGTTTGAAACCACACGCCTGCAGAGCATTGTGTAAACAAACATTCCAACATCTGGTTGATTGTTTCAGACCATAAAGAGCACGTTTCAGTTTCCAAACGTGAGACTCTTTTCCTTCAACTTCAAACCCATCAGGTTGGAGCATATAAACCTCTTCTTCCAAATCAGCATTGAGATAGGCAGTAGTGATATCAAAATGTGTCAGCACAGCATTCATTTGAGCTGCCAGGGAAAAAACCAATCTAATAGACTGCGGTTTTGCTGTGGGACTGTAGATTTCATCATAACTGGCATCACTTTGTAAAAATCCACGCGCGACCAAACGCGCTTTATGTTTCACTTGCCCATCAGCAGAGGTCTTTAGCTTGTAAACCCATTTACTGTCAATTGGTTTCACACCTTTGGGTAATTTACACAGAGAATACACATTGTGCTGAGCAATTGAATCCATCTCACTTTGCATGGCATCCCACCAGGGCTGAGCCTGTCGCTCAGGCAATCTTTCAAGAGAAGCAAAATTCTCCGGTTCAGAAGCTACAGCTGCACACACACGGACTGCCTGAGCGTCAGGGAAACGACGCGGGGGATGCCTTTTGTTTTTCTTTTTGATCTTCTGAGGACGGGTTGACTCTGTGAGGTGCCTTCCCCCTCCTCAGCACTACGTGACCTTTTAACTGAATACTTTCGCTCTCCCTCCCCTGTGCTAGACTCAGCCACATCGCTTACAGCTCTCCCCCTTCGCAAGTCTCTCTCCTCTGTTTTAACCCTCGAGGGCCTGGGAGCGGAGACTGAGGGTTGGGCTGGCTGCGCTGCAGGCTGGCTAGACACAGGAAGAAGAATTTCAGACGCTGATTGAACACGTACCCAGTTTGCGTGTTCCTCGAAGGAGGCATTTCTTGACACAACACAGGAATTACCACCAGCATGAAAGCGATACCCTTTACAAAAATTCTCATAACCAACAAAACGCAGATGCTGGGCTTTTGGCTCTCCTTTTTTCCTTTGGCTTTTGGGAATGTGCACCCAGGCAAAACTCCCAAACACCTTCATGTGAGCAATGGAAGGCTGTTTATTATACAGATACTCATAGGGGGTTGCATTGATTACACTACTCCAGAGCCTATTGTGTATGTAACAGGCAGTCAGAACTGCTTCACCCCAAAAACTCAGAGGCAGATCTGCATCAGTTAGCAGACTGTGCATCAGAGTTTGTAAAACTCCTGCATTGCGCTCCGCCACTCCATTTTGGTGAGGAGAATAGCTGGCAGTTGTCCTGTGAATGATCCCTTTCTTTTTGAACCACTGTTGCATGTTTTCTGACAAGAATTCAGCTCCCCTATCAGTTTGCAACTTTTGAAGAGAGCAACCAAACTGCCTCTCAATCAGGGAACACCAATTCTTGAGGACTTGACACACATCAGACTTTTGCTTCAACACATAGCAGAAAATGTACCTGCTAAAATCATCTACGAAGAGACAGAAATATCTACCCCCTCCGAGTGATTGTTTACTGAGGGGCCCTACAATGTCACAATGAACCAACTGGAATGGAGCAGTTGGCACACGGGAACTAACCCGTGGTGCTGGCAGCTGCTTGGACTTGGTTTGCTTGCAAATTGCACAGTCAAGGAACACACTACAAGACTTCAAAGAACACCCTTTACAGCAACTTGCCAACTTTTTTAACACTGGAAAACTCGCATGCCCCATGCGACGATGCATGAGATGAATGCATTCATGGTGTTGTGGAGTATTAGCATACACATTACACACAGTATGTTTTGTTTCAAGGAAGAACAGCCTTTCTTCCCGTGTAGCCACAGCACACACCTCCCCATCTTTGAGCACTTTGCCCTGTTTTCCACAGAACTCAACCTTAAACCCAGATTCTGTCAGCTGCCCCACAGATAACAGACAGAAATCAAGAGAGGGCACATACAAAACATTTTTCAAACACATATCAAGTGCTGGGACATAGGCAATCCCTTCACCACAAACCTCAGCATTTGTCCCATCTGCCAAAATTACCTTTGAAACACTGGCAGAATTTAAGTCACTGAACAAGTCTTTTGAATTGACGAGATGCTGGGAACACCCGCTGTCCAGGAGCCAGGCTGGGTCTGGGACTTCTGCATCTTGGGGACCTTCAGAAACAGCTACAGCAACACGTAACCGTCCCCTGGCACGACCTGCCTTGTTTCCTCTATTTCTGGAACCTCGGAAACCGGCTCTACTGGTACTTTGCTCCCCTTGCTTCAGAAGTGGGCAATCACGCCTGAGGTGTGAAGCAGATCCACAGCGAAAACATCTCCGGACAGCATGGGCATGCACCAGCCCCTCCTCACTGCGATCAGCAGCTGAAGATTTTTTCTTACCGGAGCAGACTTCTGCCGCTGAAGCCTGTGTGGGAGGTGCCGCATTCCTGGCTCGCTTGTCTTCTTCCTCCATCAGCCGGGCAGAAACCATGGAGACAGTCAAATCCCTTTCTGGCACGGACTGGAGTGAAGAAACGACTAGTTCCCAGGAAGCATCAAGGGAATTTAAAATACAGAATACCCTGTCACTCTCAGGCAAAACCTTGCCTCTCTCTCGGAGTGATGAAAACAGCTCTGAAAAAACTGTCAAATGCTCCCTCATCGAGGTGCCTGGGGTCCATTTGGTATTGTAAAGTCTATGAGACAAAGCATACTTTGCTGCTCCAGATTCACTGAGATGTATATCTCGTAGTTTGACCCATCCTTGACGTGGAGTATTAAGGTCCCTGATGTGCGTGAGCTGGTCATCTTCCACAGCCAGAAAGAGCATAGACATGGCTCGTCTAGTTGCTGCCTCAATCTGAGCTGCTGTACCTTGCAATGAAACAGGATCAGTAAACGCTCCCCACAGACCCTCGGCCTGCAGATATTTTTCCATTCTCGCTGACCATGCAAGGTAGTTTGACCCGTTGAGCTTCACAAGGGGCAAACCCCCAGGCACTGGTTGAGCCATGGTAGAACCAGCTAAAAACTTATTCAAAAACACTCCTCAGCAGGCATAACTTAAAGCAGGACTCAAAACAAGGTCGATGGCTCGCAACCATCCTCTGCTACCATGTTGCAAAACAAGAGTCGAGAAACTCCTGCTGATAAAAAGAAATAAAAACTCCTGCTTGCTTTAGACTTCATGCCTGCTTCACGTAGCAAGTAACAAGACACTGCTGAGGTCATACTAGCAGATTGACTACGTTTATTAGTAAAAAAGAATTTCAAAACAGCCTAAGTTACAGAAGCAAAATCTATTCTGCCCAACATCATGGCAGATCAGCAACAGAGTGCAAAGAGAAAAGAACAGAGAGACTTTTACACAAGGCATGGGGTTTATATGATATGCAGTAAACATGCTTTAGGCACCTTCACCTCACGACAACAAGCGTGAATAACAAGTTCATAGCCATAACATGTCATGTAGCAAAAACACATATGATGGCGCAGCTGTGTGCCAGTTCCGGACAAGCTGATAACGCTGAGGAAAAGTTTCCCATGGAACTGGCTAGCCATAACAACAAGTTTGTAACAGTTTGATTTCTCACACACACACACACGAGCTGTGAGAAATTTGTGGAGCAAGGAGTCCATTAAGCATCCACATAATGCAACAGATTGTGCTCACCCTGAAAGAATAGGTGCACAGCTTGGGAGTACTTCTATCATTGTTATTAGGGGGCCCAAGTGGACTCCGTGGCATGGGGTACTTGGCATCAGCTAAGACTGGTCCACCAGCTATGGTCTTTACTGAACAGGGATGATTTATCCATAGTAATCCATACACTGGACTACTTCAGTGTATACTATGTAGAGATTTCCTTGAAGATGACTTGGAAGCTACAGGTAATGCAAAATGCAGCAGTGAGATTGTTGGTTGGAATAACATATAGCCAACGTATAACAACAGTCTGAAAGGAGCTGGACTGATTGCCAGATTGCTTCCAGTCTGAATTAAAGGTGCCCATGATGACATTTAAAGCTCTGAATGGCTTGGGACATTGATACTCAAAGGAATACTTCTCCCATATATATCTGTCTGAGAATTGAGGTCTGGAGGAGTAGGAGGACCCCAATTATGGAATACCATCTCTTCAGATGTCCAACTCATGCCAGTGTTGATTTCTTTCCAGTGCCAAGCCAAACCATGACTTTTTACTGAAGCTTTGAAGAATTAATTTATTTGAAATGTACATGTATGTGGTTTTGAAACTGTTGTATTTTTTAAAGTGGTTTAAACTGTTGCTTTTAAAGCAGTGTAATTGTTGTTGTGTTTAATATGTTTTCATACTGTTCAAATTGTTTGTGTTTTTAATCTGGAAATGTTTTAAATTGTTTGTATTGTATGCTGCCGTGAGATCTTGTGATAAAGAGTGGAACAGAAGTGTTTTAATAAATAAATTTAATAGATATGATCATTCAAATGTGGCCTATAATATAACCATTATTTCCAAGGCTTCTCTTGAATGGTTCTGCTTAATTCTGGTGTGTTATATATTAGAATGATGGTTGGGAACTGACTATACATTAAGCAGTTGGACTGTGCGATTTTGACATGTGGAACTGTCAGTTCAGTGAGCTTCCCTTCTCCCCTTCTACTGCAATTTCAATTCCTGAAATGGCTAGCTGACTGAAACTCCTTTCAAATAAGGCTGATGTCATGGTGCCGGCCGCCAAGTTCTGTAAAATAAATTGAGGGTGGTAAACATGTGACCCCCATTGTGTTGGACTCCCATCAAGCTTAGCCCACATTGATGGAGATGAGGGATAATGGGGGTTGCAGTTCAGTAGCATCTGGAGTATCACACATCCTACCATTCTTGATACATGGAGAGAGCAAAAGCTGACTTAAGCGTGAAGGTGTGCAAAAAACATTACCTTTACACGATTTATGTCTCTAGTGTCTCATTTTACCCAGTCTCTTATGTGTACATTGTTAGCATGCCGTGGAATTGTAGCCTAGAGGGGTCTGTTCTGCCATGAAAATGCTGCACATGTGGCAGCAGAATCCCTAAACTGGGCTAGAGTAGAAAAAGAACTGACAGCTAGGAAGGAAAAGAATAGGACAAATCTGCACCAGGGGAACACAGACGCCCACATACATATGCAAAGAACAGACAGAGTGATCTAGTTCCTGGTTCATAGTAAAAGAATATTATTTAATGCCCCCAGATTCAAAAGAAAACTGCCCATAAATGTTAGTGGAGACATATTAAAGACTTTAAAGTACTGTAGCTGGTATTACAAACAAGTGTGTCCACATATCCCTCCCCCTGCTAAGGTAGCAAAAAAATGGCTCCAAAGAAGAAACAAGAGGTGAGCTTAGCCAGCTTTCCAGGTGCTTCTGTTGTCATGGTGAGAGTCCCAAGTAATTTAAATGGTAGTCTAATGAACACTTTACTTTCCATATGGACAAAGGCTTATGCTTGATGTTTCATCTCCAGCAGTTTTCATTTGTGCATTTGTTTTTCTCTGTGTTTGATTGTTTAGCATAGAACACTTTAGCATACATTTGGGCCTGTGATCAGCATTTAGTCCATGATTCCATTGTTTAGGTGACCTGAAACTACAGCTTCTTAAAATGACAACAGAAACAAAGTTAAGATAACTGGTAATGTTACCTGTCCATTTGTTTGGAAGTGTGATGCGCAGATGAACACCTGTGCTGAGTGAATGTGGTTTCACTCACCATGTCAGTTTGGAGAAACCTTTCTGGCTGCAAACAGTCATCATATACTGTCCTTATCACACAGAACAGTAGGTTCATTCACGCATGACACTAAAAATGAGAATTCAGAAAAGTTAGGTGCCAAACAAGAGCACTCAATTATGTCCAGGCTTAGCAGGGGGAAAAAACAAAAAACAAAACATAACAAAAACCTAACACTGGCCAGAATTAGTAACAATGCCTTTAAACACAAGAAGAGTGCCCTCTCTACCCAGTAAGGCGGGCTAATAGTGCAGATGTTGTTATCACCTGTAAGCCTGATTCTCTTATTAGTAACTTCATGAGAATTAAACACTGCCTCATTTCCCTAGCAAACTCCAGTATAGTATACTAAGCATCCATTTTCAAAACCAGGGTTAAAAGGGTTACTATGCCTAAGTATCATACTAATACTAGCTACTAACTAGCGTACTAACTAATTTGAGGTAACTAATTTGAGGAGCCCTGGTGGCGCAATGGTTAAATGCCAGTACTGCAAACCCACAAGGTTATGAGTTCGATCCTGCCGGGCTCCAAGGTTGACTCAGCCTTCCATCCTTCCGTAGGTCGGTAAAATGAGTACCCAGCTTGTTGGGGGCATGTATAGAAAAATGTATCGAAATACATGCTATTTCTAAGTTATTTGCCGCCTCGATCCATATGGAGAGGCGGGATACAAATAAATAAAATAAATAAATAAAAAATTACCCAACCGGAGGGAAATTGGGGATATGAGTGCTACCTTTGCTCCTCCTTTGTCAACATCCCTGTCATTTTCCATGAACTAAAGGGCAATTTGTCTATGGCAGGGAATGTTTTCTACTACTATTCTATATTGTCAAAGTCAAACTTTATTTTACGGTCCACAGACCCAGCATAACAAAACTATCCAATGTATAGATAAAATACACCTACTTTAAATAGGATACAAATATATAAATAGGATTGACTATGGACAGTACTCTGGTTTCTCTTCAGATCATATAAATCTTTCCCCTTTTACTAAAGATACTACTATTCAATTAGAGCCTTGCTTTCCTCTGTAAGAGTGTGTATGCGTGTGCATGAGAAAGTGTATACAAATGTTTGTGTGTACATGTGTATTTGTGCAATTGTGTTTAGGCTATTTTGATTCTGGTGTGTTAGTGAAATTAAAAAATGGAGTATTTTTTTATTAAGATGTCAAAGGGTAGCAATTCCATGGTTAATTATGTTACACTTCCTGCAGTATCTTAGAATATATAGTAGTTCATTTCACACTTCCTGATGAGCAGACTGAGGTTGGGGGTGTTGCTAGCAGGTGTGATCATTCTTCCATTTTTTTGGCGGATTCAGTGAATCCATGTGCTTCTTTAAATATGCACTGTACAGATGAGTCTCCTTTCATTTTTAAGTTACATGTAAGCGTGGATCCCCTGATCTGGACTGAGATTACAATCAGTAGATGGGGAGGTTTACCCCTTTTCTCACTGAAGACTCTGGAAGTGCATTTTCTTTAATAATTTTATTCACATTTCAACAAATAAAACAATGATTTCTGCAATGTTTACATGTAATGTTATTCCTTCTTCCTTTCCTTTCTGGATTACAATTATTGATATTCCCTCTATTTATTAACCCATGTAGCACAATAAAATGTTAATAATTTATGATTTGTTAGTTCCTGCTATATATCTCTACTTTACTTGTTACATGATATTTCATTAAGTATTAACTGTATAATAATCGTTATCATGAAAAATGTATTATCCTCTGTCAACCCTCAACCCAAATCTGTAACAATCTTCCACTTTTTGTTAATATCCTCATCTGATTTCCCTCTCAATCTTTGTGTGAGTATGTCCTCATTTCTGTTTTCCATAAAAGCTGTCCACCACTGTTCAATTGTGGGTGTGTACATTTTCAAAAATATATGCCATCAAGAGTAAATCTGTACATTTGCAGCGCATCTGAAAATATCCACTACAAATGCTGTCACCTTTACAGTTTTAGAAGTCAGCATAACATAGCAAAATAGTTTTCTATGAGAGCTATGCTTTTCAAGGTATAACTGTTATCAGGTACAGATTCAGCATACAGCAACTGTCATAGTAAGTGCAGTTAGAAAAAGCATAATAAATAGGGTTTGGAATATTATGTAATGATTAAACTTGTAGACAGAGAGAGAGAGTGATTTGTGTTAAGGAGAAAATTGATTTTAAAACACTTGGATGTAACTGAAGTTGTTAGAAGGACACATGGAGCTTTTACATCTGGACTTTGTTTTACTGCCATACTAAACAAGTAAAGGAAAATGCTATAAACTCCATAAACTGCGAACTGTATTTAAATCACACATAAATGTTATGGCCTTACAAAGTACATTCAGTAGCATTAAACATGGTGCAGACCTACATATAGTAATTGGCATTGTGTTCAATTACCATTAACTAGAGTAGTTAAAATCAACCATGCAAAAGACTAATTGAAGAACTTATAGAAACTATATAGTGGAGTCAGTACTCTTAAGGAACTGTTGGTAAGAGAGATTAAAGCTTTCTGCAGGCAGTTAGGCTTTGTAAAGAAAAGAGTTGTCAGCTTTGACAGCTTTACATTTTGTATTAATATGCAGAATACATTCATCTCGTAAGAGAAATTTAAGTGATCATATTAAATTAAGGTGGATGATAAAATTATGCACAGAATAATGAAGAAATTTAAAAATAAGGCAAGGCGAGTGAATAAATAGAATATAGTATAATCTGAGTTAAAAAAATTATGTGGTTAAGTGTATGTGCATGTAACTAAATTCATGCTTGATAAGCTTTCTTGTGGATATGAAAATAGAATTGTTTACAAAGAAAATTAGATAGATGTGGTAAACCCCTGATAATTACTGGTATGTAAAATTTCTTTCACTTCAGGTAGCTCTTGGGTTAGAGGCAACTGTATTTTTTCTCAATATAGTTTGTGAAATCTTAAAAACTATTTCATGGTTTACAGATATAGAACAGTTTGTGCTATAAATATTAGTGATAGATTTGGTTGTATTGGTAACTAATTTTTTAAAGAAAGCAAAATTCAGATTGAAGAATTAAAGACAGTGGTATTTCCTGTGCCAAGAAGCATTATTATATTAGGATATTTTCTGTGTGTTCTGTCCAAATGTTGCAGAAGAATATCCTGCAAGATAGTAATTTTTTAAGAGTGGCAAATTTTTAAACAGTTTCTGGAGTATATCTGAGACAGCTATTATTACGTAGGGCATAGCTGAAGATTTATGGGAATGTTCTGAGAGCATCTTTTAAAAAAAATAAAATGAAAGATGCAATGAATGTTTGTTGAAGAGAAATGGTAGTAAATGCTGTTCCTTTTAAACTGCCACCTGCTGGTACTTATTGATGGTTGCAATGATTTTAATGTATGTGAAGCATTATGGGAGTTGTTCTGCTGTGAATGATAGAATCCCTGGTTGGTTTAGATATGCAGTGGGGCTTTGGATTAGAAATTCAGGGAAGGAAGAAAAATGCAGCCATTTTGCACAAAGAAAACATTATGGTCTATTTAACATCACTTAATTTAAAAATAACAACTGCTTGCCATTCATTAACAGAATGCTCCTTCTCTCCCATCTCTCCTGTTTTATTTGACCGTGTGTGTTACCTCTGGTTTTCGTTCTGTGCAATTACCTCTTCTAGTCTTTATCTGCACATTTTTGTTTTATGTATTTCTGTCAGTCTACCATGCTAGTGACTGAGCAGTTAATGCTGACAAACACTTGTCATCATCACACATAAACATTATGTTAGTAACATGCTGGTATCATTTTCCATGATTCTAAATATATATATTTCCAATCAGAGTTACTCAATTAAACTTGGAAGATAGGTCGCTTCTCACTCACTGCCAAAGAACAGATGCCTCAACCCATTTTTATCCTCTCCTGTGTACTGCTCCATTTATAATTTGTTAATAGCCTCAATTCATTTGTTCATTGTGTTCACTGAATCTTAAAAGCTTTGAAGCTTCCTAGATTTGGTCACACAAGAACTATCTTTTAGTCTCTTTTGCCAGAATAACTTCAGTCTGTGACTATGTATCAGATAATTATGGTAGAAAGGCCTCACATTGATCCAGCATAACAATCTTGGTTCAGAGCTGTTGTTAGACCCCTGCTGATATAATTCTAGAGAAGTAGGTCACTGAATTTGTGGTTATGGGAGGGATTAGCATTAAAGGAGCTGCAGCAGCATCAGTGCACATCTGTATTTGAGAAAGAGGTCAGTAGATGTCTAATAGCTTGTTAAAATTATAAGGAACACATCGCTTGTCTTTTGGCACCAGCTGATGAATGGAAATATTCAGGTTAATTGGTCCTTTGTGATAGCATTACTTAACCAGGCCTGATTAGCTGCTTATTGTCATGATGTCATCCTATCCTGTCATGTTTCCCAGTTGGCCGGGATCACCAATGTGACCATCTCCAGGGAGAGCTGGTGATTATGTGAGGGGAAGGGATACACAAGCAGCAACAGAACAAGCCTACAAACATTAATGGGAAAAGACGAAAATTTGTAGGGTATCAGGGTTCAGAGGGAAATATTTCTGTCCTAACTGTAAGAACTGATCGCAGTCTAAAAATCAAAACAATCTTAGTGTGTCATAGAGCATTTTTAAGAAGATCCTTATATGTTCTTTATATGTAGAAAATTCACAGACTAAATCTGTACTCAGCATATGCCAACTGGAGGACTGCAGGATAGAATTGAAAGTCATTTTGTGATGGAAATAGGGATTATCAAATCTGTGTTTCTCCCACATTCAAATACATAGATTTCTGTTGGAATTTCTGTGTTTTCTGCCTTCAAAAGCATGTTTTCTTTGCAGTAATCAGTGCATAACTGCAAACTGTACAAGTACGTGAACCTTGCCTAAATGTATATAATGCACAAACACACTGAATCCTGTGCAGAAAACATGGGGGGGGGGAGAAAACACGTTTCTGATAATATTATAATATTCCTACAATATTTTCCCACAGTAGTCACTGCATTTTGCTCAAAATATACTTCACCCTGTGTGAAATACAGGAAAGAGGTTTTTCTTCCTGAAAATTCATTTTCTACTCAGAAATACCATGTGTGTTGTTCTACAAAGTCCAGAAGTACAAATAAAACTTGAAAATTGTGCTGAAACCTTTGCATTCTCATGGAGTGAAGAGAAAAATATTGGATTTATTTGTCCCTAGGTTAAGCACACGGATCGCACAGAGCTTTTAGAGCTAAACACTCAAAGCCATCTGTGCGAATGGGCGAATATGTCAGGTTTTTTCCCTCCCCAGTTATTTTTTTTAAAGAAATCTCAAGTTCTTTCTGTCACACTTCCAAAGAAACTGTTGAGTTTTCATAAACTCTTAATAAAAACTGGACCAAGATTAATTCTTTTCTATCCCCAGCTGGCATAGCACAAGATACATTGCTGGCATGTAACGTAGAATAGAATAACTGTACAGATATGCTGGGGAAGCAGCTGAAATTGCCAAATAGAGTGGCACAGTGGAAAGCACACTCAGTGCCATATCCTATACTCCTTCAGTCCACAGTTATGCTCCTAAGGAAAATGGAACCTTTTATCAGCCGTGGGCTGGATGAGAAATTTCTTTACCATGACTTTGGATTTGTTTGTTTTTAATAACCAGTCTGTTGTCAGTGTCTGTTCCACCCACATTGCCATGACCAACTGTAAGATATGGTGCAGCTCAGCCCCAATCAAAGCGTATCACTGACTGCCCCACAAAAGGAGATCACAACTGAGAGGATAAGGTAAATATGTGGGGCTCTTTCTCACAAGGGAAGATTCTGGTGAAAGGAGATGCTTTCTCTTGGCACAGAAAAGGAGCACTTTGTAGGAAAAACATGTTCCACAGAAACATACACGAATTTGAGCTCATTTCTAATACTTCTCTGCCTACAATCCTAACAGGTATCTGTCGGCGGCAGGCTGGGGTTGAGCAGGGGAGGGTCAGGAGTCACCGGAGTCTCGACTGTGGAGGCTCCTGCCAGCGGTCTAAGGCAAACACAAAAAGTCCTTGCAGCAGGTACAACGGAAAGTAAAGAAAGGGTTACTTCACCCAGGGGCTGGCAGAAGGCGGGGCTGGCAGGGTCTCTGGACGAAGGCATGGTCGTAGGCAGGCGTGGCTGGAACCAGGCTCGGACGGACGTCCCACAGAGAGCCAACGGTTGTTGCTCTGTGCCTGCTGCTGCCTCTTGCTGGTCTTAAGTAAGGCTCCAGGGTTGGCGGCAGCCAATCCCACAGCTGGCTCACAGCTGAAAGTCCTTAGCTGGGCTCGCAGCTGCGAGCCCTCAGCCAGCTGAGAGCTGTCAGCCTGCAGCCGCTGCTCCAGCAGCTGTCAGGAGCGGCGGGCAGCCTCCTTGGCCTGCCACCACCGCCAGAACATGGGAGGAGGACCGGCAGCCTCCTCCGGATCGGGACCGTGGGTGGGCGGTGCCCCAGGATGGAGCCTGGGTCCCGCCCACCCTGGCAGACTGCTCGGGCGTTCCTCCTCGGCAACGTCAGCCTCCGCGGCGTCCGGGCGGCCCTCCCCGGCGACGGAGACCTCCGCGGCGTCCTCCTCAGCGACGGCAGCGTCCGGGCGGCCCTCCCCAGCCGCGGAGCCTTCCGTGGCGTCCTCTTCGGTGGCGGTGGCCTCCGCCGCGTCCGGGCAGCCCCTCCCAGTGGCAGAGGCCTCCGCGGCATCCCTCTCGTCGTCGTCAGCCTCTGCAGCGTCCAGGCGGCCTCTTCCAGTGGCGGAAGCCTCCGCGGCGTCCCTCTCGTCACCGTCGGCCTCCACGGCGTCCGGGCGGCCTTTCCCGGCGGCGGGGACCTCTGCGGCGATCCGGGAGTCGTCCGGGCCGTCCTCCGGTCCGAAGGCCGCATCCACGGCGGCCTCCAAACCACCGCCGGGAGGGCCAGCCGGGCCAGAGCTCCCAACAGTATCCACCTTAGGACACCTGATACAAACACACAACAGCACCCTGTGACTGGACAATCCCAGACAGAACATCCCACACAGGTGAGTAATGGCAGGTGCCAAATATACTGCAAAGTGTGTGTGTGTGTGTGTGTGCGTGCGCATCTTCAGGTTGCTTGTGGACTTATGGTGACCCCATGAATTTCATAGGGTTTTCTTAGGCAAGGAATATTCAGAAATAGTTTTGCTAGTTCCTTCCCCTGAAATATAGAGTATAGCATCTGGTATTTGTTGATGACCTCTCATCCAAATACCAATCAGGACTGACCCTGCTTAGATCAGACAGGATCTGGTGCCTTTAGGGTATTTAGGCTGCAAAGTAAACCTATTACAAATGTCCCCTGTTTCCAAAACCTCCTTCGGCACTTGCAAATTTTGTGTCTTGTTGGAACTATATTGTTTCAATACTTCCTCTTGCCCTTGCTGCCAAGCTGGGAAGCAGTGTCTCCCACATAGATGTACATCCCTTCAAAGAGGTAAAATCTCTATTGGCAAAGATCATGCACTCTCTTTTTTTTTCATTGCTAGCCAAGTACTTACAAACATTTTTGACTTGCAGGATCACACCCCCAAATGGATGAAGCAGAACAGCCTGTCTCTGCTCCAGTGGAACACAATTAAGATGGAGGAGGTGTGTATACTCACAATGGCCTAGTCCCTAGAGCATCAAACCACTTTTGAACAAGTGGTTTGTACCTTCCTGCAGAATCAAAAGAGTAGTGTTACCCTGTTTACTGGGGGTCCCGGGAGGGACACCCAAATAACCAAAGAACAACACACTTTGGGGAAAATTAGCTTAGAGCACTGCTGTCAAAACGAGAGGCAGGGTAACACAGCAAAGTCTTGTAACCCAATGTTTACGGAGTCAAGCCAAATCAAGAAGCAAACCATGTTGAAAATAAATGAATGATCTTTATTAAATACAGGCACACGATGTAAGCAACACACACACACAAATAACTAAAGAAATAAAGGTTTGAGTTGGATAGTGGGATTTTTGAGAGGGATAGTTGATTCGGGTGATATGGAACCTGTTCCTGGAGTCTGGAAAGAAGATAGAGAGCGATGCTGGGGTGCAGTGTAGCTTAGCACGTGGGGCTGAGGGGAAGCTCACCAGGCAAAGCGGCAGCAAGGTGGTCTGGAACTCGGGAGCGATCCGAGGAAGATCTCAGAATCAGGGGTTTTTATAGAAGGAAATGTCAGGACCCTGGCACTCCAGGACTCAAGCTCTGAGTCTGAACCAGAGGACTTCAAAGCCATGGAGCCTGCTGCACAGCCCACCCCAGAGGCTGCCCTGGACACAGAGCCCTTGGCCCCAGTAGTGGAGCCAGGGGCTGCCTTAGACCCAGAGATTCAAGAGCAGGTGCCTACTTACCAACAGCTTCGGGAGCAAAAGAGTGCTCTTAGAAGGTCAGAGCGTTTAAATAGGAAACTCCAAGCAATCAAGCTCCAGCTGAGGTAGCACCTGGGTGAGGGCCTGCTTAATAAAAGCACTCACTCAGCCTTGGGTCTTTGTTGGCTGACAACTGTCCATTCTGGGTGTGTGTGCTGGGCTTCTGGGGCCCTTGCCTTGCTTCCTGGAATGCTGTCTGACCGGCTGTGGAACAAGCTCTGTGGTTCGTGGACTCTATTTGCTGTTTTGCCTGGCTGTGCAGTAACAGCCAGGGATATCTTTGCTGCAAAAGTCTCTTTGATTTATTGCCTGTCTGCCTTAGCTGGCTCTTGGCTGCCTGCCATGCCTTGGTGCTGACAGGAAATGTGTCTGCAGGCTATGCCATACTTGGGGAAAACAATGTGATTTAGGAGCGGGACAAAGCCTTGGAAAGATCAGAATTTAGCATGATTAAGTCAAGTCCAAATTGATAGAGAATTAGCCGGTATGCAAATGCTCAGTGCTTGGCAGTTGAGTATTTGGCTCGCCAGGTTGCCTACTCGGGGCAGGGAGTTCTTTGTAAACAGGGTGCATACATAATGAAGGTGTTTGCAGAGAGGTCTCCTAAAGCAAGGATCTGACTGTTTCTGGCCTGCCTGGGCGGAGAATGGAATGTTCAGCAATTAGTGGCTGAGCCTAGTTCTGTGCTTGTCTGGGGGCCTCACAAACACATGGAGAGGGGTGGTAGAAGAGAGCCAAATTATTGATATCAAAATGATATCTTTATGCTATCTCCAAGTAGGCCTAAACTGCAGTAACAGTAGTGTCAGTGTCAGACATGGATGCCAGAGAAGGAAGCAGCTTATTTTGTCAGTGCCTAGCTTTTGGGGTTGATGAAAAGAAAAGCCACTCCTCCCATAATTACCTTGGCTTAGCATTAACTTATAGGAGCCAGGCATTGATAAAACAGGCTGCTCTATAAAGTGCTGAACTCTAATTGGAGATGTGCACCCTGGTGGGGTGTGGTAGTGGTGGCAGGGCGTGTCATTCTCCTACAACTCTGTAAGAAGTTGACCATACATACGGGAGACAATGGAGACATTCATTTTGCTTAGGTCATTTCTGCACTAGCCTGTTATAGCATGATGATTCCACCAATTGGCCCCTCCCGAAACTGCAAACCCCAGGATTCCAGAGGATGTTGAAAGTGGAATCACCGCACTATAACAGGCTAGTGCGGAAATGGCCATAGTTAGTTATTATATTTCATTTCTCTCTGTTCTGCAAGGTGGCCAAACTAGTGTACATGGTTTTTTCTCCCACTCCTAAAACATTTTCAGAACAGCCCTATGAGGTAGGTGAGTCTAAGAGACAGTTACAGGCCCAGGCACCACTCCTCTCTCATCTTCACACAAACACCTACTATGCTCCCAAGACCAGATGCTATGTGTTTGAGCTGCTGACTGTTACTTGTTATTTTTTCTGTTCTCTTGCTCTTTACAGGTTGCTTTCAGAGTTACACAATCCACCTTGTAGACCAGATGGGTCACCCCTCAGACCAGAACACTTCCAGCTATTTCTCCGTTAAGTTGTTAATCTATTTGTTCCAGGGAGCCTTCTGTATCCTGGCAAGCTCCCTGACAGGCAGTTTTGCAGCAGGTGATGAAGTTCCTTATTTCGAGCTGGTGCTATAAGAGGCCCTGTGCTTGCTGTTAGCTATCTGTTGAGCTACTGTCTCAGGAGCAGGAGCCTTGTTGAAATAACTTGTTGGCACCCCCATGTATGTCTGTCCCTTTTGAGATCCCCTCTTTTGTGGATGCTAATCAATAAAGACTATGATTTTGCCATGTGTGTTGTTTCTTGGTTGATAGCCTTTGAAAGATAAAGATCCCTTTTCCCCACTGTGGTATGAGATTGATTCAGCTGACCTTGGAACAAAGATCTGAAGGGAATGGACAAGGAACCTGATGGACTCAGGTGCAGTGGGTCCCTCCTTTCTCTGCTCACTCAGGTTACTTTCTGCTTACAGTAAGGAGAAGACTTCCAAGAGTGCACAAGTAGGATGGTTACTGCTGCTATCAGAAGCAGCAGTCTATCAGTTGTAGGGGGAGGAAGGAAGGAGAAGAGACAGAACTGATGATGGGACTGGGGCTGGGATTCTACCCATCAGGGCTGTCTTCCTGGTAAAAACAGATGGAGAGTGGATTGACCATATTGGGTGGGGGCCAGAGGAGTGTGAAAGGAAGAGTTGGGTAAACTTGGTTGGTGCCAGCCATTCACAGCTCAGGGAATGCTGTGAAGGGGGGCCGATGGAGGAGAAAGGATGCAAAACTGAGGCTTATCTCTGATCGAAGGTGGATGGGGAAAGATGACCTAGAGACAGGGAAAAGCTGTAATAGAGATAGTACATGATAGCCATGTTTAAATATTTGAAGGGATGTTGCACGGAGAATAGAACAAGTTTATTTCTGCTACTCCAGAGACTAGGACATGGAGCAATGGATTCAAACAACAGGAAAAGAGATTCCACCTAAACCTTAGGAAAAACTTCCTGATAGTAAAAGCTGTTTGAATATCTTACCTTGGAGTGTGGCAGACTCTCCTTGCTTGGAGGTTTTTAAACAGAGGCTGGATGGTTATCTGTCAGGAATGCGTTGATTTTGTGCTCCTGCATGGCAAGGGGGTTGGACTCAATGGCCCTTGTGGTCTCTTCCAACTCTATGATTCTATGATGTGTTCCTTTCTTTTGCCAGGCAGGGGAGGGAAACGTGGTCATTCATATCTGTGCCTTCCACTGGGAATGGTGGAGAAGAAGGTGCTGGGAAGTACAGTGGGAGGAGTGGGGGAATGCCTGTGTGGGTAGCCCTTTCTTCTTTGCCCAAGGGCTTCAGGCAGAGGAAAAGCTTTGATGGTTGTTCACTCTCCTGCTGCTCCCTGAGAACTGTTTGTATATACCTCTACTAGCCTCTAATCTTTAATACAGATTGGCCAAGATTTTGTAAGAACCTCCTATTTGGTTTGTATGTAAAGACTCCTTTTTACCACAAAAAAGAATTCTGAAACTTTGTTTTTGACCCCATGCATTTTTACTCCTGAAACTACATTAGAAAATTTTCCTTTAGAGGTGGTATTTTCTTTTAAATGAGAGCTGCTGGAACTGGTTCTTCTTTACAACTTCTGTGTCTCTTGGACAAGGTTCAGTAATACATTACACTGGTCTGCTTGGAAAGCTTATTCTGTCATTGCTCCCAAAGGGCATTTAAAACGTCTATGATAGTACCTCCCATGAAGCAACAAGCAGAGACCATCTAGAATGCCTTTCAGGAGATGCAGAAAGCAGGAGTACACAATAACAAAAGTTTCCTTTCTCCCTGTGGCCCTCAGAGCGCGTTCAGGACTGGCCCTGCCTGCTGTTTCAGAGAAGATGCTGTCTGGGCAGTAAGAGACACAAGCCCTGTTGTGGAATTACTTCTGAACAAGGACTATCAAGGCGTGTGAGTCTGTGCACATTAGCCCTGCTCCCTGTGTTCCAACCTGTGCCAGCCACCACCCTTAAGCAGAGCTCAGAAGAATTATCTTTCTTGACTGCAACTCTCAGTGCCTTTAAGCCAGTCTAGCAGTGGGCTTCTGTGAGCTGTAGTCTAAAAATTCAAAAAATTAGAAATTGCCAAGTGTTGTCCCCAAACCCCTGAAGCTTCATTTATTTAAGTGAACACAAGCAGATGTCTGCTTCAGACTTCTCTGCTTCAATTGAGGAGGCCAGACTCTGAGGGGGCAGGTCTAGGGATGATGGGGTGGGCTTAGCATACACAGTACCGGGCTGCTTCCATAGATATACCCTGTTTGTCATAAGCACCTGAGAAAGACTATAGAGAATAGGACTTGGCACAAGAAGCCACCTTTTCCCCCTTTGATCTGTCTTTCATGGCTTGTTGACAGCATTAATTTTGCTAATGATTTGAAACATGGTATCCATGGAGAACTAGAGCTGAAAAGCAATACAAATCAACAGATACCTGTAGCCAAGGGTTTGTTTGGTGGTTTCTAATCATTATGTGGATGTCAGGCTTTCTTTTGTCTCAGGATCTTCTGTTCAACTTTTGGGAGGAGAGAACAGAGATTGGAAAGCTACTTTTAAAAAGTAATTCATTTTGTGAAATTCATTTCAAAGCCCAGAAAGGAATTTTGTTGCTATTAATGTTACAAAAAACTTTTAGTATCGCATTGTCTTACTTGTTACTTTACTGTTTATTTTTTTTAAATCGATTGATAAGAGGATCAAATGAAAGTTAAAGAATGCTGTTTAAAATGCCTCTAAAGCACATTAAAAGGCTCTTAAAAGTAATTAGATGATGTTGATGTAATAATACTTCCTTATTACCCAAAAATTCATTCTTGTGGGTAAATCCATCAGTTGTAATTAGTGCCTTCTTAAAAAGGAATGCCTAACTGTTCCGCACATGTAACTTCACTCTTGAATGTGTCATCCTGCTGGGCAGTTTAACATATTTTTTCACGCACCAGGCCATGCCATCTGAAGCAAAAGGAGTTAAGTTCACTCTTCACCTTCTTTCCATCTTTTGATCCTCTAGCAGAAGTGAACCTATGTTCCTGCATTCCCATTATTTTTGCAAATGTGGAATTGGGAGCATGTGTTTATCGATAATATTTAGTTTCACTTTTAAATTTACTTGGAAACTGAGAGTATATGTAGTCCCCGATAAATTGTTTTAAAAGTATAGAACACATAGATTATATAAAAATACATAATAATGTCTCAGTTGAATAAGTGCATGTGATTTAAAATCTTAAATGTTTCATCTGGTCTACACAATCCTTTTGAGAACATCAGGTGCTTCTGGCCAGCTCAGATAGGTCAACAAATGCAATTAGCTTGAAGTAAGCCTTGACCTCTGATGTACTTATTTCTAAGGGAATACGTGTAAGGCTGCACTGTTAAGTATCTCAGTAAAATACAGATAAATGATATGGATTAAAGGATACTTAGCTATCATATGCTCACTGAAAGTGAATATTCTTGTTTCCTGAAAACCTTAGTAGGGCTGCTGAGCTTCACAAGGGACGGAAGCTCTGAACAGCTCTTCAGAGAAACCAAGGCAGATTCTGTCAGAAGGCAGGGTGAAATGGCTTCCTCAGTCTGCAGATGTTGGATATCAAATGTGTAGGCATTGTTACATTTTTTTACTTCGAGGGATAGTGAGAGATGCTTATGGTTCTTTTTTTTTTTTCTCTTTTGGACCAAAATAACTTGTTTAGCTCTGGATATTTTTTCATTTGCCTTGACCTGCAGCTAGAGAACATAACTTGGTGCTCTGTCTCAGATAGCAAAATATCTTGGAAACAAATTATTGTAAGGGAGGGAGTGGGGAGTAGGGGGAATGGAAGGTACTTCTTCAGTTTGCCCCATTTCCATGCTCACATGATATTTCCTGGATCCCCTCACCCCACATAAACTACAGGGCAAAGAAAAATAATTGCAATTGCACAGGCCAAGCTGGTACACGTAGCAACAAATTGTACAGATGTGATGATATTAATAATAATTAATAATATGTTATTATTTCTTCACTTGGGTAACTCCTTTGAGTAGTCCATCTAGTTGTGCAGACAGCCCTGAGTAAAACTGTAAGGGGTAAATTGGTACCCATTAAATTCCTCAAGATAAAACCCTACAGGCTCTCTCTTTTACTCCCATGGTCAGGCTGCTTCACTTGGCAGCCGCTGGAGTAATTGTCAAGGAATCCAAATTCCTTTCCAGGCCTCCCCAGCAGCAGTCCTCTCGTGCTGGCTAAAAAATCTTTACATGGGCTTTCAACTTCTCCATATTGTTTTCCTTGAAATGTGTTGATTTTATGGTGGATGTCAAAAACAATTGACCAATAATACTACCAAGAAAGATAAAAACATATGCAACATAGGCCATTTCCGCACTAGCCTGTTATAATGCTATTATTCCACTTTCAACATCCTCAAAGACCCCTCTCTAAACTGTAAACCCTAGGATTCTATAGGATGTTGAAAGTGGAATAACAGCAGTATAACAGGCTAGTGTGGAAATGGCCATAGAGAGGCCCTCCCCTACTTCTAGACCACTAGACTCTGGTAGTTTGTAACTCCTCCATAAGCTCTGCATCCTAGACCTTTATGTATTGAACACAAAGGTCTGAACAGGGCTTTATAAATGCAGTTGAGTCAGGTAAACGCAGTTGAGTCAGCATAGTGTAGTGGTTTGAGCATTGGACTACGAACCTGGAGGCCAGGATCGGATTCCTTGCTTGGCCGTGGAAACCCACTGGGTGACCTTGGGTGTGTCCCATGCTCTCAGCTCCAGAAAATCCCATGAGAGGTTCACCTTAAGGTCACCATAAGTTGGAAACAACATGAAAGCACACAACAACAAATGTAGTTACAGAACTCTGTGACCAGGATCCCATATAAGGCAGGAATCTAGTTCAAAGAAAGTTCTATAAAACCATTCAAACAAATGTAGTTATATAGACCTTGACATATCTTGATGCTCAGCGTATGAAGATCTAGGATGCTGCAAGGCACATGGTGATGTTCAGGCTTAGAGCTTGGGTGCACACTCATGTCATGTACTTCAGTTTAGCCCTGAACATGAGAAGGACTCTTTTCTCTTTTTCTGGGCAGAATCTCTCTGCTTATTCACTGGTGCATGGAATGACTTTTGAACACACTTAGAGTGATCCATTATGTTCTTACTTCATATGAGCTTGGTTCAAGCCTTGGCATAAGAGAATGATGCCAGAGTAGAGCCTTGGCACAAATTAAACATTGAGTTTGATTGTTAATGAGGAAGAAAGTAATTTTCTCTTTAAATCAGATGCTTAAAGGGATAGCAACAGGCAAATATTTTAAAATACCACATACACACATAGCTTTATTCCATAAATAGTATTTATTACATACATAAATACATAAATTATTACATGCAGAGCTTCATTGCATTCATATACCACCCTCTATAGTTACAAAATAAGGATAACAGAAATAGGCACGTAGTTTGAGTCCAAAAAAATTTCAGTGTATATGTATACAACAATAGAACCAAAATTCCCTGCAATAAGCATCCATTACAGCTGATTTAGTACTGCTAAAATTACTGCAAAGGTTTAACAAGTTGATTCCTAGTAGAAGATGTCTGAACAAAAAAAATTGACACTTCAAAATTATTTTTAATGGACTGAAAGAAGAGGAATGGAATCAAAATGATTGGATCTATTGAAAAATCTGCTAAAATCTTCATAAAAATTTTTTAAAAAAGAAAAATCTACTAAAATTGAAGTAGTAGATAAAGTTCAGGTGTCCTTGCAGTACTGGCAGTAAATATACATGTGCATAACCTCCAACTGTCCTGTTTTAGCAGGAATGGTCCCAATTCTCTGTTGTCCTGCATTTTCATCTACTTTTAAAATGTCTCTTGCTTGTCTCTCCCTGGGATTTCTCTTCCACTTTCCCCCTTTGTCCTCAGCTTACTCCATTTGCTGCAAATTGATTTCGAAGTGCAGTAGTAGTTTGCACCTGATTAACTCAGCAGAGAGGAGAGGAGAATTTCGCACGGGCTTTCTCTCGCGGAATAGCCCCGTGAGCCTCGCGGGAGTGGGAGCGTCGCTCTGCACGACGCACTCCCACTTCCGCGGCACTCACGGAGCTGAAGCGGCGCGAGCGTGGTTTTTTTTATTTTCGGCTTGAAGCGAAAATAAACAGTGCTCGCGCAAGGCTCCCAGCAGCGTCCCGCACTTACCGGAGTGCAGAGTGCCGTCGCATGCGGGCCTGTCGCGCTTCCTCCCCGCTTCCGGCCCCTGCGGCGCCTACAGCTCCCAGGGGGCGCTGCGGAAGCTGGGGGCATGGCTGAAGAGCGCCCGTCGCGCAAGAAGACTCCACGTGCAGTGAGGAGGCGGGGGAAGCGGCGGCGTTTTGGGAGAGGGTTCTTGCGTGAGCCGCCCTCCTCCATCGCGCAAGCGCCGGCGCTGTGAAAGGGGCCTAAATCCTTCTCAGTAAGCTCAGGGAAAAGCAAATTGCGGCAGCCTCTCCTGGCTTGTGTGTTATTTTTCATTAATAACTTCTGCAGTCTTGACCACACTGTGATGTTACTTTGTCACATGTGTCCTGTTTTTCTCTTGTGAAATATTGGAAGGTAGATACATGTCCATCCCTTTTAAACTTGACAGGAGCAGAGATGCTGGGAGTAAGGGCTACATGAATATTTCCTGTTTGAGAGAAGTAATAGTAATCATTGCAATTATCTAAGTTGAATTCTCTACCGATGTGGGCAACTGTTGAAGATCTTGCAGGGCTGAACCACTCAGTAGTCTTGTAGGGAAAAATGGAATGTTTGCTCCAGATACTCCCAAACACTCTTTAGGGGCATGGAAGGCAGTTCTGACACCCACCCACCCCTTTTAGGATTAAGAGAGGCCTTTTTACAACAACAAAAATTGCATTTTGTTTACTTCCTGTTTTAAAAAAGTTGTCCTTTTGGACTAAAATGGCCCATGGCCACCCAAAACTGTGGTGAAAGTAACCAGTACCTAGAAGAGTCACAGAATGGTGCTGGGGGGCTGGAAGCAGCTCATGCGTTGTGCTTTATTTAGAATTATTAACAGTATTTATGGGGGCTCTAGGGGATAAAGATAATGGGGCAGGGGTTTTTGTTGTTGCTGCTGTCATTCCAAGCTGTCAGGTAGCCTGAAATTCATGCAAAAATAAAAATCCAATTCTCCTAAAATTGTCAGTCCAGAAGGATGCTTTTAAAGTTTCTGTTCCTTTGACAAAATTAGTAGGGTTTTTAAAAGCTTTTTTATCCTGAAACTTGATCATTCCACTATGACATTTTTATTAAGTGGGTTATTTTTAAAGCTGTTTGTGAATACAGGAGGGAAGGGAATGGAAGAAAAGAAGAAATCTAAGAATAAGTTATTGGACATCATTTCCTAACCCTCTGTTGGAAAGGTTTTCTGAGACAATTCCATGTATTATCTGCTTATCCATGCCATCAATAATATCTAAAGGAAATATAGATATTTCAGAAGCTACCAGAAGAGGGCAGAAGCTGAATGAGTCTTATAATTCAGCTAATTTAGCATGCTGCTTTAAATGAAGGCAAAGATTCAGAGGAGTGCTATGGAAGATCAACCAGATCCCTCATCCAGTAATAAATTTTTCTGAACTTCAGATTACCATGTCCAATGGCAGATTTTTGTGATAGTTTGATTAAGAATAGTCTCATTTATTGTGATGTCACTAGTGCTGTGATTTTTGTTGAGGTTAACTTTCTTGCTCTTGCCATTGTATTCCCTATTTGAAAGTCTGGGAGGTGAGATAGTTGATACAATTGGAATGTGGTTTGAGTGTTGGACTACGACACTGGGGGACCAAGAATCGAATCTCTACTGCACCAAGGAAACTAGTGGGTGGCCTTGGGTGAATCACACTCTCTCAACCACAGAAGAAGGAAAAGGCAAACACCCTCTGAACAAATTCTGCCAAGAAAATCCCATGATATAACCTATATAACCTTAGGGTTACCGTAAGTCAGAAATGACTTGAAAGCCCACTACAACAACGGTTATGGTTTTATATCCCTGTATTCAATAACTGATGTCCTCCTTTTGTGTCTGGTCAGCCACACTGCTTTGGTTTCATACAAAACAGATTCGTAACAATACAAACTGATTGGGTACAATAGTTTTGCAAGAGGCATTTTAAATAAAACAACATGAAATATTTGGAACAGAAAATCATTTTAAAATTCCTCCAATTATGTTGTTAGAAACTAATTGTTACACATAGCACGAAATACCTGATTTTTCTCTAGTCAGACCTAAATAAACATCCTGAAACACTTTTTTAGATCTATGAATGGGCTAACTATTTACTTCAGTGCCCATTTACGTAGTGGTTACCATTGTTAATTACTGCAAAGGACCCTTGACTCACCTCATCAAGGAGGCTTTAAAATGTAAAAACCCAATGTCATGGCAAAAAAAATGGATCGTTGGAGGTAGAAATTGATAAATTTGAATCCTGTGTAGCATTCTGATGCATAAATATTCAGAATACCAAGCTACAGGATCAGTGCCAGCAGAAATTTTTTGTAGGACTATGCATTATGCTAAAAGATTACCTTTTGATGCTTGAAAAGAAATGCTGATTAAAATTGGAGGGGGGATGATAAAACCTTTTGACCAGAGCAAGCATGAAGATGACAAAGTAATTACAGTTGGCCTCCTCCCTCACTTCAAGGCTGCATAAGGTTGAGCCAGATTTATTTGGTGGCTGCTCTGCACCAATCACACACTCCGTCCATTTTAGCACAGGGGCAGTCATAACCTCTTTTTGATTTATGGCTACTCTGCACTTGCTGATGGAGATGCTGGGCAATTATGTGCCCCTGGTGGCCCCTTTCTGTAGCCAGCATGTCATGATGACCCCAGGCCACTGTCCCTTCACTTTGTGACTGTTGTTGGTCTTATGCCACACTCTTTATTCTGGGACCAGTTATTCAATTATTTTGTTCGCGTTCTCAGTTCTGGCCTTGTATGTATGGATGTAGGGGATGTATGCGAAACCTCAGGCTGCCAGTGCTATGCAAAGCCTCATTAAAATTCCTTTTGGCCCACCAACATACCGTTAAAGCATATGCATGCTGCATAAAATTTCATTTGAAACACATGGATTCTGCTTGAATAAGTGGAAGGACTTTATTGGTACTTGTGAAGTCATTACCAGTAATGCTGTTTAACAGGAAGGTGATAGATGGTTCACTCTGGCAAAGTCCCAGCAAGGTTAGAACTATATTGGCTATTCTGGCCCATGTTGATCACTGGGGAGCATCAAATCAGTATGATTCATCTATTGATTGCAGATGATCAGCACTTCATTCCAGAGCACTGAATTTTAAATGGCTAGGCTTGGACATGCCAGACATCTATGCCTTGTTTGGTGGAACTTACCTTTGTATCTATTCCACCCCTTTGAATTTTTCATTATCATAAATAGTTAATACAAGTGTCTAAACAGAATGTTGGAGTGTGAAGTGTTCCCATTCAGGGTTCTAGCCAGCCAATTATGCTAACTACTGAGGCATCACTTCTATTTCTATTCCTCTCCCTTTCATTCTTCTCACCAGCCATCATTCTGTGGCCACTGAGCATGTTCAGCTTTCTCTGGGTTGTTCTCCTATTATTAATTCTCCCTTAAATTTTATTCACCTGAGAGTTCCTCTGAGCCTACTGTTGTCTCCTTGTGTATAGGTTCTCTTTTGCCTGCATAAGAATCCAGAGTCAGAGAATGGAACTTGCTGCTAGTATATGTGATTTTAATTGGCAATTTCCATGGCTTATTCTCTCCAGTGATACATGTTATATATGTTTCAAGGCCAGGGTAGAGAGAGAACTTGCAGAAGTACTGTAGGAACAGGAGGCAAAAGTGAAATGTACTAAGGAGAGGTTGTGTATTAAATTGCTCTATTTTGTTCTTGAAATCTGTGCCCAGTAATAGTGATGACAGGAATGCTCTCTTGTAAATGCCTGATATAGGATTTAATTTTGTGCTTACATAGATTTTGCAAAACATAGCTTTTCACCTCTTATAGATGTTTTTCTTTTCAAAGATGAATAATTACTTTCATCCCTAAACACCATTCAGTGAAATTGTGTATGGATCAAAGAGAAACAGCTGGGATTAACATGTGGATACTTGTGGCTGTGATGAGTAGTTGTATCGACCACATTTACCAACTCCTGCATTTCATCAGAGACTAGAACACAAACCAGTGGGTTCAAATTATAAGAAAATAGGTTCCACCTAAACATTAGGAAGACATTTTTTAGTGTAAGAGCTGTTTGAGTGGACTAGATTGTAAGAGTGGACTAGATTGTGGTAGATAGATGGACTTTCTAAGAGAGATGGCTCTTTCTAAGGAGATCTTTAAACAGAGGTCGGATGGGCATCTTTCAGGACTAATTTAGTTGTGTGTTCTTGCATGGCAAAGTCTTGGATTGGATTGGATTGGATGGCCCTGGTGCTCCCTTTCAAGATTCTGTGGTTCACCCAGATCCTCCTCCCGCCCCCATGGAGCCTGCCAGCTGCCCACTTCCACCTTCAAGTAGCTTCTGCAGGGATATGGCAATTAGTGATGGCAGAGGTGCTCCTGCTCAGCTATTTACAAGTTGCATATTAATTTAAATGTCACAGTTCCATCTTAATGAAATCCTGGGAATTGTAGTTCCCCTCCCCTGAACTATATCACTGGCAATCTCTAAGTACCTCACCAAACTAACCACAAAACCTAGATTTTTGCAAGACAGAAACTTGACAGTTAAAGTGGGATTAGGCTGCCATAATGGAGCTATATAGATTCTGTCTCTTACTTGTTACTTTAGCATCCCCACCCCCTTCTGAGGAGCTTAATTTTACATGAAGTAGGTTTGGGTTATAGGATGCATAATGTGCCTCAGATCATCTAATGTGTTTTACTGATGACATAGCCTCTGGCATTTCACAGATGAAAATGTGGCCACATGGTCAAGATGGCAAAAATTATTAATGAGGAAGAACAGACAAGCTAGGAGAGGCTGCAGCAGTTTGCTTTTACCTGAGTCTACTGGGGAAAGCAAGATTCCACCCTCTCCTCTCCTTCCTGTTAAGTTAATTGAGCTCAAATTACTTTAGCATTTCAAACTCAGTTTGCAGCAATTGAACTAAGCTAAGGACAAGGGGGGGAATTAGAGGAGGAGAAAGAAATGGAGGCATTTTAAAAACAGCTGAAGAAGTGGGACTATTAACTGGGACTGTCCCTTCCAAATGGCAATAGAAGATGTACAATGAACAAAATGTTGAAAAAGCAGAGAGGATGGGGGGGGAGTTTCATTTTTTTAAAATGGTCCCAATCAAAACTTGAGCATTTATTTGTCTATGTTCCATTGTGCCATAGAACCATATATGCTCTTACCTTCTCATAGTCCATTTTCTTCTGGTTTAGATTTTTCTTTTGCATATTCCAGAACCTCAAAGAGTGGGTTATGATATGATATACTATTGTTTGGGGAAAGCTTTGAAAGCCCTGATGTGTATATGAGCCTCTGGTGTTGTAGGAGAGGTTTTTGGTTTATTTTGTTTTTCAAAGAAGAATTTTCAGCCCATGCCTTCTGGCTTGTTTCAGTTACTGGCTCAGTGAAAAGAGACCCTGCAATACTCCTCCTGTTTATTTGTGGGGTCTGGGTTGACAATTTCCCAAGCAAAAAGTTCAGATTAGATGGAATTGTTTATTTAAAGAGCAAATTGAACAGAGAACAGAACATGGATCAAAGAGTCAACATTCCTAAGAGGAAAGAGCAGCACACTGACAAGACGGAGTTAACAATATACAGCTGTACATCTGTGATCTTACTTCCCCCTCTTAGGACTTCTCCCTAGGACATGTATGGGTACATGAGAAAAATGAATAATAGTGGGAAAAGTCTCCCATTCTTCTCTCTCTCATGGGTGTGAAAGAGCACGCAAGCAAGGAGGATACACTTGTCTCTTCAGAGCTGAGTGCAGCCCACTTTGGGGATGGGACTTGGTCAGGGCTGTGCTCCTTGTCCCTGCCTGGCCAGTGGGAGAAAGTTTGGGGGCAGGCTGGAGGGCGGTGGTTGCTTCATCTGACAGGAGCCAGAGTGGGAGGATAGTAGTGGAAGCTCTGAGGGGACAAAGCTCCAAGTGTGAGCAGTGCCCAAATCTAACCACTGGCCAAGTGATGGAGAGCCGAGCGAAGAGTGATGCAGGCCAGGCGGCTTCTTGCAGCAGGTTCCCAGAGATGCAAAGCAGGCTGCTCCACCTCTTCAGACCCCAGCCATTGGTCTCTTTCTTGGTCCTGGAGGGTGGAAATCTGTACAACCTGCCTCAGTGTAGCCAAGATTATGTTGGCAAGTGTGTTTTGTGTGTGTGCCTGAGAAAGAAAGAGAGAGAGATGGCTTGGTCCATGTCTTTTTGTTGTTGTTGTTATCTTCAGAAATCTATGTTTTCTTTATGTGTAGTGTGGATGGGGTTGGTTGGTGACAGCCTTTCCTCCCAGTACAGGAAGAAAGCAGTGGGGGTAGGGAAAGAAAGTTGGAGAGAAGGGCTTGTGGTGGAAACATTAAACAGTAGGCAATTGCATCTTTCATCCTTCTCTGGCCTTGGTGCTCTTAGCCAGAGCGGGAAAACGAGAAACATAGCCAGTAAGACTCTCTCGAGGGATCTAAGATGGGGCAGCTCATGCTAGGGGGGTGCAGGAGGATCAGTAAATGGGAGCTGTACCTGCTTTTTGCAATAGAGTGCATTAAGACAATTGAGAACTGAACTATTAGCAGTGAACACCTCACCCCGTCCTGTGAGCAGCGTTCAATGACTGAGTTCTTCTGGGTCTTCTCTACCTTTCTTCTCTTTGTCATTGTTTTCAGTTTTACATTAATTTTTCCATTTGTGTATTATCAGATGTGGGTCAATGGTTGAAAACCAGCGCAGTAAAAATAGGTGAAAAATAAACTGGATAGTGACCAATCACCAATAATTTCTCAGGACATGTCTAACACTTTAGTGCAAAACAATAATAATAACTAATTAATGTGATGTTTTTAAGTGTAATCTGTGATATATTTTCTTGAATTCATTGTGTCTTTTGAGTTTTAAATGTAAATATATATGCACTGTCTGTTCACCTTAATATTTCATTGCTTTTTAATCCCATTATTTGAGCTGTTTATTTATGGTTACAACACATAAATTTGAACTAACGGCAACTATATTAATTACAAATATGTTGCTAATATGAGGGCTAAAATGTATGGAAATGGGCTGCCAAGGGGCACACAAGTGAAAAAAGGTTGGGAAACATTGTATTATGCTAAAATCTCTATAACAACTGGCTATTACTGCTGTGTAGGCCTGCTTATTCCAGTAATGGGGAGGGGGAGAGCTTCTTCTTGTGAATACTTGTTTTGTTCATATGTACCCTCAATTCCATAATTAACTCAAACTTTCCACTCCATTAGTGATCTCTGTGGTTAAATGTCCATTTGCATCATCAGTTCTTTATTGCTATTTTGGTTCTTTTGTAGCCTGACATGACCATAAGTCTCCTCTGCCAGTTTATATAACATTTGGACTTGATAGCAAGCTTAGCCCAGTTCTTGTCCTCTACGTAAAGCATTTACTGGTGCTTGGGTGGGTCATATAACCTGAACTATCTGTCGTATCCTTGTCCTTAAATGCACCGAGCTACCCATGTATTTGCTTGTGCGTCTATGTGCTCAGCCATAACTCATAATCCTGAAACCAAATGAAAACAGGATCCAAAAATCTCGCAACTTGACTTTTGCTTTATTATGGTATGGAAGAGTAATTGAAGAAAAATGTGGAGCAATGAGAATCAGTGACTTGAAAGTTCAAATATCAGTTTACTTTCCTATCACTACAAATTTTTATGCATTTAATGCTTTCCTTAATGTGTTGTATATAAGGTGCCTTACAATATAGTTGTGCTTACCAAGGGCAAATCTGTAGTATATGCACTGAATATGTATGTATCCTTTACTTTTCTATCTATACTTTTTAGTTATTTATACAATGCCATCTAGGATATTATAAACAGAGGGAAAAAACCAATCCTTTCAGAAATTTGTTGCATAGTTATTTACACTGTTTTATTAACAGATACATAGAAATTATAAAAACTGATACTAAGGCTAGAAAATATCAAGGATGCCTGTTTATCCACATATATGCTAGTTAGAAACTAGTATGAACATTTTTGAGCCTTGATTTCAAGATTTGATGTCATTGTAATAAATTAATGGTGCAGATGCAAGGATTGCAATCAAGGAAAACTACCAATAGTAATTATTTCAAAACTGTCTCCATCTATTTAAAAATTGATCTTGCTGGAATCAGTGTGCTTCCTTCTATCAGACAGGAGGATCAGATTTATTCTTTCCTCTGTGTCCTTCATGACTACATCATCTCCCCCATTATATAAACAAACTTTGTAGATCTAATAGCAAGATGAAATATGATTCCCACAGCATTATTTGAGCAGAATTGAGGAGAAGGTTGCAATTAAAGCTGCATGTAAGCTGAATTAAAGATTTGTCACATTACTTCTGGAGGTGTGTTCATTGTTTTGAACTAGATCCTGTACCTTTCTCTTCGCATTGATGATAATTTTATTAAATACAGTTCCCCTCTGTCACAGTTTGGAAATGTCTATTTTGATCTAAGTGAGTAAATGTCGGTTAACAAACTAACTGATAATGTTGTCAGTTTCTTGCTGTTGGAGGTCTCCGGTGTTGGTTAGTATTATTTATTTGCTAGCATTATTTATTTCTTTAAAATATATTATATGGTGATTTCGTCCTCTAAGCCAAAGCAGCAATCAGATCATGCTTTGTAAAATGGGCAGTAATAAGTGGCTGCTGAACTGCAGGAAGGTGCTACCTTGATGTGTTTTAAAAGTACTCAGGGAATGCTTGCTTTACCCATGAAACACTTAAGTTTACTTTTTTCATTTACTTTTTTCCTAAAAAGCCAAAAAGTCATACTCTACCACCCATTGGTGTAGCAAAAAGTGTTTGCAAATCCAGCAGGTTTGGAGTTCAAAACATGTGCAGGCGCCGAGCCTTAAAAGATGCTTGCATGATTTTCAGAAATAAAACCTGGCTACGTAATAACGGTCACCTCCTGCGGTCACTGAAAGTTGATGGATCTTATAGGCATGCTTAAATAAAAGGCAAGTACAGAGGTTGTTTGCACTATTTAAGTTGATTCACCTACTATATCCACTAGATGTCAGCAAAGAACACAAATGTGCTGCTTGATTTCCCCACCTCTCCTGTACCTAGTATTTCAGTGGCATGATGTAATGGTTGAGGTGAACAATGGCATGTGTTCCAGCTATTCTTTGACACTGTTCATTGTAGAGGCAGATTTTCTAGACTCTGAGGACACTGTAGATGTTGTCCTCATACTTTTTCTTAGGAAAAGCTTGATGACTGAGCATCTTCTTTTGAAGATCAGGATAACTAAACCATTTTCACACTTCAACTAAACCAGCATTGTTTAATATTAGCTCCCACCATAAGTGTAAAAATATTTCTTTTGAATTGACCTCAGGTTTATAAGAAGGTGCTACAAAAAGCACTAGGGAGGAGATGGCATTAGGAATGTTAGAATAATTTAGCATATGTGTCTATTGGACACTTTGTTTTCTAAAAAGCTCTTTGTGGGTTGCATGGACCCCAGACCAGAGGGGTCAGGGGAGCTTGAGCCCCACCCCAAGACTAGGTTGGAGGATCTGATCCCTGCAAATGCTCAGGCAGATTGAACAACCAAGATTTCTGTATAGTTGATCCTCAGTAATTATCAGTGAGAACTGTCCTATATCATCAAACACATACATACCCCATCTCCATTATGAACCTAAGTGTTGTAGCTAAACCTCCCCATAAATAACAAAGGGTGAATGTAATTTATTCTGTGCACTCCTACTTGGGGGTAAACTTCATTGAACACATAGAGGGACTTCTATGTATACCGTGTGCTTTTAAGAGACTTCATATTTATGAATGGTTGAATGATAAATAAGTAGGATAAGTCACTTGTCCTTCTAACTGTTCCTGACATCTGATTCTCTGTACTTCAAGCTTGGCAGCTATGTGTGTTTTACATTTTCTTTCAGATCCTTGTGTGTGTTATCCTGTATTTTCTAATGTATTACCACAGCTTTTGTTTTTATAGTAATATAGTAAAGGGATGGGTGCAATAGGAGACCTTACAGCCACCACGGTATTCATCTTGTAGGGTCTTTAATATTTTTTTCCTTTTCTTGATATATTAAGGGTTTTTTAATTACTCAATTATTTAACTTTTCATTTATTATTTTGCCTTTGCTTTCATGGTAGCCAGATTGTTTTCTCCTTCAGTTGATTGTATTTCTTGTTTTAATGCAAGGCATGCTATGTTTTCATTGTTTGGCAGAAAAAGTTCATGAAAGTAGACAAAATTAATAATGACCTATCTGCCAGTCTTGAGCCTCTTTGTTGTGTTATTTTTGACTTGGGATGATTGTAAGATGAACCAATCATGAGGTTTTCTTGGCAAGATTTGTTCAGAGGATGTTTACCATTGCCTTCTTCTGAGGCTGAGGGAATCTCTCACCTTAATAATTCCAGGGCCTCTGGTGGGTTGCTCGTTATTTGCTATGAAGTATCGGCTTTGGGTACTACTTGCCACAGGCCTCAAAATCGTGAAGCAGTATTTGCCCAGTCCACTCCTGTTTTCTTCTTTTTTAAATTTTTTTGGGGAGGAGAGGCACAGTGGCAATTCTGTTAAGCCTGAAAAGGCTTTGCATCACCATATATTGATTTGTATAAGCTCTCTGACCATGCCTTTTCCCACCTACTTCTTATTTTCCAGATAACTGGTGTTATCCTTCTGGCTGTTGGTGTCTGGGGGAAGCTGACTTTAGGAACATACATCTCTCTTATTGCTGAAAACTCCACTAATGCCCCTTATGTTCTCATTGGGACGGGCACCACGATTATTGTCTTCGGATTGTTTGGGTGTTTTGCCACATGTCGTGGCAGCCCATGGATGCTGAAACTGGTGAGTATGTCAAATACCTTGGTGCTAGAATGCTGTAAATGGTTAAGGCAGGTAGATTCTTTGTTAAGCTTAAGCAGATGTTAACCAGGTTTCAAATATGCATGCTGAGGAGCGTGCGCACACGCACACGCACACACACAGAGCAAGAGAGCGTAATTACCTTATTAATATTCACTAAGTAGAAGTCCATATGGGAAGAATTTTGCACCTGGCACAAGGTCCTAGGTGTGATTTATAGAAACCATCTAATTATCTAGGGCTGAGCTTATGTGTTCAAACACACATAAACACATGCACAAGTTCTTTAGGATTTCAAAATGCCAAAATACCCTGCCTGTAGAAAAGTAATGTGTCAGAAAAAAAAGTCAAATTTAGTTTTTTCTAAGATTGTTTATAGCAGTGAGTCTTAATCTTTTCTTTACCGTGACCCCCCTTTAAATATGTTTTGTTGCCACGGACCACTAGGGCTTAGCTCAAGTTTTAAAACCCTGGTGCATGAAATATTTAAGGTTGCTCATTGAAGGTCTTCAAAATAGGAAAGAAGGGACAGACAAGTGGATGTACACACTCCTGTTACAATATTTTTTTTAAAAAAAGAACGATTCCAATATCAACAATGACAACTAAGAATCCAAGAGTAAATTTTCTGTGTTCACTAAAGCAAATCATATCTGCATTCAAACTGACAGCATGTTCTATAGTTTCAGGGCAGTGAAGTCTTGTCTTTTGCCTATCCTGTCTCCAGAATATTTTAACTAGAGATGCCTCAGGAAACAGTTGGGGTATTTTGCACAGATTCAGGTGAAGCACCTAGTTAGCATTCCCCTATGAATGCTGAAATCCTGTGTACCCTTCCTTGGAGCGAACATGATGATGCTTACTAGCAAGCGAGTATGCATAAGACTAGGACGCATGTGAGTGTTGTACTTTTTTGCTTCCAAAGCCCTAGATGGAGCTTCACACCAAAAAAAGCCTAGATTTTTTTTTTCTGTTTCTGTGCACATGCTACAAACAGAGGTTGGCACAAGATAAACTGGAAGTGACTGCTTGAGGGCTCCTGCAAAAGCTTTAGAACCGTTCAGGTCATTTCCACACTAGACTGTTATAGTGCTATTATTCCACTTTCAACATCCTTTGGAATCCTGGGGTTTGCAGTTTACGGAGCACTGTAACAGTCTAGTGTGGAAATGGCCTCAGAGTTGAAGCAGCAGTGCTTTAGCTCTCACTCATCCACTTTCCTCCTGTTACTACAATTCGCTTGTTGTTTCATGGGCCTAAAAAAGCACAGCAACAAGAAGAAAAGGAAGCAGAGTGAACCACTGTTGTCGAAAGAAGAGGATTGTTGTCCATGAGTTTCCACCAAGCTGGAGGTAGAGGAGCTAGTTTATTTGCCCTTATTCTCCACTTGTAGAAATCACTTGGTACAAGCAAGCTTTCTCAATAGCTAGCTGATGCAAGGAGGGGGGTGTGCGTGGATGTGCATGCACGTCGTTGAGCCTGTTGTGGTTAGCCTGAAGCAGCCACTGTTTGGCTATTACTGGGGAGGTGTTGGGGTCAGGCAATTGTGAGATAAGGTTGTTCCTTTCTTTCTGTTTGAACAGCAAAAGATCATAATATTTCTTCAAGTCTTCATGGACCCCCTGTTAAGAACATTGTCCACCCCCAGGGGCCCACAGACCACAGGTTAACGGCTAGTTTATGGTTAAGGAGATTTTTTATATTTTGTATTGAGTATGTGGAAGTATATAAGCCACATTACTGTTCTGCATCACATATATTTCCTTCTGAATCTTCTTGAAACAAAACCTTTTGTTTTAAAGAGCATTTTTGTGCACTTCAAGATTTTCATATGGTTGAAAAGTGGAAATTAGTTTCACATGTCTATAATGTGCAAACATTTGATTTTATTTTCTTAGAAACAAGTTAGAATTTACCTTTGTAGTGCTGGGTTAGAATCAAGAGAGAATTGTGGGGACTAAAGAGCAATGATGAACAGCAACTCAGTTAGGAAAGTTTTTCAAACTAATTTCGAATTTTACATGAATGGAGGGGAGACAACTATGTTGAACAACCAGCATTGGTAGTTCAACGTAGACTATAGGTAATAAATAACACTCAGGCCATTTTTGCATGGCGTCACAGCATTGCATCCCCACAGTAATGGGGAGGTGATGGCAGCAGTCGGTGGGTCGTGCTGTTTCACAACAACGTTGTGATCCCACAGGCAATGTGTCCCCACACATCATGATTGCAGGATATTTGCTTAACAGAGAAAAATTTGGTTAAGTGCCTGTGATCACACAATGCTCCCATCACCCTGGCCATGCAGAAGGAGCAGAAGTGCGATCACTCACTTCCTTCTCCAGCGCAGCATGGGAAAGAGGCTGGCTGCGCTGCATGTCACTCGCACTCGCTTCTGCAAGGAGCCAGCCAGGTTCAGAGAGGAGCATTCCCATCGCACTCCCTTCCTGATAAAGGTGCTGCTGGGATTGTGACAAGACATTGGCAGGACACAGTAAGGTGCACAAATGGCCTTGATAACCTACCATGAATTATGTAAAGTTTACTTTTGAGTAAATATGTGTACGATTGAAAAGTAAATGCTTCTCTGACTTAACATTAATGATATTTGTGTGCATGCTAAATGAGGCTAGTAGAAAACAGAAGATAAATGTTCAAATCAGAGGTTCACTTTTGACTAAATGTTCTGTTATGGGTAAGGGAGCCAAAAGAAAAACTGTACTTACTGTCATGAGAAAATGACAGTAGGATAGATATAGTAAAGGAGGAGGGGAAATAAGCTTCTGCTTAGATTTGTTTCCTTGGGTCAATGGAGTTTCTTAATTCATAAACAGCTTGGCTTTGGTCCTGTAATTCAGAGAGAAGAGAGGAACATTTGCATGCTGGCAGACTTTCCCTGGCAGCAAGTCTCAGCTAGCTTGCTTGAGCACATTGATAGTCAAACAAGCCATCTAAGAGCCAGCTGGCAGAGAAGACTCTGCAGAAAGCCCTGAGTGGCACATACATTGCTTCTGTGTGGCCCTGGAGAGTGCACTGATCTTGGGAAAGCCAGCTGCATTAATTCTAGTGGCAGTAGCTTCTGTGCTTGGGAAAATGGCTTAGTTATGAATTTACTCCATCCTAAATACAGATATACCTCAATTAACATAGTAGATGTATTCCTGGACTTTAGTTCTTTATCAGAAACTTTGGTTTCAGAGGTGAAAGTAATATGGAAAGAATAGGGATAGGTTCCTACACCACTACCACCACCACCAAAAAAGAAAAAGAAAAAAGAAAAAAAGAAGCAGATCAGCATATTCTTTGAGGGAAGTTCTATGAAAGCTAAAACTGTTAGGAATCAGCCTTCTTTTAGCACAGTAACAGAAAAAGCATTCTCTAATCTCTGTGTAACTTCCCTGAACTGAGACTGACTTTGAAAGCAAATCAAGGCAGGCAGTTTCAGGTTATAAACTTGAAAGGCTTACAATCACATATGCATTGGAGAGCCTAGATCCTAGCTAGCTAACAAAAAGATTAGGTAAGATAGTAGCTTCATTCTTAACTCACCATCTTTGTGGTGAAGAGACGAAGCACAGTGAGAGGGAAAGAAGTGGAAGCAAAAATGACAAAGTGAGCAAAGAGAGAGAAGTGTGGTCTTTTATGTAAGACCAATGACCCCAGGGTCTGTCCTGAGTCACACGGTCTGGTCACCTGGGTACCACAGTCATGCATTTAAATAATACAAAGAGCAAGACTGAAGCTTTAGGTGAGAAGGCAGAAGCCTTTGACATGCAAAAGAAAAACTCTAGGTTAGCTAAGCCCCACTTGCCCTAGAACAAAGTGGAGTGCGGGGAGAGAATGCCAGAATTTTCCAACATAAGCTAATGTTATACCTATGTGAAATGAAACAACCAGGTCAGGTAAGGCTCGCATAAGTAAACAAAAACATTTTGAATCTTCTATAGACCACTTGAAAGCTTCTTCCAAAATACATCCCAGGATGACTTTTATTTTTCTTTCACCAGTTTCTGCTTTTCTTTTGATTCCATTTTGGTTGTAAAATGTATAAATCTGTCCTTTTTCAATTTGCTGGGGTAGCTGGTGAGGCAGGGTAATCTACTTTCCCCTTTTGTTTCTGTTTGCTCTCCACAAATTCTCAGTGAGTGACTCTGATGACAGCTGTATGTAAGCAAGGATCATCTAGAGTAGAGTTCTGTTCTTTCCCAGGTCAAGTTTTATTGTGTTGGTACTACAGACATGCTGCTGCAACCCAATACTGAAAGTTTTTCTTCAGCCTTCCTTCAATGTTCTTCCAATGCTAATAAAGGAAAAAAACTGCCATCTAGACAGAAGGCAAAAAAAAAGATGGACTGGGCTCCTGTAAACAGGAGCTTCTTTTGTTTTGTCAATTTCTCTGTATAAAGGAATTAACAAAACTTAAGGGACTTCGTTAACTGAGGTATGTCTGTGCCTTTCTTTACTTTCAAATGCCATTGAATAAAAATAAATATTTATTTCAGGGATTGATTCTTGCCAGGTCTTTGGCATGCTTTTGTTAAACAAAATACACAGTCTAAGTAATGACAGTAATACCTTAAACTGAATAATACTCTTCTTAAGGTCTTCTTTCTGCAGAAGAGACATATGTAGGCAATAACCATACTGGTGTGTTGACGGGTAGAGCATGAATTAGTTCATGTAGAAGGTATTTCAATAGAATAGATCCACTTGGCTGTGAAATCATCCAATTGTTTTGATTTAGAGCCCTCTATATTTCAGTTCATTTATTTATTTTAAACTATTCATATCCTGCATCACAATGTCAGAGAAATTTACAAGATGAGTTCCAAAAAAACCCCTACAATAAAACATCATTTAAAATCCAATAAAATACAAAATCAATAAAACAGCAGAACATGGCATAAAAAAAAATAAAGTCTATAAAAATAATACAGTAATAAAGTTTCAAGTCAGCAATGTGCCTGAGGCTCAGGGCAGCTAACAGTAGTTCTTTACTCTGCTTAAAGTTTATAACATTCCTAAGCGATAAGAACGACAGATATTCTTCCTTTCACCCTTTTTCCAGATGGGCTGGACTTCTGTTTTCTACCTTTTGGTCATTGTTGTGTGTCTTCCAGTCATTTCTAACTTATGTCAATCCTACCATTTTTATTATTATTTTTTTGGAAAGATTTGTTCAGAGGAGGTTTGCCTTTGTCTTCCTCTGAGGCTGAGAGAGTATGACTTGCCCAAAGTCACCCCGTGGGTTTCCATGGCTGAGCAGGGACTTGAAGCTAGGTCTCCTGAGTTGTAGTCCAGTGCTGAAACCACTACACGACACTGGCTTTCTTCCTTTTGGTACTGCTTTCTAAATTCCCAGGTGTGGTTGTACAGCTTTGTAATTTATTGGCACAGATTGAAATTTCATTCCAGACAACACTAGCTTTGTTAGTACTAACTGAGATGTCCAAAGGAAACACCAACTGTGAAGAACTGCTTCAAATTCTAGAGCTCATCTATTTGCCCAGCCTCGTGTTCTATGATGTCCTGATTTTGACATGACTGCTTTTCAAGAAAATCTATCTAAACAGGCATTTTCATAAAACATGTATGCAACCAGATACTCATTAGGTACAAATTCCTGTTCAAATAAAGGTTGTTATTATTTAGGTGGCTTTGAAAGAAGATTATACAGCTAAATGGAGGCTAAAGCTATCAGTCACTATTAGACATGATGGCTACGTAGTAACTACACTCTCTTTATCAGAAAACACAGGTTGAACTGTGCTTTTGCCCTCATGCCTTACTTATGAGCTCGCCCTTAGGTGTCTGGTTGTCTCTTGTGGGATATAGAATGCTGGGGTAGATAGATCTTTGATCTAAAACAGCTCTTCATATGTTCTTACTGTACATGAATTTACATAAGGATTAAACTTGTATATGCTTAAAGTATTCCTACACTTTCCTTTACAGCACCAAGGCCTAAGGCTTATGTGCATGTTTTATGCCCTTTTGTTCTTTATTTTGGTGCCTGTGCATGTCACACATGGATATGCACCTGTACAGAGTATAATTTTGGAACCTTCTTGCATCTAGAGATTTTGGCAGTAATCCATGCGTGCATACTCACACTAGTCTCTCCCAAGTTCTGTATCATTAGTGGTAGCACTTTGTTAGAACCTTTTTTGCATCTCTGGAGATTTTTTAAAAAATTTTCCCCTTCTTTTTTGCTGTTGTTTCTCTTCCTCCCTTCCTATCAATAACAATTCCTGCTTCTCTCATGTAGTGGAACAAATTTCAACCCAATCATCAGGACACTGTCTACCTAGATACTATGAGTTCATGGGCCTTCTTCAAAAATGCTGTATTCAGTGCAAAGAGAAAATTCCCCTCCATTCACCGTAGCTTTCATAGAATCATAGAATCAAAGAGTTTGAAGAGACCCTAGGGGCCATCGAGTTCAACCCCCTGCTATGCAGGAACACCTATCAAAGCATTCCCAACAGATGGCCATCCAGTCTCTGCTTAAAAACTTCCAAAGAAGGAGACTCAACCACACTCCGAGGCAGCATATTCCACTGCCGGACAGCTCTGACTGTCAGGAAGTTCTTCCTGAGGTTCAGGTGGAATCTCCTTTCCTGCAGCTTGAATCCGTTGATCCTTGTCCTAGTCTCTGGAGCGGTAGAGAACAAGCCTGCTCCCTCCTCAACATTACATCCCTTCATCCCTGTGCTTTGATTGATTCCTGCTTAATCAGCTACATGTCATGATGATTGGCTCAACCAAAATTTTTAGTTTGAGACAAAATTATGGACTGCACTGAGCCTCATAAGGCCATGCTTGACCACATGGTACACAAGTCCCCAGCACCCTTAAGGTCTTTTTGTCAACACAGAGGGCTTTCTTTGTCTTCGGTAGTAAATAGATACTTTTCATATACCTTTCACACTTCCGCAACTGAATTTAACGGTTTCTCCTGACCATCAAACAGATCACATTTCAGGTCCAGGAACAGTACTCACATCTGGAAGAGCCCTCTTAGCAGTGCTCTGGAGCTTTTGCTGGTGACCAAAACCTATAAATCCTTCCTTCTTTTTGTGAAGTGTCAGATAGTTCATCTGACATTGGACAGCTGGCATTGGACTGTACAATACTAAGGCATACCATCTAGAGTATTCCAGAGATCTGGAATGGGACCCAAGAGGGCTAGACTTAGCTATAGGACATGAGGTTCCCCACTCTTGCTCCAAACTATGATTAATCTTAACTATAATTAGTGGAGATGAGCCAGCTTTGTCACCATTGTTTGAAAATGATTTGTTTTACAAACGATAGTTAAAAATAACCACAATTTGTCAGGTTTGAATGATAAGATCCTCCAAATTTGGAAGCAAGTACTTCTGAAATCTTCCCCCCAGCTGCACCAGAAAAGTTAGGAATACATAAACCTGAGGGATATCTAGGCCAGTGCTACTCAAAATGGTGGTCTGTGAACTATCAGCTGCTGGTTTGCCATTGAGTTTCCAGGAAAGAAAGAAAGAAAGATTTGGTAATAAAATGGCACAAAGATGGTAACAGTCCTTGGGATATGGGGGTGGGGAACGGAATTGCCAATTCCCTATTTCAAGTAATTTGAGAAGAACTGCACTATGCTCATTCTGTGGTTTAGCATTACATCTCAACCATCTCAATCTGTGAGTAATGTGCAGTGCAACCTTGTGCATATTTATGTAAGTGTTCAGTGAGGATTCAGTGGAATTGCAATCTTGTCATTAGCATATATAATCTTACATGCAGAGCATGTACAAATAACTGTAACAATATTCCAAGTTTTAGTCACAAGGAACATTTTAAAAATAATATTTTAACTGTTTTCTGAATTGCTGCTTGCTTTTTGTTTTGTTTTGTTTTGTTTTATTATTTTATTTTATTGCTTTTATGATTGTCTCCGGTGAACGGTTTCATTTCAGAAACTCACCACCTTAAATTGTTTGCCCAGTACCTGTTCAAAGGTTCTTTTCTTTCTACCTGAACTTCAGCATATCGCTGCAGTTCTGAGGAAAGGAGGAAGAGGAGGAAGAGGCTCATAATTTGGCAGCTGTTTTCAGGGAAGGAGTGTTGCTGCCTTTCTTTTTAAAAATAATATTATATGTATTATTTTATTTGCAGTCTGAAAAACAGTCAGAGCTTGAGATACATAGCTGACAGTTGCTTCCAGAATCCCCCACCCCAAAAGTAACTTCTTCTAAGCTGTGAGAATATTGACCTTTATAGCATTGCAGTTTCTGTACAAATGATGTTGATCCCATTCCCATGTAAGGATAATTCAAATAATAGTAGAAGGTTTGCAGTGGTGAATTAGGGCTACTATTAGAGTCTTGATGGCAGTAGCTGTTTTGAATTCAAAAATCCAGATGGAGTGGATAAGAGCAATCAGTACTCTACCCATGGATGTCTCTTCTTTCCTCCTTGTCTTGCAGTATGCCATGTTCTTGTCTCTGGTTTTCCTGGCTGAGCTAGTGGCTGGCATTTCAGGATTTGTGTTTCGCCATGAGGTGAGTATAAATTACTTGTTGATAAAGGTGGTCACAGTCTGGCTCTGAGCAGCTTTTGCTGAAGCCTCTTAGGACCCTGAGTATTATTATCTAGGTTGCCGAGTTCAGCAGTTCCATATGCATTCTGGGTGATGCAGCTGTTTTATTTGGCAGCAAGATGTGCAGTCCCAACACCTGTTATCATTCCAAATGAAAGGATTTAGCTAAAGCTCCAGGCTTTTGCTGTTCAGTATTTACTTTTGAGCTGAGTTTCTTTATATGTTCATCATGTAAGAGCTTCTTTACCCAGTTACGTATGCTGAAGACTGCAAAATAGGTTAAATTCTTTGCATAAATGCTGTTATTTCCACTGGACAAGCATTTGATTGTATAATGCAGAGAGGATTTCCAAGAATGCAAAGCCAAACTAAACTAGGTGGTTTGCTGCCTTGTAAATCTTATTTAGTCATATGCTAAAAAGTGGCAGCAAAGCTAGAAGGAGCAAGGGAGAGTAAGAATTAGGTTAGTGAGACACAATAAAATAAAAAAAACAATTTGTGTCTATAACGAAACTGCCTCTTGGCCTATTTCATACATATTGTGATGTGTTTTTCATAAGAATGGTTGAAAATTGTCTGACAGAAAGATTATTCACTGAAAATAAGCATGGGGAGAAAAAAGCCAGGGTCCAAAGAGCTAGGATTTGAATATACCCACTGGAGATTTTTTTAAAAAATGAATTTATATTTCATTAAAAAGCAGCCCCTCCCCATGCCTTCTACAAACTGCTTTTGAAAAAAAAAACACCTTTAGATGTTGTTTATTATGTGTCAGTGGAGAGGCTGCTGTTCAGGAACACAAGGCTTCCATTGGGAATTGTTGTTGTGAGTTTTTAAAATCCTGACTAGACAAATATCCTAAAACTTCCATGTTAATAAGATTTCTGTTTGCTTTGCATCCAGAGTGGTAAGAGTGTGGCCAGTCCATCATATACAAAGGGATCTTGTAGGACCTTTGAGACTAACTGAAAGAAAGAAGTTGGTAGTATAAACTTTTGTAGATTAAGCCTATTTCAACAAATGCAGGCATTAGAAAGTAGACAGAAGCCATTTCCACACTAGACTGTTATAGTGCTATTATTCCACTTTCAACATCCGTTTTGGGAGGGCCTGGCTGGCCGGCTGGCCCCTCCCTAAACTGCAAACCCCAGGATTCTATAGGATGTTGAAAGTGGAATAATAGCACTATAGCAGTCTGGTGCTGAAATGGCCTTAGCCTATGAAAGGTTATGCTACCAACTTCTAACACTGCTATGTCTTTGAATTCTGTGTATCACATGTGACCCTAAAGTGATTTTGTGGACCTTGGACTCTCGCAGTGCACCTCACAGCATAATTTTGGGGAAAATGTGGTTTTTTTCCACCACTGGAGGTTTCCAGGAACATGCTGTTTGTCTTTGGGATGGGCAGCAAGCCAACCCCAAATCCCCAAGTACCCTAAGCTACAGAAAGCAAAACTGGAAGTAGACCAGAAGGCACTTTTAATTTGTGTTTTTAGGTATCTGTGGCATTTTGGATCTTTTTGTCATCTACTGATGGTCTCGGGGGGCTAAAAATCAAGACCCACAAAATTGCCACCCCTAGTTTCTATGGGAAGTCACTGGTTTAAATATATATCCCTTTTAGAACTTTAAAATTATTTTGCTGCTGGGTTTTTTATTAAATTTTTTATTAAAAAGTGATGGAAATTTTAGTGTAGGAATTTTCTGTAGATAGATATTTTGGGGCTACATTTCCCAGAATCTCTACTATTATTATTATTTTATTTATTTGTTTGTATCCCGCCTCTCCATATGGATCGAGGTGGCGAACAACTTACAAATAGCATGTATTTTGAAACATTTCTATACATGCCCCCAACAAGCTGGGTACTCATTTTACTGACCTGCGAATGGATGGAAGGCTGAGTCAACCTTGGAACCGGGCAGGATCGAACTCACAACCTTGTGGCTTGCAGTACTGGTATTTAACCACTGCGCCACCAGGGCTCCATTATGACCATAGTGTCATAGTGGCTGGGGAATTCAGAGAACTGTAGTCCAAAAATTAAATTTTCTAGCCTCAAGCATTTTGATATCATAGGATGCATCTTTCATGACATTGTTTTTCCATGCAGATTCCTCAGTTCTTTAGAACACCATCATTTCAGAGAATAAAGTAGCAAGCTGCCATTGGGATGGTTGAATAGGCAGCTGGGTCCCTTTATTTATTTCTTCCAGTGCCATATTTTATTTCTGTTTTCTCACCTGATGCCTCTGACTTCTTGACACTTTGCTCTGCATAATGAATGGAGGATTTAACTCACAGGCTCTTCACAGTAAATGCTAACACAAAAGACTACTGAATGTTTTAAGATAACTTTTGTCATTGCTGAATGCACATTTCAGGACGAATGGCGAGAGCACTTAGTTCTTTTGCTCCCATTCTTTGCCTAAAAGTATATATATATATTTTAAATCATTTCCCTGTGGTTGGTAGTGGGCATGACCAGGGATTTAATTCAGATGGAGAAGTCAACCCCTGGAAATTTCCCCAGTAAATCTTACCACATTGTCTGAATTTCCCTTTTAGATCAAGGACACTTTCCTTAGGACATATACTGAAGCCATCCAGAATTACAATGGAAATGATGAGAAGAGCCGTGCAGTGGATGATGTACAACAGAGTGTAAGTTCAGGGTGTTCTACTAAAGGCTAAAGCTAGTACTGTAATTGCAACATGATTGTAACACTGAAATTGTCAATGGTATAAAGCTTTGGTTATTGAAACACTGGAACCAACTGTTTAGAATTATTTGTGTATTCAATTTATTCACCTAACTTTTTCTCCCTAACACTGAAAAATCTTATATATGGAGAAGATTGTCTTCACAACAATAATTTGTGCCGTTCCTAATTTTTGACTGGCATATTCAGATGCCTATAGGAAATTGGGTCATAATACAGAGCTTTTAAATGCCCATGTATAATTATTTATATTTTGAAGACCAGTTATTCCCAGTTAATGTTGGGTGCCTTCAAGTCATTTCTGACTTATGGTGATGCTAAGGGGACCCAATTGTGGGGTTTTCTTGGCAGACTTTGTTCACAGGGCTTTTGTCCTTACTTTCCTCTGTCTGTGGCCCAAAATGTTGTTTCTTGATTTAGTGGATGCAACGGGTTAGAATTATTTATGTATTCAGTTTATTTATTTAATGTTAAATGGTAATAATTCTTTTCTAGCAGTGCAAGGTTTAACTTCCTTAACAGTTTTTGTCTGTACACATGTCCCTACCAGTAACAGCATGGGTCATTTCCGCACGAGACTGTTACAGTGCTATGATTCCACTTTCAACATTCTATGGAATCCTGGGGTTTGCAGTTTTGAAATTGCAAACCCCAGGATTCCATAGGATGTTGCAAGTGGAATCATAGCGCTATAACAGTCTCGTGCGGAAATGGCCATGGTTACAGAAGTATAGCTGGGATACAGAACCCTCCATATATGTTGAATCTATTGAAGTACTGAAGTTGGAGTATTTTAAAACAAGTTACCCTGTTTGAGTGAGGCTACAGCTCAGTTTTGGAGCCTATGATTTTCATGCAAAAGGCCCCAGGTTTCATCTGTGGCACCTTCCGATAGTGCTGGGAAACAATCTGGTCTGAAACCCTGGAGAGTTGTAAAGTACATTCAGATATTTTCTTGTTCCCAGTGATAAAGAATGTCTCAACACATTGAGATCTTATTTTTAAAAAAACAAAAAACAAAATTAAATTGTAGCTTTCAGCAGGACAGTCTCTTTTATTGTTTTATTTTGTGAAGTGCCATATACCTCAATGCTGCTAGATAAATACATGGCTGTTGTTATTGTTGTTGTTCTTATAATTATGAAATACTCAACCACTGTGAGGTATTTTTCCACTTTGGTATTTTTGGCAAAAAAATAATTGTGCTAAGAACTCTTGGGTTTTGCACAAAAAGTAGCTTTGTATGGAGATACATTGATTTCTGTGTAAAAAGTAAGTTTGTCCCAAGTTTTGTTTTATTTTGTTTTTTGCTCAAATAGAGTTTTTTTGTAGGAGGGTGCAAAAAACAAAACAAGAAAGAAATTGTTGAAAAAATTCCCTCAAAACTTTTAAATTCTAAAAGAGGGATATAAGTGGGAAAAAATGTTTGAAATTATTTGTTCTCATGTAAGAGAATGAAGTAAGTGAACATATATCTTCCTAGGGTGAACAAAACTGAGCTAGATGGACGAAGAGACTGGCTCAGCACAAAGCAACTTGCTGTATTAATTTTATCATTTATATTTTGTTCCATATTTTGTTTTCCTTTATGACTTTTTCTGTAACTCAGAGGATATTATGAATCCAAAATTACTTTGGCATACTCTTAATTTTTTAAAAATTAGATATACATCTGTTTCTTGTCTTATCTTTCAGCCAGAGACTAACCAAGTTCCTTTTCTGGAGTGCTGCTCTTATGGGGGATTCTGGGAATTGGAATGTTAAAAAAGTAATTTCTTCAGTCTCTGCCTACAGCTCCGTGATTCTTGGAGGAATATAAATTCCTATAGCCACAAGATACCACATTATTAAGAGGTGCTTCTTCCAGTGCAGTTTCCACAGCTTCCTTATAATCTTCACCCTGATTTCATAATGGTGCCAACCCTGATTCTAGAGAGCCAGAATTCACAAACGTGGAATTCTCAAAATGGGATAGCCACTTTTATATGACTCTGTGGAATGTGGCTGCAGGAAGAGATTGGAAAGCTACTTCTCAGGCTAAAACTGAGAATCAGTGCCTTAGAGATGCTAGAAGCTCAAAATCCTCTTCATCTTCCTTCTTGTTCTTGTTCTGTTGAATTTTAGGTTAATAGGATCCTCAGGGCAAGGGACTCCTTTTGTTTCCTGCTGTGTAAACTGTTGCACACATTAAATTTAATTAATTAATTGATTGATTGAATTAAATATTAAATTATATTTATATATAAATATTATATATATATATATATATAATATTAATATTAGATTAAATTAAATACTAAATTAAATATTCATGGCACTGTATTCAGAAAGGGAAAGTGTTTTTTTCACCCTCCTATTTGGAAGTATAAATGGGGGTGTTTTGATTTTTTTTTTTTTTAATGTACTCAGTATGTTTTGTGGTGAAGTGCACGGAACAGCCCTTGCTCTTGGAGCTATTTTTTTTCTCCCTGTGATCCTTTCTCATTCTTTTTAGCTGAGTTGCTGTGGAGTCCAAAACTATACCAACTGGAACACCAGCCCATATTTTAATGAACATGGCATCCCACCAAGCTGCTGCATGAACTCCAGTGACTGTAATCCTCTGGATCTCCGTAACATGACCATTGCTCCTACTAAAATAAATCAGAAGGTATGAGCTGGGAATGGGTGAGAATTCATTTCAGTTTGTTTCAAGATAGACATGTTCTGACATTGGCAAATGTCTTCATAAACACATGGATTTTGAAAACATGAATATAGGCGGGGGGAGTAAACCTGGAGGCTTGCCCATGTAGACACAGGCTTTTGAGGGTCTAGTTTTTAAAAGTCCGGGCTTGAATCCCTCTGTAGGGAGATTCCCTCAGTCCTGTTTTGGTGCTGAATTAAGGTTGCTATCTCCTTTTTTCCTGACATGCTACAACTCTTTAATGGCAATATCACTAGCAGATACTGCCTGGTTCCCTCTATGCTGGGAATAGCTGTACCTTTTGAATTTACCCAGTGCAAGGGGGTTGAAAATTTCATTCATTTCCTTTTGGATAAGAATTTACCAAAAGTTTCCAGATTTCTTCATGACAGGGATAGAAAGAATCTGAGTTGAAAATGTTTGAAAGTGGGATAAAGCAAAATTGATAGATGAATCTATAGAAAATATGGGCCACTTTGGGTACTTCTGCATCATGTTTGTGTGTGGTTTCACTGTAAGCAAAATGAGAAATGTATTGAAAATTAGACACTGACAGAGTTGGCAGCAGTCTTCTCTTTTTCAGATGCTTACTGGCGGTGTTTGAGAGCCAATATTTCTCCAGTATAATTACAAAGAGATGCTTCTTATGTGCCCCCATTAACAGACTTTGCAATTTATTTTGAGGTACCCTCCCATACCCATGATTCTCATTTTTTACGAAAGATTTCCGCCCTAGAGACAGAGCTGACAAGGCAGCAAGTAGATTCAGATTACCTCAGTACTTATGTCAGTCACATCTGTCCTTCTCAGTGCTCCCCACCCCAATTTCCCATTTTTCAACTTGTCTTCTGAAAGAGGTGTCATGTCCTGGATGCTAACAGCCTTCCTAAACTGAGAAAATCAAGGTGATTGACATAAGCACCATGCTTCATTAGGTATGTTTACCGCACCTGTTATAATGTTGCTGGAGTTGTAGTGCTGCAGGCAGAACACAGCAAAAATTGACCCTGAACCAAAAAAAGGTTTGTGCAGCCGTGGTGTTTTAGTGGCTGTGAGTGGAAGCAAGCTAGATGGATAAATGTGTGGAAAATATGATTTCATGGTTTTGTGCAACTCATGGTTTATGCAACATGCAAAAAAAAAAAAAAAAATCTTCAGTCTCTGTCTTTCTTACATGAACAGAACTTTTCTGTTATTTGTCCTTGCCAAGGTTTGCAGGAGAAGAAACAAAGTATCTCAGGAAGAACAGACTATTGAACTCCTGTAAACCATTATGTAGGAGTGTTAATGTTGATGTATTGTAGCCAATGCTATTCTTTGTCAATTCCTTTACCCATTCTGATATAAATACTACACTAGAGTGGGAACTGAATGGTGGGCCTTTCAGTGTTGGTGAATTGTAATTCCTATCATTCCTCTGCCTTGGAACGCTGCTGGTACTTTCAGTCATACAACATCTAGAGGGCTGCCATACAATTCACACTTTTTATTACACAAAAGATTATGGGTACAAAATGATAACTTGTTCTTTGGTTTAAAGGGGATCTTAGTGGGCAAATAGTTCAGAAGTTAAAAAAAAATCCTGTAGTGGTAAAAGCAGGTATAAGCTATATCTTGCATAATATAAATTGAGCCAGCTTTTTTGAACTGGGTGGGGACAGATTCTCACCAGGTGAGCTGCCTGAGCATGGAGGTTATTTGGGAGTGATATTATTATCCAGATCTAACTCTTTAACCCAAGGGAATCTGCCTGCTCAGTTGAAAAGCCTAAAAGGCATATTTCCTGCCTTCACTTGCTGTGTGTATCACCAACGAATGGAGAACAAGTTAGCATCTCCAGTTCATGGACTGGTGAATCCTTGAGACAGCAGATACCCCTCCCATTGCAAAACTGAAAATCACCCTAGATTTCCATGAATGGTCACACCCTTTTCCCTGTGATGCCATCACCTGGTGGCATCCCAGCTTTTATATGCATTTTCCCCATCCTAAAAGTCTGAAATGCTTCTCTTAATGCTTGGGTATTAGCATCAAGAACTGTAAGTTGAAACATTCTGATATTTTGGGTCTCATCCTGTTGCTGTTGATCCCACCACTGGAAGCCACATTCACAAAATTTTTCTGAACTTGAATTTGATCATCTGTCTGAGAGAAGTTTCCCTCCATTGCTGTAGAGGGGATGGCTCTTGGTCTTAAAGATGTTCTCTACCATTGATGTTGCAGGGATTCTTGAGGTTTTTCATGAGAAGGAGCCTCCAGTTCCAAAAGAAGAAGCACTGTGTGACTTCCTTATATTCTTTTTGACTGGGCCGGTGGGATTTCCTGGCTAGTATTAGTTGGGAAACTGTACTTGGCTGAAAACAGAAGGCAAGGGGCTGCTTCTCACCTGGGAAAAATCAAGCAAGAAACCAGGCAGGATATCAGAGACTGTGGGCTCGATGAGCAATGGTGTCTTGAAACCACAGCATAGTGTTTGGAGGGATGGGATAGAGAAAATGAGAGCAGGGCCTGGTACCATTCCTACTATAATCCATCAGGAAAAAAAAATAAGATGAGATCAGTGCACAATACCTTATAACTTATGTTTGAGTTCTGGGAAGGAGCTAATCCAGGACTCTTCAACTTCTTTTGTGCTGAAAGCCTGTTTACATGCTGACAATAAATACTAGAAGCATAAGTCAGTTCCCATATCATAACATGGGCAAAGTAAGTGGTGAGCCAAGTGGATCTCATTCATAATTGGATTTGGCCTCTAGGCTACCAGTTTATAACACCAAGTTAGAGCTTTTTTCAGAGACTGTCAACTGTCCTAGCTGCACAATTTCTTTGGTCTTTCCTTCCCCTACCCTAACTCCTGTCGGGTCCCTACATCTTCAATTATTCACACTTGGCTCACCAAATAAAAGCCTCAGGTTGTCATCACATGCAATTGACCTCCTATCCATGCTCCAAAAGTTAGACTGAAGACCACTCAAGAACTCTTATCCAATAGGGAGAGGCTGATGTGTCACAGGGATAAAGATGGGTTAAATGTAGATAAAATTGCTGTCACTCATCTCTTGTTGCAGATTTAGACACAATGTTTACTATAAAAACAAAACAAACAAACAGTGCCAGGAAGTTTAGCTTGTAAAATACAATGGCTCTCATTGTTAGAACACGTGACAAGTACTGATGAAAGCTTTTTTTCTCTTTAAAATACTAATAAGGGAATAACTGCACTAATAACTAATTTTGCAATAACTAATATTATTGTTATATAATATTTTCCTTGATAATTTTGCAACCATCTTTATGGGAATACAGTCATCCCTCCACATTCACTATTGTTAGGGGCACAGGACCCCCGTGAAAGTGCAAATACTGTGAATAACTCTAGGCCCTCCCAAACCATATTAACACACACACACAAAAAGTGTGATCACCATATTCAACCCAGCATGGATTCCTTTGAGGCATCAGAGTTCCTTCATGAGGCAGAAGTGGGTGGCTGGTAGGGCTTACTGCCACCCCCACTGCTGCCCCATGCCATTTTTAATAGGGACTTACAAGCCTTGTTCACAGTTTCTCAGTCTCATGAGGCTCGCAGTCCCTATTAAAAATGGCATAGGGAGGCAACAGAGGTGAATAATAATCCGTGAATAATCAAATCTGCAAAAGTGAAACCAGCGAATGTGGAGGGCTGACTGTGTATAGTTGCAGCACAGTAAGTAAATGGATGTGGGTAATAGACTCAAGGTAATGCTGAATTATGATAAGTTTCAAAGATGTTCTCCAAATGGCAAAGGCTTGGGAGCCAGAGGTAGAATCCCGTGCAGCTGGGAGGGGATTACTCTCCCCATTGAAACTCTTCATGTGTCCCCCAAAACATTTCTGGAGTGGTGGGACACATTCTGCAGCTGTTTTCAGATGGTGCAAAAGGTTTCAGGAGAGGGAACGAAAGATTCAGTCCAGTGCTGGCTTTTGCTGTGGGTGGAATCCACTTGAAGTGGGAAAGCAGAAATGGAGCAGGCTGATTTATCACAGAAGCATCTCATCTGGTGTCACTTAGTGCACAGAACTTTAGACCTGTGAGAACAGGCATCCAGGTGGAAGGTCAAAAACTTACTTGAGGAGATTGCCAGCCAACAAAAGTGTCACAGAGTACATCAAGAAGAAATTCAGGAAGGTGGGGTCTACCATACTGAGATTCACAAAGAATGGAGCATTCTGGAATGGTGGTTTCTAGGTGTACAAAATTAAGATGATAGTCTCATGTTTGTTTAGCAAGGGGCAGGGAATGAGGTCTAGACTGTAGGTGAGCTTTAGTGTACTTATTCTACAGGAGTAATGTGCTTCCTTGTCCATTTCAATCAAGGATTTCAGTGCAAAACTTTAAACAACATTTTGCCCTAGTCTGCCACATCCTTAGTAGCTCACATTCCCAAATTAAATGTAAGCACTTGAGCCAAAGTGACACACAAAATGGTAGCAGAATTACACTCTCCAGCAAGATTCCATTGCTCCTTGAAACACCCCCCCCCAGTTACTATAACAAGCCTAGTAACATCAATAATTTTTAAAGTCTCAGATGAAGCTCAAGATCATATTTTTGGAACCATCAAGACAATACATGAGATACTTAAACGCAGCTATCTTCATTTTTAAATATAATCACATCTTTGTTTCCATTAAATACTTGTTTTTGTAACTACAATTGTGATTTTATAAATAATGGTTATTCTAAAAAAAAAAAATCCCTATTAGATACAAAATCAGAGAAAAAATGAAGATAGAAAATGAAGTAACACAAAATGAAGTTTCAGTTAATAGTTGCTGGAAGGTGCTGCTTCAAGCACAAAACTTGATTAATTTCTCCACAGTTATAATGTTGTAGTCAACGTCCGGAAATCAGAATCAAAAGATTTTGTTTAACTGCAGTCTTGAGCACAGCATAGATGGCATCTGGTAAAGATTTGTTCCAGACTGATACTGAAACTTAAATCTTTTGGAGGTACTGAGTAGCCATTGGCCGTTTCTGCACTAGACTGTTATAGTGCTATTATTCCACTTATTCCACTATTATTCCAAGGCCCCTCCCTAAGCTGCAAACCCCAGGATTCCATAGGATGTTGAAAGTGGAATAACAGTCTAGTGCAGAAATGGCCATTGATTGCAAATACTCTTCCTAGCCTCGTTATGTCAATGTGCCTTCTTAGCCTATATCTGAGACATAATGATTGTTCTTGTGTGCCTTCAAATAATTTCCAACTTATGGTAACCCTAAGATGAACCTATCACAGAGTTTTCTTGGCAATATTTGTTCAGAGGGAGTTTGACTTTGCCTTCTTGTGAGGCTGTGAGTATCACTTGCCCAAGTTTATCCAGTGGATTTCCATGTGGCTGAGCAGGAATTCAAACCCTGGTCCCCAACACTCAAACCACAACACCGTACTGGCTCTCAGGCATAATTATAATATATTCTAAATATTCAACCACAGGTTTACCTGCTGGCGTGTGTTTTTTTGTTTTACTTAGTATATTTTTTCTACACTTGGATTCTTTCAGCTATATTTAAGTTGTAAACTTTAATTTTAAAATGTTTGTCTGAATAAAGTTACCCAGTTTTAACTATTCTCTAAAATGTAATTTCTTTTTTAAAAAATATGAAGCTACAACTGATATCAAAGTCACCTAATCCTGCTACATTCTCTTGCTCATCAGTATACATTTGTGGTGTTGGAAATGAATGACAAACCACCTAACCCTTATTTGAATGAGTGTTGCATCTCAGGCAAATGGAACTACTTTCAAAGAGTAACTGGCTACCTTTTCCCCCCCCAGGGCTGTTATGATCTGGTGACCAATTTTATGGAGACAAATATGGGAATCATAGCTGGAGTGGCTTTTGGCATTGCATTCTCACAGGTATGCTGTTTTAGTACTTTGAAGGCGAGGTACGTTTGCTTATTTCTTCAGCTTCAGGGAAAGATTAGGTTAAGGGACAGACCTCAAACTGCTCGTTAGTTCTTAGGTCATCTGTTCATTGATTTTTCTTTTTTCCATCTTAAATGGAGTTTCTCCTTGGGAATATCAGTTACAGCCCAACTAATGACTGCCTCCAGGAAAGAAAAGAAAACACCCTTCCATTGGGTCAAATAAAGGTTAACCTAATAAAACACTGGATTAAATGGACTATAAACAACTCACATGCCAAATAGTTGATCCATAGTTTGCATAGGTTTTTCACGACCAAAAGCTGTCTCTTGTTGAAAGGAAATATCGAATTGGGAGAACCATAACCTTTAAAACAAAAGCATATGCCCATGTGTGTCCCATATGTAGGTTCTTCTTCAAGATCATCAGAAGTTAAATTGTTTCAGTGGAACCCAAATAATTAACATTTGTGATAAATAAAAATGTTTTTATTTAAATGGAGCACCTAAACATTAGCAGGAGAACAATATGCTACTAGTGCTATTTTCCTAGAGAATTTGTACAATGAGGCCTTTCTGTTACTTAATTTCTCTAGCTATAAACAAAGAGGAATTAATTCCAGCTTGTTGCTATGATCAGGTCAGAAGTATGCATAGCTCCAAATTAAATTAAATTCTAAGCATTGTAACATGATCCAGAGAGTTGGAAGATTCTAAAGGCAAAGGTTGAGAGTAATAGTTACATGTAATTACAGGCATACCTCAGTTGACAAAGCCTCTGACAAAGTCTTTTTACACCCGCCCAGCCCTGTTTTCTTTTCCTTCCCATTCTCTGCCTAGCTGGAATGTTTTAGCAGCATTGGCATCGGGAAGATTATGAGGAATTGTTAGGGAAACAAAGGCTTATAATCCAATAAACAATGCTATCAAGCTGGGAATGAATGAGATTCCTAGCTGATATTACTGTAGTTGACATTACTGTAGCTGTATGTGCTTACCCACAGCATGTAAACTAAACAGCAGCTGCCTCCAGAATCCCTTACTGAGCTTGTGTGAACAGCAAAACAGAGATCAAAAGGGAGACCAGATAAGCTTGCCCCATCAGCTGTCGTGCTGCCACCGTAGACACCATATTTGAATGCAAGCTTTCAGTCAGACAGCATCTCTAGAGGCCAAATGGGTATAAAAAGAAGAAAAGAACAATTCTTTATTTACAAGAGAGAAATATAACACAGCAGATTAATTGCTGATTACATTTAAAATACATCCTGTCTCAAACTTCTCTCAAACTAATGCAGACCAGCCATGCCAAACCCCCAGCCAAAACTCTCTGCCCAACCTTGGTCTAGCTCAAACTCTTGTTTAACCAAACTCCTGACTGTCATTCAACAGCCTTATGTAAATCTCCTCAAACATTCCAGTAATCAGCATTCACTCCAGGATTCCATCACTCTCTCCTCTCCTAATAGCTCCTTACTTTATACTCTAATATACAACCCATAAATCATCATTCCTCTATACAAGTGCATGATATCACATGGTTCCCATGGAGCCGCCGACCATATCCATACCTATTTAGCTTTAGCAGTGGCGCTGCATCATGTGCCCTCAGACCATGTCCTGTCAAATAACATCCCCATATCAATGAGCTGCTGTCTTTTTAGTACACTGGCAGGAATATGTTGGCTATAGCAATCTGTTACTCTAGCCAGCTTTTCTGAGAGCATGATTTATATTCTTCCAGAAAGAGGGTTTCCAGTAACACGTTGTTGTGTATATGGGGAGTATTTTTAGCCAGCTTCTTCTCTATAAAAGACAGTACAGTGTAATACTATATACCACATATATGAGAATAGGGTACCCTTTCCTTATTCAATCTTTTTCTTTGCTCCAAATAACATTGAGAGTATTTTCATAGTAATCAATAACACAGGGGACACATCAAACAGCAACATGCCTTTTACTTTAGAGGCAGTTAATCTGCCATAAAGAAACCATCTTTTGGTTTTCACTCCTTCACAGCTGACTGTTTTCTGCTGCTCTTTGCAGAATTACTTAAAGAATGTTCAGCTTGTATAAAATGCAGGGTTTCTGAAGTCGAAAAAACTGGGCGGGGGGGCATGTACCCATATGATAGCATCCTGTTCCTATGGCACAGATTGTTGAAGTGCAGAGTTTGGGAAAGCTACCTCAGGTCTGAGAGTGTCTGCACAAATAATATGAATAGGCCTTCTTGTTGAGCAGATCTCTGTGCAAACCTGTTTGAGAGACATTTGTTCTTATTCTTGTATCTGTACTGTTAGCTTGAATAATTTTACATTAGCAAGCATTTTTCATAAAAAAGAAGGACAGACTGCTGTGCTTTGGTCCCAGAAAAAGTAACATCTGGAGTCAGCCTTCATGAACCTACTGCCCTCCACATGTGCTGGACTAAAATTCCCATAATCTCCAGCTAGTTTGGTTGGATGGAGGTGATAGAAGTTGTTATCCAGCCCATCTGAAAGGCACCAGGTTGGGGAGGATTGATCTAAATTGCAGAAGGCTGTGTTTATTTTTAGCAAAGTTGTGTGGGTGGACATTTTCCCTGTTAGTTCCAAAATTGCCCTTTAGGAAAGTGAATTGTAAAGGAACCCAGAATGTAGCTTGATATTTAAAAGGTCACTAATGCAGTAGGAGAGACAGAATTACAGCCAGGTGAGTTATGACTTATGGCACAAGAAAAAAATTGTAGTACAATTTACAGCAATGTTGACCTCGTTTTATTTGGAGTATGCAGAGTATCAGCACTTATTTGTAAATGTATTGGAAATCAATTTTACAATGTACAATGCCCATTCACTTTTATTGAGTGCAGCCCTTGCTATATTTTGCGTGCATCCTTTTATTGTTATGTATGGGGGTGCAATTTGTGAGGGAACATTTACGTATTTGTACATTGACTGTGTGAGGCACAGGTCAACAACAAACAAATTAGTTTAGATCAAGGATCATATATCATATTGTTGACCAAAAGAAGACCTACATAAAATTGAAATCAGGGCCTTTGCCTGAATTCAGGCATGCAGGGTGGTATGAGAAGGATGTTTGAATATTAATTTGCTCTTTACAAATAAAACAAATACCTACACATAGACACAGTTTCACTGCCAATGAAAGAAGTATTCTTAAAATTTTTCTACTGGCAAAATAAGACTGCCCCATTATTTCTTGATTATTTGTCTAGCATCTTATCTTATTAAGAAACACTTTATCTGAGTGAATTATACTCTTTTGAAATAGGTTATCCCATGATGAGAGTGGAGGAGATAGTATAAATTCCCAGGGCCAAGTGATCCAAAAAGGGACCTGAGGCTCAACTGTGTTCAATATGCTTTTTTTTCTTTGGGGCAAAGCAGGACTAACCCCATATTTTTTTCAAGTTGGTGAGAACAAGAAGATTGGACACTAACTGCACTCATCATATACTGATCCCTCAGCATTTAGTAGACAGCAAAATGCTCTTGAATTATGTACCAAATGCTGCGGTGCTCGATCTGTTGTGAGCATGGCTGATGTCTATTGTTTCTTCTTTCATGTTTAAAGGCTCATGTAACTTAGGCCTTTTTTGCATGGCATTTTCAATGCGAAAGGGCCCCCTGATCATCACGCACATGTGAGGAACAGTCCACATAATGCACTCACATTTGCGTGACACTCCAGGGCCTGACAGGGACCGCGCACGCATTTTTTCATTTTCAGCTTGAAGCTGAAAATGCTGCACGGTCGTGCATCACTCCGGGGTCCTGCATGCACTTAACTTGCGTGCGGAGCCTTGGGAGCTGGGCTGGTCGCACTTCCTGTCTCAGTGCAGCCTGGGAAGTTCCCAGGCTGCACTGCGAAAGGAAGAGGTGGGACTCTCGCATGAGCAGGAAGCTTGTGCAGAGCTGAAGAAGCAGGGAACTGAGAGCCTTTCTCTGGAGGCGGCTCGCGTGAGCACCGCACCCCAGCGCCAAAAATAGGTGAGCTGCAGAAAGGGTCTTAGATGGATAGCACATGAGGCAGGTCTATATAAAGTCCAACTCAGGTCTATCAGGAGAAGGGCCTCTTATGAAAATTCCAAGCTCTCATGAGATCTCTGATCTTGTGGGAGCCTGCAGCTCTCGTGAGAGACACTTCTCTCACAAGACTTGACATGGGCTTTATATAGGCCCACCTCATGTGTACCAGCCAATCTTGAGTTGGACTGGAAGCAGAGGGGCTGTCGTATCTCACTGTTTGAAAAATGTGGCAACTTGAGCTGAGAGGACCCCAAAAAAAACCACTTTGATACCCTGAACCTGAGAAAGACCTTGAATAGCCTAGGAATATTGTGCAAACTTTGGCCATTTCTGCACTAGACTGTTATAGCGTTATTATTCCACTTTCAACATCCTATGGAATCCTGGGGTTTGCAGTTTAGGGAGAAGCCTTAAAGGCCCCAGGATTCTATAGGATGTTGAAAGTGAAATAATAGCACTATAACAGTCTAATGTGGAAATGGCCATTGTGTCCAAGCAGGAGTGAAGCAGGGATTCCTACATACTGAGCTCCTGCTATCTTCAAGCCACAGTACTGTCAAGTTTTTTCTTTGATTAACACATGCATCAGGATTTTTTTTTTTTCTGGGAGGAGCTGAATGATTGTGGGAAAGATGCTGAATAAAATAGTTTGTAGAGAAGTGAATAATTTTTTTTTGAACTGGACAAACATTTGATTGTATTTTATTTTATTGATTTTGTTTTCATCCTGTTTTTCTCCAAGAACGAGATCCAAGGCAACATACACCTCTTAAAAACACAAAGCAGCACAGTTTAAATAATGCAGTACAAAAATTAAAACACTATTAAATTAAAATTCCCCATTTAAAAGAAGAAAACAAATTAAAAATTCAGTATAAAACTTTAGGAGTGATTCCAATCCACTGTTCATTTCAGTGAAGACAAATGAGATTTACAGATTAATTTTTCTAGAGTGCTGAAAGGGAAAATAGATAATTCTGGTTATCCCTGGTATATACATTCTTCTCACTGACTATATGGGAAAACAGCTTTTGCACATTTTTTGCATATTCAGAAACATGTAAAATGTGTTTGACCAGAAGTAACAGTTGGACAAAAGAATTTAGCATGTGCATCCAGTATAAGGATGACAGCACAGTACCACAGTGCCATTTGCATAAAAGTGATTGTATATTCCCAGTGGTAATTTAATGTGAAAGAGAGAAAAAAAGATGGAGACCCTTGTGCAGAAACTGAATTTGACAAGAAGATTCATAACATCTAATCCAATTCTTTGTGTCTTTACCCAAAATAAGGGATTTCGCTGATTCTTCTCAAATGGATGTAGGTAAAACCGAAGCCTTGGTGGTGATGTTACAAAAAACAAAATACATGAGCCAGCAAAGGAATGACAATTAAGTGGGAGGCAATCAAGAAGTAACAGAAAGTGGCACTTTAGACTGCAGGCTAGGTTACTAGATTTTAAAAAAGCAGGACTCTTGTACTTTCAGTTCTTGTACAGAAAATGGAATTTTAGATGCTATACTGCTATATATGTTGAATCTCCCTCTTTTTTAGAACTATTAAAGGTACAAGACCTCTGTTCCCTTTTGCGGCTCTTTCCACAACACGCTTTTTCATGGAGCTGGGGTGCGGGGATAACACGAGCAGCTTCCAGCGAGAGGCTCTTGCGTCCCGGTTCCTTCAGCTCTGCAGCTGCTGCCTGCTCGTGTGAGAGCCCTGCCTCTTCCTTCCGCAGTGCAGCCTGGGACTTTCCCAGGCTGCACTGGGGCAGAAAGTGCGAGCGCCACGACTCCGGAGCTCTGCATGCACGGCAAGTGTGCGCGGGGCCCCAGAGTGATGTGCGATCGTGCACAATTTTTTGGCTCAAAGTCAAAAATGAAAAAGTGCGCGAGCGGCACCTGCCAGACCCTGGAGCGTCACGTGATTGTGAGTGCATCGTGTGGACCGCTCCTGACATTTGTGTGACGCTCGAGGGGCCCTTTCTCATGGCAAATGCTGTGCGAAAAGGGCCTGCATCTTGTCATCCTACTGCTGGCCCAGGCCAAATGATTTTCAGTATTATTGTTCCTTTTGGTTAAAGACTGAATGATTCTTTGAAAAAAAAGGATCTGCTATGCAATCAGTGGAGTTCTAGGGAAATCACAATGAACTGAAAAAAGTGGAAGAAAAACTAAGAAACCTTCAGAGCTCTTTTGGGTGTTAAAAGATGAAAAACATGATGGCTTTTAGGTGTGATTTTGCAAAGTGGAATACTTATTTAATAATTCCTTAATCTACTTAATATGGAATCCTTCGGATATAACAGACACTAGAGTTTCCTTGCTCTTGCTCTTTTTCCCTCCCAGGGGAAAAAATAATAGAAGGTTTCTGAAAATATCTCCTCCCCATGATGCCTGAAAACACTTTTTTAAAAAATTAAATGCATAGGATGTTAAACTGAGATGTTAAGTAATGCAATTGTCTGCTAAGGGTATTGTGAACTGGATAGTTAAATGTAATGTGTGTGTGTAACTTTCTAAACCACAATTTTTATTTTTGTCTATATCTTATATGCTTATTGTAGAACTACTAATACTTTGAGCTGAAAGAGCAGCTGAAATTAATTTTAGTCTTGCCAGGGTATGTGTCAGTAATCAAATCTGTGTTTGTGAAGATGCAGTTATTATGCTGAGGTTACCAGGTTGGATCTTGGTTGGGGTTCCTGCAACTTTAAGCCTAAGCAGATTTTGGAGCAGGATGAGGTACTATAAAGCTCCATCAAGCAGGGCAAAGGTACTTGTTCTCCTCTACCTTCCAAACCCCAACTTTACTCATAGACATGTCCTCTCAGTGTGACTACTGTCTCACTAGTGGGAAAAGGGGGATGCACGGAAGTGCCTAACCTGTGCAACAGAAATAAAGATAGGTGTTTCTCAGTCTCCCCGTCTCCTCTGCGGAGGTAGTCACATTGGGAGGGTATGGCTGTGGTTGAAAGTTGGTGCGTGGAAGGTGATGGAGAACAACTGCCCTTGTCCCACTTTGTCCCACAACCCTAGATGATGAAGAAAATGTAACAGTCAGAAAATATAGTGAGAAAAGTTTAGTTTGTTTATTTTTTGATTTACATCCTGCCTTTCACCCAGTTTGGGACCCAAGGTGGGTTCCAAATTTCTTGTCAGGTTATTAGGAAGGTGACCAGTGGACTGCCAGCTCATTTACGAACTCAGTTGAGGAATTACCCAAAGGAGCAGCATGAGGGATTTGGGATGTGCTAGACTGGAGGAAGCTAGCCCACAGTGGAAACTTTAAAAGGCAATATGTCGTGGCAGTCGAGAGTCTTCCATACTTTGAGGTGCCAGATTGGACAGATGGAGTGTAGGATGAAACATATTACTGAAACACTTTGGAAGATTAATCTGGTAGAGATGCACTGGCGTCAAAGTGAAATGCAGTGCACACAGCAACATTTCATTGTTTGAATGTTTTGCTCCATTTTCCTGAACTCTCTTATATTCCACAATCAAGTTACATAAATGTGCCAAGTAATTTTCATGATCCCATAACATTGTACGCCCCAAGGACTGACTGAATGAGTAAAACAGAATGGCTGTAGTGTATCACTGGGAATAATTCTGGAAGCTATAAACAATTGCCACCAATATCCTCTGCTAAGAATGATTACTTCCAGTGCTTGGCAATGGCAAATGTTGGTTGTACAAGCAAAATTCATACCTTTAATCTGGACAAGAACCTTAAAAATTACTTTAGAAGGAAGTATTAAATGCAGAACTGATTGTACAGGTAGATAGGTGTGCTTGCTTGTAAACTGGAGCCACTCTATGGCCCTTTCCACAATGCACCTTTTTGCGGAGCTGGGATGCAGGGATCGTGCAAGCAGCCTCTAAGCGAGAGGCTCTCAGGTCCCGGTTCCTTCAGCTCCGCAGCTGCCACCTGCTTGCACGAGAGCCCCGCCTCTTCCTTCTGCAGTGCAGCCTGGGACTTTCCCAGGCTGCGCTGGGGCAGGAAATGCGAGCCTATGTCTGGCTGTCTCCTGTTGCCAGACCAGTCTGTAGAGTTGCCAGGCTGCATATGGGACAGGGCTGCCATCTCTTTAATAGTTAACAGATCCCGTAGCAGGAAGATGTATTGTAAAGTTCTATGAGGTAGAACCATGCAGTGTCTCTTCTTTCACCCTCCACAACTTACATTTTAGCTTCTGCATTGCTCCGAACCTGGCCATTTACTACCTAGTGGAGGGTGAAGGCAGAGGCAAGATGGTGCAGACACATGCAGCTATGTTCCTGTAAACAGACTCACAGCACTGACAGTATCATCCTTTAATTTGTACATACGGTATATAGGAATGCAGCTGGATACTTTGCTGCCATGCCCCCTGCTCTCCACTGGCCAGGAAGAAGCCGTGTTTGGGGGATGCAGCAGCTAAAAGGTGGGTGAAGGGATGAGGCAAAATCCCATAGTTCCTCTGCTACATCTTTCTGCTCCAGGATCTTTTAACTATTAAAGTTAAAGGAGCCGGTCCCATATTTAATTTGGCAACTCAACCAATGTGGCAGGAAGCAAGAAGAGTCCTGTGAACTACCTTGTGCACTCTAAAGGCAGGTACTCTATGATGCAGGAAGACCTGGAGTTCACAGTCATGGAGCACATACATTAGCACAATGATCTGTCCAGACCAGAGACCATGCTCATTTGGAGGCAGTTTATGATTCACTTAACATTTGCTACATGAAAAATGCTTAACTGAATTGAGAGTTGTGCATACATTGACAAATCCCAAGATAGCTTTAAGATGTGAAAAATGTGGAAATCTATTTTTCACCCTCTGTGGCTACTGTGACTTTAATTTAGACTGTAAATTTTTAAGTCTAAATGATCATGGTGGGCTATAATGATCTAGGCATATGTGTTGAGTTAATGGCACTGGAAAGGAAATACCTTATTTTTACACTGAACAAGTAAAGAACACTTGGTTGTTGTTGTTGTTGTTGTTGTTGTTGTTGTTGTTGTTGTGTGCCTTCAAATTGTTTCTGACTTATGGCAACTCTAAGGTGAACCTGACATAGGTTTTTCTGGGACTGAGAGTGTGTGGTATGCCGAAGTTTAACCAGTGGGTTTCCATGGCCAAGCACAGAATTGAACCTTGGTCTCCAGGGTTGTATCCAACCCTCAAACCACTACACCATGCTGGCTTACACTTGGATTACTTAAAGGCAAATATGACCAAAAAAATAGAGTTGCCTTTTTAAAAAAAACAAAGATGTATCACAGAAATAATAGGAGCTGTTTCACACTTAAACTAATACTGTGCTCCTATTATTGCCCTTTAATCTGGACAAGATTATATAATATTTGTGTTTTTATGTAATTTCAATGAATTAATACAATTCTAAAAGCCTCTCTGTAGAGTTAAAGCGGATTTCATGCTGTTACTTGATTGCACATATGAAAATTCTCTTGTTCCTTCTTGCAGTTGATTGGAATGCTATTGGCATGCTGTTTGTCCCGATTTATTACTGCCAATCAGTATGAGATGGTGTAACAAGGTAGGTGTGTATTCCCATACCCAGAGTGCTCTTCCCAAACTGACCAAAAATGCCTTACCTCCCTCTCTCTGTGACTGACATGATGAGTCAGCTGCTTGGACTAAGTGGACAGAATTTGCAGCACAGATGAAAATACATATTGTAGATCAAAGCATGGATATTAGAGTGGTCCCTGTGCAAAAAGACATGCTGAGGGTTGTGATTAAAATAAAAAAAGAAACTTGTTTTTTAATTTGTACAATAGATTGCAGACTGTAGTGCATAGTCATGGGTCACATACCAGCCCCATGCTGCACACTCCTGTTTTAAAGGCCTCAGTTACTAGGGTCCAAAATTCTTAAAAGTCTGTCTCCTGACTATGCCTGGGGATCAGTGGAGAAGACCCTTTTATATATTCTATCACCATCTGAGGTGTCATTTGCAAGGAAGCACAGAAAGGCCTTCTTCTTTTTCAAATTCTGTATTTATCCCCTCTTGGCATCCAGCTACTCTTGGAAAACATTTTTAATTCAACAGTATTTGGAATGGCTTGCTGTTTGAATTTACTTCCCTCTGGCTTCCTCGTGGTTCGTAACTTACCAATCTGCTGCTTTTGTTTGTATTTTTCAATTTTTGTATTTGGGGCTGATTGCATTTATTCATAGAGCTTAGCCATTCCTATCAACTAAAAACTAGATACCTTAATGGAAAAAAAACTTAACTTCTAATTGCTACTTGGCAGAGCATGGGAAAATTAAATTTTGAGGATTACAGGTCCCAGAATCCCTAGCCATGTTCCTGTGGGTACCTTGATCAGTTCATTCCATTACAGAGATGAGAGACTAAAATGCAAATAACCACTTTCCTGTCTAAATTGATTTCCTGCTCTAAAGTTATATAAGTTTTCCCCTTGTCCACAACATAGCACCATGAGCCCACTCAATTTAATCTGATTTCAGAAGCTAAGCATGGTTGGCCTGCTTAGTATATGTTTGAGGAACCACCATGGGCATGCCCAGGGAACTCTAGGAATCTTGTCTGAAATCCAGTAGAATCTCTGTCAGTCAGAGTTGGCCATATTGGGCTACATGGACCAATGGTCTTGCTAAGTGGCTGGCATCTTCTTAGTGGAATACACAGGTGTAGGTCAAACTTACTTCTGCATATGCCTTGTTTTAGTTGTTGTGGAGGTTGGCTTTCTTTCCTTTACAATGGCCAAAGCCCCTTCCCCCTGAAAAAAAAGGTACTGTAGAGCCACTGTGGTGCCCCTCTCCCAGCCATTCTGTGGCCAGTAGAGAGGAGGAATTGGATAAGCATCTTCATAGCCAGATGAAATGCCCTCTGGAAGTCCCCATGATCACTAACAGCTGATGTAATCCTTTCACATCTGGTTACATGGACATGGCCAGACATTTATCCAGTCCTCGCCCACCAACTGTAGAATAGCCATCTGCGGATTGTGGTGGTGGCTATCCAGCAAATCTGAGGGGTGGTGAATGGCCAGCTGTAGCTTCTTCCATGTGTGGAACTACCAGGATACACTGAAGTTCAGAGGATTCTGGCCAGTATAAGGCAACATCCTATGTTCTGTGTACACAGTAGAAATGTACAAAGTTGTAATGCTGAAATAAACTGCAGGTGCTCTTGTTCATGTACTCCATGCATCTAAACTCCCTAGTAATTGTAATGGTGCTTGATATTGGTCTTCTGGTCATCAATATGCCTGAAATTTAGTGTCAATTACATCTAGTGGACCTATGCCTCTCCATTGGATCCAGTCGCTAGAATCATCCTTTTAAGGACTGGTTGTAACTTTAAACTATTCCTACTTTTCCCCTCCCTTTTCTGTACTTTTCCAGAGGTGTGAAATACAGCTGTACCTGTTTTCAATCAGGAACTGGGTAATTCTTGGAAGACTCCTTAAGAATGTTAGAGCACACATACACAACTACACATACACTCACATGAAAGCCGCCACCTTCTAAACTCTGTACCATGCGTAGTGTACCATTCCGTGAAGTACTGTTGTGCCACAGAAGTAGCCTGAACCATTCAGCATCCAGTACTGTACACTTCATCCTGAAGGCTTTGCATACGATGGCACTATATGTATGTTCTTGGTCAGACTGTAGTTGCATTGTAAAGTTAACAGAGGTAATCCATTAACAGCAATGACTGGGCTGTGCATGTAGTGACTGGGGGCGTCATTAGCCTTTCACAATGGTTAATAAATGTCGCACACATCCATATTAAACTTGTATACAAATATATATATAAATATATATATAAAATATTATTTTGGTTTATTAAATTTTTAATTTCTTGGTTTTCTTTACTGCATTACTAAGGTGTTTTTTCCCCCAGTCTGCTTACTTCTCTCCCACCTCACCCAAAATCTGCCCAAACAAGAGGAAATCAGTTACAGAATGAAATACTTGAAAAAAAAAAATCTCCAAAATCCACTTGAGGGAAATTGTTCTTTTGATGTTTTGCTGCATCTTGGATTCTTAATCAATGTTGTATGCCCAGTGCGTTTGCCAGTTGGCCTTTGTCTAGTGCATTTTGCCTCTGAACCTGAACCTGTGTAATATTGTTACTAAAGCTGTGTTGTTTGCTTACTGTGAAGCCCGTAAGTTTGCTTCCTTTTTATTAGACAATTATGAATTAATCAAATTGTGCTGTGGTGCAACTTTTCTTCTTTCTCTTTTCTCTCTCATTTATTCTTCTTTTGCATTGAAGTTACCACCAAATACATTATCAAATCAATCAAACTTTAAACAAAAAGAGAGTGTGGAATATTTCGGGTGGTGGGTGGGGAGCAAAAGTTTAAGACCTTTTTAAAAAAAAATTAGGAATTTTTTAATAAGGCCTCTGTCTAGCATGACAACAAGAATGCATTGATATTGTGAGTATTTGTGATATACATATTAATAAATGGAACCATTACGGATTTCTGTGGGCTTCCTCTTTATTTTACAGTTTAACTTTTTCACTAAGATAAATGTCTTTTTCTAGCTACCATTATACAAGCCATACTCTTAAAATATTGCCCAAATTGAACTGCTAATCCAACTAGGTTGACAAATGAATACCTGTGTAAATGCCATTACTTCAATAGGCTTTCTCACTGGGACAAGCAGTTGGATTTAGGCTGTAAGGTTTTCATAGTAAGCATCTTTCAGATTCTGCTGGAGCATCATTTTTATAGGGCTTGTTTCAGGGTTTATTTTCATCCTGTTCCTCTGCATCATATATGGTGAAAAAACAAGCTTAATAAAACCTGTTGTGTGTCTCTTTTTAAAAAATGGAAACAAAGAAATATTAATTATTGAAGCAATCAGCAATTAAAGCCCCTTGTCACCAACTGACATTGAGGTGAGGGATATGAAAATCTTGTCTAATTTCACTGTTTTTTTTAATTCCACACAGTTGGCCCTGCATATTCATGTATTTTATATCCACAAATTCAATCAACAATATTTGAAACAAAATCACAAGGCAAACTTTGATTTTGCCATTTTATATAAGGGACACATTTTGCTACACCGTTGTACTTAATGGGACTTGAGCATCCATGAACTTTGGTGTCCATGGGGTTCTTGAGAGCAAACCCTAGCAGATACCAAGGGCCCACTATATTTTCTTCATACCTTCGTGATTTAAGCTGGAACCGGCTGTAATCCCAAACCTCTCCCAATACTTCATTTAATACTGCACGCATCACTGTTATAAAATAAGCTGTATTGGTAGTAAATGATGCGGCAGGTGGGCTGTAGCAGAGGAAGTATCACAGTCCCTCAGGTGATGGATTCCAGCATTTCCTCTTATCAAGTGGTAGAACTAGGCCCCTAAGCAACTACAATAGCCCCATCAGTTTTGCAATGGTTTGGGCTGTACAACTTTCATGAAACCACTAATAACTCTCCACCACTACGTTCCCCCTCCCATTTCCTTCCAGGGCTTCCCCTCCCATTCCCTTGCCTTTTGCCTCGGAGCGAGTTCTCAGCACTGGGGCTGGAAGCAAGGTAACGGGAGGAGGAAACTCCAGAGGGGAGAAGAAAGGCTCGTGTGAGCTCCCCCCCCGCCACCATTACCTTGCCTTTTGCCTTGGTGCAAGTTTTTAGTGCCGGGGCCAGAGGCAAGGGAATGAGAGAGGAGCTTGGGAGGGGAGAAGGAAGGAAGGAAGGTGTGTCTCCCTCCATTTGCTTGCCTTCCTTCTCTGTGCCCAGCAAAATACAAAGGAGTGGGAGAAGACGGGAAGGCACATGTGTACCTCATGATTAATCAAATTTGTGAAGGTCAAACTTGTGAATGTGGAAGGAGGATTGTAATTGTACTTGGTCTGTTCCATGGCTTACACTGCAAAGGCTTATGTGGTACAGAAATAAAGGAGAGAAGTGTCCAATTGTCTAACATCTCCCATCTTAATAGCTATGAGAATGGTATGAGCAGGAAAGTTTACTCTCTCCCTGCCTTGAACCTTCAGCCTGAAGTGAAACTAGCAGGATCTACTAAATGCAAATTAACTCTTTCTGTGCCACTAGATGGCTGTTTACATTTGGCCATGATGCTGACAAGGATTCTGCAGCCCAACCAACTAGAGACCAAGCACACTACAGCGCTGCGTGGTGTGTTAATTCCTAAACTGAAATTCATACAATTTTTCCTAATTTGTGCATTTATTAAGCAATTGAACTAATATATGCAGCTTTTTCCCATTGAACAAGTGCGTTTTTGTGTATTCTGTGATTTTTTAAAAAAATAATTGTGCATTTTAATCATATACCTTTTCAGTTATGCACATTTAGACCACACATTGTTTGTTGTGCCTTTTATTTCCCCAAAACAGTTTACAAGCTGTGCTGCGCGTGGACACAAGCAGTGCACACCACACAGCAAGTCTGATGAGGTGTGAAAATGCTACTTTGCCCAAGATAGCCAAGTCAGTGAAAGGTCCCATAGCCCTCAAAAACAAACCATGCTATGGTGTTTTTTCTGTTCACACTCTGAGTATTGTAAAAACTGGCCATATATCAGATTTGACGAAACATGAGATAATACACCAGATCACAACAATAGGACAGCAGCCTTTTTTGAAATCCTTAGAAATATAAGTGGGCAAATTGCCAAGGCTTTAAGATAAAACAGCAGTCTCACTCTCAACACGGAGCTGACAACCACCTTTAATAATTTCATAACTATAGATACGGCCTCATGAATTTATGGATGGCGTTGATCCAGTTCTCTGTGTGTTGATTTAGATATGTACAAGTCAGTGTTCCTTTACATGAAATGCAAGAGGAAGGTATTAGTATTTTGGCTATGTGACTATGTGTAGAACTGGTGTTGTATTTGCCAGGCTATAGGTAGGGTTAACTCAGGATATTGGAACAAAGGATCATGGGGGAAGAGACCAGATTGGCCCTGAAATGTACATGATTTTCATTAACCAGCAGGAGGTGAGAAAGTAGAAAAACAAATGTTTCAGGGTAGAAGAAGAAAGGCTATGTGGTATAAGCTTGCAGGTAGTTACTCCATGTTGGAGCAGGGAAAGGAATTCCAGGAAAGGATTATAAAGAAACCAGGGACTCTCTAGCCAGATGCATTAGGTTTTCAGTACTGTTGAAAGGGCTGAGGAAAGAAACCTGCTTTGGAGAAGAATCTTTTTTTGTCTTTATGCCTGTGTCTAGGGGTTTGATTCCCCCCCCCTTGCAACCAGAAGGGAAGTACTCAGAGAGCCAGTGTTCTAAGCCAGTCAGGTTGCTTGATATATCTTCTATTAATTTTTAATATGATATTTTCCTATTTTTTGCTTTCATTATTAAAATATTGCACTTATAAAAAGCCTGCTTTATTCCTTGAAGGAGAGTGGGAAGCTCTAGTCACCTGTCTCCATGGCACAGTCTACAAGGAACTTGTAAAATATTTTTTTCTTTCTCCCAGAAAGCTTAAGGGAGATGGGGGGAAGGGTTTTGAGCCCTGACATGCTCCAGAGCCCAGGGAAGAAAACAGAGATTGGATCCTCAAGAAAGGGCTGGTGACAGCACTACTGCTTCCTTTGCACTGGGAAGAGGTGAACAAGTCTGAGCAAAACGCAATCATGCACCAGTGTCCCTTTCATCAGAAGTATATACCTAGATTTGTTGTTGTGTGCCTTCAAGTAGTTTTTGATTTACAGGGACCCTGTACCTATCACAAGGTTTCCTGGCGAGATCTGTTTAGAGAAGGCTTGGCATTGCCTTCCTCTGACACTGAAAGGATGTGACTTGCCAAAGTTCACCCATGGGTTTTCCATGGCTGAACAGGGATTTGAACTCTGGTCTCCCAGACTCCTAGTCCCACACAAACCACTACACCACACAGACCTAGATATCAGGCATCAAAACAGTATTGAAAAATGATATAAATGACAAACTATGTGGGCAGGGTGTTATTTTTAGTTTCATCTGTGAAAATAACAGAACATCTGAAGTCTTCTCTGATGAAAGGAGTTGTGTGAGATTCACGATTACATTCTTCCTTCAAGCACTGGAGCTTTGCCAGATGTTAGCACCAGAGTTCACTGCAGAACATGGATCTGCCTTCTGCCTCCTGCTCTCCCCTAGTACAATGGTACCAGGCTATCTAATTATGATTGAGTAAACAATTTAGGTTGGGTTTTGAGAGGTCTTCAGGGCAATTCTTCAGGCTCATTACTCTGGCTGCCTCTAGGATCCAAGTCAGAATCCCAGTCGTCCCATCAGGAAAGGCAAGGGTACGCTGAAGATGTTGAGCTGTGTGTGACCCAGATCTCTGGCAGCACATGTTGTTGTTCAACATGAGCTGCCAAGTGAGCAGCACTGATGTTGATTGGGACAAACTCTTTTGTTTCTCAGCCAGATTCTCGGCTTGTATCTGAAGGAGCTGCCTGGGAAAGTGTACCATCTCTTAGCCTGTGGGTGGCAGCTGAGTTCTTATTGCTGCAGCAGAAAACTGAGGTGTCAGATGTAACAGCATTAGCAACTAAGGAATGATCGCTATGCAGGCTGAACTTTTAAGATTAGATTCAGTGTCTTCCTCCTTGAGCTGATGTAGTGGCTGAACTGAATTTCAACTTGCTAAAATAGTTCAAGTCTTTTTCTCTATCTTCCAAAAAGAAGCCTGAAGAAATGTATGTGCATTTAGAATACCTTGGAAATATACTTTTACAGTTGCTTTTCCAACCTTGCTCCTGTGCTTTTTATACCAGCCTGCCATGGAGAAATTAATTGCAGAAGTTTTTGCCTCATAACTAATAAGTGCTTGGCATTTTTGAAAGTTGTCAAGACCCTATCACCAACACCCGCCTTGGCTTCCTCCTTTTTCCAAAGTTTGGCCATGCTACATTGTTTAACTACATCTCCCAAAATCCAAGCATGGCTATTAGAGTCTGGCCATGCTGGCTGGGGAAGTCAGAAAAAGTTCAGAAAAATAACTGCAGTCCAGAAAAAAGTAATATTTTTCCAGGGTGTTTTTTTCACCTTTGCTTGATATGGATGAACAGCTTGCTGTGTATTGCTGCCATTTAAATTTCTCAGGGTGGACTGGAGCAGTGGAGGAAATTAGGGCAGCTAGATCCACTTCTCCAAAACTCTGCTTCTGTCACTATCATATTAACTCCTAGACCAACAGATTGGCCACCTAGACCGATAGAGGGCACTTTACTCAGGACCCTTAAGATATGGGACAATCATGTTTTTTCCTAATCACTCTCTCAATCCTAGTGAGTAGAAGTGGGGAAGTGGGGAAGGAAACAGCCTAATAGTTGCAAGTAACGGTTGTTACAAGGAACAGAGCCAGGACAACTGGCAGTGTGCAGGGAACAAGGAATCCTAATTAAAAGTACTCTTTCACAAAGCCAACTGAGCTTTCAGATCATCTGAGTAGCCCCTTTCTTGATCACAGCTCAGTGCCGGCAAAGAAAGAGAGATGCACATTGCTGCAGCAGCAGAGGAGTAGTTATGGGGAGGTGGGGCAAAATGAGAGCACTGCTCCCTAAATAAGATTTCTGCCTTTCTAAATGAAATTTTCCCTTAGCACCCAAATTTCTAGCATTGCATAAATGTATAACATCTAGGCATCTAAAAAAATATGGGGGGGGGGCAGGCAAAGCTACCTAGGGAACACCAACACCACAAATGCAAAAATTCCAGGTGCGAAAAGTTTCCAGTGCCTCACTTTCTGCAGTACTAGACATGTTGAACTGAACAAAAATTTCAAGTGGAGGGGGAAATTCTTATTTGGAGGGGCTGTGCCCTCATTCCTTTCCCCCTTGTAGCTAAACCCCTGCTTACTGCTGCAAAGAGAGAGTTGGAAGCCAGATGCCCACTTTTCAACTGGCTCTGCTCCAAAGCCATACATATCATGCATGAGGTGCATATTAATTAAACCACTGGTGTGCACACTAGGATATGCTTCCTCAGATACATTTCCATGTCAGGCTCAGGAAAAGGAACTGCTAAATCCAGCCAGGACTTGCTTGGCAAGCAGTGTAAAAGGCTAACTGCATATTACACATGAATGCACAGAAGAAAATGCCAGTGGGTCTGTCTCTTTACTGCAAAACAGTGTCAGAGAGTGAACAGTTTGAAACCATCCTCAAGGAATATGTTCAGGAACATGGATCTGTCTCCTTGGAAGCAAGCAATACAGGAGGGACAAAAGGGAGCTGAATTGGAGTGGGAATTTTTCAACCCTCCAGATAGCATTTAGTTGTAACTTCCAGCACCTTTGACTAGAATGGCCAATGCTGACAAATGCTGGAAGCTGCCACAACATCTGGAAGGATGCACAATTCCCATCCTTGGACTAAGCGCTTCCTCTCCATTGCTTCCTATTGTGTTTTATAGCAAAGCAGAAGGCCACCAGGATTTCATGACACCATCATGTGCAGCATGCAGTGGCCACACTTATCCCACATAGCACGACATCCTGGTCCTGATATTCAGGCAGCTTCCAACAAAGCAAAATGCTGTGGCTCCATCCTGTGGAATCCTGGGATTTGCAGTTTAGAAAGTGGTATTTAGAATTCTTAGCCAGAGAGCTCCTCCAGAGCCATAAACTACAAACCTCAGGATTCCATAGTATACAATCATGGCAGCTAAACTGGAATCATAATGCTGTAATTGTGTGATGTGAAATGGTACCTGGTGTGATTTTTCAATATTTTCTTATCAGGGAGAACTCAGGCATCAGATGCCTTCAGAGCAGGGGCTGTAACTCTACCAGTTGGAGCTTGGAAAGGTCACTATTCTGGACTAGAGCTCTCAAATTTCTAAGGACAGCTGAGCCACTGTTCATGCTAGTTGTAGGACATTGAGAACTGGAAGCCCAAACAGTATTTTTCCAAGCCCTGCCACCAGTCAAAGACATAGTGTAGCTATTCCAGTTTTCCCTGGAATTCCCAGCTATTCCCTCTTTACTGAGTTCTGTGGGAGAAAAAAAAGTAGAAACTGTAGAAGTACATGGGAGGGTTACAAATGTGCAACAAGGACACCATACCCTCCAACTGTCCCAATTTGTCAGGGACACTCCTGGTTAATATCTGTCATCCCATTTTTTTGGCTGTCCCAAGTGTTTCTCTCCTCCTCACACTTTTCCTCTTTGTCCTCAGCTTACTTCAGTGACTGAAAACTGAGTTCCAAGTGCAAAAATGCTTTGCTTTCAATTAACTTTGCGGGAGGAGGGAAGAGGCTGAATCTTGCTCTTCCCTGTAGTTTCAGGCAAAGCAGACTGTTATAGCTTCTCCCAGCTTGTATGTTCTTCCTCATTAATAACTTTTGCCATCTTGGTCACACTCTGATGTTGCTTGGTCACGCACATCCCAGTTTTTAGCTGTGAAATATTGGAGGGTACACATTCTCAGTGCTCAGAAAACCCCATGATAGGGTCACTTTGGAGTCACCATAAGTCAGAAATGACTTGAAGGCACACAACAACAACAACAACAACAACAACAACAACAACAACAACAACAACAACTCTGCTTTGGTTAGACCCCATCTTGAATACTGTGTCCAGTTCTGGGCACCCCAATTCAAGAAGGATATTGACAAGCTGGAGCAAGTCCAGAGGAGGGCGACCAAAATGGTGAGAGGCCTGGAAGCCATGCCCTTAGAGAGCTGGGTATGTTTAGTCTGCAGAAGAGAAGGTCAAGAGGGGACATGATAGCCATGTTTAACTATTTGAAGGGATGCCATGTAGAGGAAGGAGAGGGCTTGTTTTCTGCTGCTCCAGAGACCAGGACAAGGATCAATGGATTCAAGCTGCAGGAAAGGAGATTCCACCTGAACCTCAGGAAGAACTTCCTGACAGTCAGGGCTGTCCGGCAGTGGAACATGCTGCCTCGGAGTGTAGTGGAGTCTCCTTCCTTGGAGGTTTTTAAGCAGAGGCTTGATGGCCATCTGTCAGGAGTGCTTTGAGGGTGTTCCTGCATGGCAGGGGGTTGGACTGGATGGCCCCTTGGGTCTCTTCCAACTCTACATTTCTATGATTCTATGATTCTAACAACGGAACATCACACACACACCAGTTAAATTCTGCGTTTGTGTCATGAAGTGGAGCACCCAAAATATAAAGAACAACAAGCCATCTAGATCTTTCCTGAATAAAAGCCAAATACAAATACATTTAAGATACATCTATTTAAGCCATTTCAAAACCAATTAGAGTATTCTGGAAAACTGTAAAGCCTCCACCACCAGCCTGATGCCAGGTTTTCCAGCACACAGCCAGATTCTATACTGCTAGTTCCAGCAGGAGTTTCTTGTTCTAAGCAAACGCTACAAGGCTGAGGTTTAAATTCATGAAGTCTGTTTCTTCCCTCTCTCTCTCTCTCTCTCGCTCTCTCTCTCTCTCTCTCGCGCTCTCTCTCTCTCTCTCTCTCTCTTTCTGCGCTACCTGAAAGCCAGCTTGTGAATCAGAAATGGGCAATCTTCTTTTGTGGGCCACTTTCCCTCACAATGTGGGTGACTGTGAGAATAACAACTCTTCTGCTTTATAACACATTGAAGAAGCTGCTAATGGTAAAAATGTGTGTTCACAAAGTGCAGCAGCTACACAGCTCTTACACATCTCTGCAGATTTTGGCTGGAAACCAGCTGGTTAGTCCTGATTAGAATAGACCCATTGTTGTCAGTCGTTGAATGGCAAGTCAAAACACAAGTAAATTCAACTGATGCAACGGCTTTACTCTACTTAGGAATAAGATTTTAGCTTTTGGAACTACTACCCCACAATTCAAAGAGCAGAAGTAAAACCCACCATGTTCACTGGGTTTAACTCACAGTTATACATACACAGAACTGCTATTCATTTCCATACAGTCTATATGTATAGTCTAAAATGAGGCAGAGAGGTGTAGGAAAGTGTGATTGTATACATTCCATTTTAGAGCTAGAGGGAAATGGTGGAAAGAGTCCTAGTGGGGTTGTGTGCAAGCTGTCCAGTATGTATGCAGATTATATATTGTGTTAGCATTCATGACACTAATTTAGAAGATGAACATTGTTCTCTGCAGCAGAGCCCAGAAGGAGTGGGCTGAGTTGGCATAAGGAAGAGAGATCAGCTTGCCAAATTCAGAACAATCAGAAACCCAGCGGGAAACTCCTGCATGGATATGCCAGCCGCTCTTCCGGATGACAAGAAGAGGCAGCACCTGGCTGCAAGGAGGCAAAGAAGGACCAATTCCCTCTTCAGACAGCTGCTCAATTGCTTTCCTGGCTGTTGCTGGGAGAGGCTGTGGAACTGATGGCAATGATGTTAACAGTGCCAAGGCTTGGCTCTCAAAGGTGTGTGATTATGTGACAAGGAGAGAGGCCAAGCTGTGCTTCCCACAACATTTATCTCTTTGGCAGGGTGGGAAGAATGAGGTAGCACACTGAGGCTGCCTTGCCTGTTTCCCATCTTCTTCTGAATGGGAAAGTAGCACCCACTGCCACACACAGGGCAAGACAGATGTTGTTCTGCCTGAGGCAAAGGCCAAGTCAGCAACCTTCTGCTTTCTCTCTACAGACATGAAAAGGGTTGGCAGCGTAACTTTCTTTAACTCCAAACTCAGAAAAAACTTACAACTCCCCAAATCTCCCAACCAGTGGCCATGCTATCTGGGGGATTCTGGGAATTATAGTCCAAAAGAAAAAAGTTTTGATCAGAATTTGGGCATCAAGAAATGATTTGTTGGGCTATGCGAGCAGCCTGAAGGTGGCAGAGGACCCTACTCCACTGCCAATGCTGAACAGATGCCAACTCCAAAATAATTTTTTCCAAGTATTGATTCTCAGCGATAATGAACTCCTACTCTTTTTAATGAAGTTTTGCAGTCAAAGCATAGTTCTCCTTTTTGGATTTCATTACCTTTTCCTATCAGAAAGGCTGGAGAGGAACAAACATTTTGCTCTCATATTATTCAGGACAGAACAGGTAGAAATCTATACCCCTCTTTCCAAGGACCATTTCTTGCTTGACAGCATCACAGTATGAGAAGCTTTTGGTGTGCATAATTATATGTGTGTGTATGGTGTTAGCAGCATTAGCGTCACCAGCAACAGAAGGAGGAAACCACTAACCCCTGAGGATCTTAGATCAATTGCACCATTGATAATACAGTCTTATGCTGGAAAAAGGTCTAGAGCTTCCCTGAATGTTAACCTTCTGCAGGGAGAGGAATAGGAAGCGTGTACTTTGTTCTCATCCTTCTCAGCATGCTACATAAGGGTTCTGCCTTGCTCCTAGAAATGTTCTGTGTTAGCAGTTATTTCACACAGCATCTGTTACCTAAGAAATACAGTGCTTTAGAGTGGAGAAGCTTCATGGAAAAAGAGGAAATCCACCACCAGAAAAAAAAGACAAAAGCTGAACACAGATTTGCATATGTATATACTAATATGTATATGCACACATGCACCTAGGTATGCACACATACACACTTACATACAGCAAAACAATTATTACTATTTAAATAGAAATACAGTGCATCTCACCATTCTGACGATGACTGTGACTGGGTGACTTGTGTGCCTGCTCATTCTGCTGTCCAGATACTATTATCTTTTCCCAGGCACCTTCAAAGTCCTTGCCTCCCCTCCTTTCTTATGATTCTTTATCTTTACACCAGACTTGGCTTGTCCAACCCTTCAAACAGAGGCCTGTCCTCAGTGGGATGGTATATACTTGGCCTCCCAGGTTCAACTACATCTTCTGCCATAGACCTGGGTAAGGCCCCTGTCTCTTGTACTATGACCTTGGGAACATCCCAGTCCCTCATTCTCTTCCTGTCTGAAAAATGAGAATGGCCCACTTGCACTGGTGACTGCTGGCTTACGTATCAGTAGGGCAGAAATTCCATTCCAGGTTTTTGTACAAACACTGAAGTTGCTATCCATGATACCATAGCTGATCCACAAAATAGGTTCAGAACTCTGGACATCTCCTTTAAACCTGAGGCTAAGGCCCTTTCCGCAACTTACCTGCATCTGGTGCAGTCGCACGGGGATCACACGAGCAGCCTCTTCCATGAGGTTCTCGCATCCCCGATGCTTCTGCTCCGCAGGAGCTGCCTGCTGGCTGGCAGGCAACATAAGGGCTCCACCTCTTCCTTCTGCAATGCGGCCAGGTATTTTCCCAGGCTGCACTGGGGGAGGAAGCATGAGGACCATGGCTCTGGAGCTCTGCATGGACGTAAGTGTGCATAGGGCCCCAGAGCGATGCGTGGTCATGCACCATTTTCGGCTAAAAACAAAAAATGATATAATGCTCGATCGGTGCCTGCTGGCCCTGGGCAGTGTCGCACCATTGTGAGGATGTTGTCTGAAACACTCCTTGCAATCGCATGATGCTCCGGAGGCCCTTTCGCATGAGAAATACCATGCGAAAAGGGCCTCTAATTAATAGCTGATTACTGCTCCACTAGAAAACTGCCACTGACCACCTCCCAGGGGTGTTGTGGGGGTAAGCATCACAAAGAGGGTAAGTGACCATTCACAAGACATTAGCACCCTTTCCCTCGGTTTCTAGTCTGCTTGGAATTTGTGAGCTAACAGGCCAGGAAATAAGGGAACAACATTTGTCAAGGTTCACTGTCTTATCTCCTGGAGGCAGTTCTTAGCAAGTAGCTATTCAAATGCCTGAATAAAAGACAACCAATAATAGTAACATTATTCTGAAAGGCAAACTAGCCCTGGATCACAGTGAGCCAACAGCATTTGCCAAGATAGTGGGTTAAATTCCTGGCTATGTTTTCTGGTTGTTGCCAAACCAGCAACATGCAGCCATTTTCCTTTCTCATTTTGACTTAGATTGTTATTAGAAGGCATAACATGGAATGGAAATGGAAACAAGACTCAATAGCTTTTTTTAAAAAAAGTTATTGGCAATTAGTGCAGGTTTTTAAAAAAAGTAATTAGCCCTCTTGCCCTGAGGATTAATGAATGCATTTCATTACACTCCCTCAGGGATATTCAGCCCAATAACAATCCATTGCAGGTTAATGTGACTCTAAAAACTACCTGGATTGAAAATGCAGTCTGCAAAAGAAACACAGGTGAACGATCATCCAAAGATGAATGTGGGAAGAAAAGCTTTCAGCAGGAGAGGTCATTAATAATGTACAGGCTAAAGCAAAAAGAAAAAGAAAAGAAAAGATGCACAACTTCCTCTTTTAAATGCTCAACACTGGTAAGCATGATACAAATAAACAACAAAAACAAAAAGAGCTTGGCTCCTATTGAAGTTCATGGAAATAAACTTTGCTTGCCATAGTAAAAAATTTTTTCAGGAATTCTTTATCAACTGCTTATTAATGTAAACACCATACTTATGCAGCTACTTAATGATTCCCAGCCTGACACAAACACCCAATTCCCATCTTTTGGGCAGAAGCCACTGGGGTCAATGGGGATCTGTTCCCTTGCTGATCAGGAAGGAGCTGCTGACATTCCCACCATCTTCCATTGCAACAGGCAGAAGCAGGGTCCCTGTCTCAGTTCCCCCTTGCACTGGAGATCACTTGCATGAGGTGGGTGGAAGCATCAGCTTCTTCCTGCTTGGCAGGGGAACAGAGACTTGTCGATCACAGTGGCTGCTGCTCAGTAAATGGGGACTGACGGACTTTCACAGCTTCTACAGATTCCCTAAAGCAGTAAATTTGTAGGGATCGTGAATATGAACCAGTCATGAGTGCTTACGTTTAGGTTATGCATTCGTAACTGCCTCAGTGAATCTGGCCATGGAATTTCTCATCAATTGCTTTTGATAGGCTCCTATTTTGGGATCGTCTATAAAGCAGGTCCAGCTCAAGACATGTTGCCTTTTTGAGCTGAAAAACAAGATGGAACCCAATCCACATTCCATGTACAGAAATGTACTTCAACAATGGGGTAATGTGCAGCATCAGACAAAAGGCAGAAGGCTTATTTGGAGGTCCCCAGGATGCATGATATGAATGTCAGAGCTGGGGACATGAAGGGACAGTCAAGAGACTGCTACTATGGCCATCACCTCACTCTGCCTAATTGTATGGCTGACCATGCTATGATGAGTTGCAACTAATCTGTAAATATTGCTTAATATTACTAAAACAAGGAAACACTGTAGTGCAGTTAAGTCATTGTGGAAAATCTGATTTTTAAAAAATTGTTGCTCAGCAAAAATGTGACTTTCTTTCCCTCTCTCTGCACAAATATAGCTTATCTACTAACATGGACAGGATATAGTTGAGATAGTCACAGAAAGACACCTGCAAACGTCCCCAAAGAGAAAAAAGTCAACTCCGATTCTCCTCTTCAGCTTACAATGGAATACCAATAACAAGGTAGTGCGAGTTACCTAGACATATTCCACCAGAAGAAAGAAGCAATTAGATGTTCTACCACTATTTTAAAGTTGTAAAGCCCTACAACACATGACAAATCCAGAGCTTGCAAAGTTTAATTTTTGGACAACAATTCCCAGAAGCCCTAGCCATCACAGCCATGGCTGCCTGCCTGATGAATTCTGGGATTCATAATCTAAAAACTAATATCTGGCACATCCAAACCAATGGAAGAGTCCCAGATTTTGTTCCTGTACTTTCCAATTTTATGCTGGATTAAAATAAACTGATCTGGGAAGCTGGTATTAAAAAAATCTATGATCATACCAGGTTGTAAGGCCCCACTTTGGGGGTCTCTGATATCAGTATGGTTTGGATGGACACCATATCTAATTAACATCATATTTAATTGGTAACACACTTTAATTAGCACTGATATCAAAATCCAACCTGAAGGTGATCGGGAGATCAAACTAAAAGAGGAAGAAACCTGTGGCCACAGGCAGGTCAACCTAAAACACCCTCTTGGTATAACCTACGTCAATTATCAGGTAAATCACCGCTGTTCCAGAGAATAGAAGCTGGAATTTCCTGGAGAATGCCATTGTAAGAAGCCCACCAGGACACTGATTGACAGATTCCCATCCCCTGTATACCTGGACTCCTTCCTCTTTCCTTGTAGCACCCACAATAGACAACTATTACAACACCCATGATGTCTTTGTCAACCAAGCACTAAGCCCATCAACAAGTGAAAGACCCATTGTCCACAACAGGTTCCCTTTGTCTTGCATCTGGAACCTTCACGGCCATAGGCCATTTTCAGGGTACAAATAGCCCTGACAACTTGCAGTCTCTCGAAGGTCTACCCATCACTCTGTTCATCTGGCTCCTAAACGAGAACTGTCTTTAGGTCCTACCTAAGAGAAAACACACTTCTGCTCTTCACTACTCTTCTGGACTGATAGTTATAAATCCCCCCCAAACTCCTCAGCCTCTCTATACATAATTCTCCCTCTCCCCTTCTCCTTCAGTTAACTCTCATATGTATGTTTGATTGTGTGTATCTTGTGGGCATGCATGAGTGAATTTCCCCCAATTTTAGCATACTTTTGAATCTTTGGCTGGTTCTTTTCCTGTGTGAGCTCACAAACATTGGTAGCAAGATCTTGCCCCTCTCGTTAGCCTCCTGATTTTGAGTTAATTAATTCCCCACCTTTGCAAGGAGGCACTGAAGGAGACAGTGGGTTGGCCCTTGTGGAACTTATGTTTGGGAGTAACAAGGTACTGACAGAAAATATTCTGGGATAAAGTAAACCTTATGGATCTCTGAAATAAATTCAGAAAGAACAGACTTTCTGGTCTTTTTAATCAATCTGGATGCACTCTTTTTCATTCTCTGCAAATATCTCTTTTTGAGCATAATTTCCCTTCTTTTTCACCCAGATGCCATAAAGACTATTATTTTTAACTTCCATCCCTCTACTTCGTACACCAAATTATAGTCATACACTGCTTCCAAAGGCAGCTTTGGACATTATAATCCCACATAGCCAGCCAAACACATTACATAATAACTTCTTGGTTTGGTTGTCTGATGGATGAAGTTGAGAAAATGTATACATTGCAATAGCTTATATCGATACATCTCTAGCTATCTGATGTTGGGCATCAGCATTTTTTTTTCTCAGCGTATCAGGAACTCTTTAGCTACAGTTATTCCTTTCTCTCCTGGAAAATGGCCAGGGTACTCATAGACAATAGCTTGGAGTCCAGCAGCAGTTCATGGACCACAACTTTGAGTAGCACTGGCCTACACAACTTCCTTATGTGCCTTCTATTCAAAAGAATTAAGATCTGCCATTATTTGCTGAATTTGTAATTTGTAATACATTATGTTGGATATTTAAAAAATTCATTTAATTTCTGTGCTGCTTATTACATCAAAAGCAATATCACAAAGTGGTGGTGAGCTGGGTTGGCCATACCTGTAACCACTTGAAGAATGGCTTTTGCACTACTCATTGATTGTGAAATCACTAGGTTTTGGTCACTTGCATCCTATACATACCATCCTCACTCATTTGCATTGCTCCTGTGCTTTCCATATGCTACTCACACCTTTCTTCTTACCACCAAGAACTCTTCCATGTCGAGGGCTCCTAATGCTACCTCTCAGAAGGCACTGTGCAGCTATGTTGTCTTTTCCCGTTAACCTAGGGGTGAGCAAAGAAGATTGAAAAGGGGATGGGAAAACAAGAAAAGATTTCTAGCGGAAGACAGTCTTCTCAGGAACCCCTTTGCAGAGATTTTGCATTGAGGAGACACAGCATGAAGTTCCATCAGGCAGAACTATGACACATCTCCTTCCTCCCTTCATTGAAAACCAGCATTTTCCATGCTGCTTCCAGCTGATAGGACCACATAGTGGCTGGTAAAAGAGTAGGGGAAAGCTGTGAAGTATCTGCTTGTGTGACTACAGCCAAATTCACAATAACATCTTCCAGGACTTCAGTAACACCCTCAGGAGGATGTGGTGGATGCCTTCCTACCTGAGAGTCTGGATGTATGCACATTGCCAAATGCTTCTCAGTCCCCACCCTCAGGTTTTTGACCTACTACTGTATGGCCATGTCAGGGGGCAGGCAGCATGAAAAAGTTGGGCTGTCAGGGCATTCTGCTCATTAGGCAAAAGAGGCAGGGAATTGTGACTTCCAGAAAAGCAGCAGCAGCAGAAGCAGCAGTAGTAGTGAAGGCAGCCCTTGTCTTCTGCATCCAGAAACTTGACTTTTCTTAGAAGAATAGCCTCTGACATTACTATTCTGTCTTTTGACACACACAATGACATGTCAGGGAAATCATGCCGCGTTACCATGTCTCTTTACATTCCTAATTCTTGGGCACAACTTGATTTTGCTAAGAGCCATTTTAACATGTCTTGCTTCCTCCCTCCCTCCTTCCTACATTATTTTTTAATGTACCATTTCAGATAAGAAGGAAAACATAACAAAAGAGTTAAAGTTCTCAGCAGAGGCTAAGGACTTAACATTGAGGCAATAGTTTTCAATAATTTTTTTATTTTCGGTTCCCCACACAACCTCATTTAACTGCTGCATACATACAGGACTTCCTAGCATTCTATTTTTTTAAATTGACTCTAATGTGCTATAATGAAACTTTGCAAATTTAAAATAAAATTTAAAACATTATGGAAAAGAATGGCAAGGAAACATTTCAGATGGAAGGGAACAAGGAAACAACTTCTGGAACTAATCAATTAAATGCTTCAGGAGAAACGGGAGAGAACGGGGATTTGTTAAAGCTGATTTGCATTCCAGAGTGGGGAGGAGGAATGACGTATAGCTTGCCAATATCAGTACGGCTGTCTTCTCTTATTCTCTTGACTTGACAGTGACACAGCAACAGGGACAGGCTAAATTAAGAGAGGTAAAAGAAATTTGCAAAGTCATGCCCCCTTGTATACAAACATTCTCCCTCCCAGTCTGCTAAATCCCAAAAATGTAACACTGATGTAAATCTAATTGTGTTCACCTCTGGATAATGAGAGCCAGCGTGGTGTAGAAGTTGGAGCGTTGTACTATGATTCTTGAGACCATGGTTTGATTCCCCAGTCAGCCATAGAAACTCATTGGGTGACTTAAGGTAAGTCATACTCCCTCTGAACAACCTTGGCAAGAAAATGCAGTGATAGGCTTGTCTTAGGGTCATCATAAGTGGAAAACAACTTGAAGGTACACACAACAACAATGTAAACAACAACAACAACAACAAATGTGTAATCATGTGAACATGTAAAAGAAAGATTTGCTCATTCTGGCTTGTCCCCTGTTGTGTGATTGTTGGGGAAAAGGGACAGGAGGTAAAGAGTTGCCTCCAGATATAGTAGAAAGATGGTTCCTTCATAAATATCTTTTCAATAGCCAGCAAAACAGACTCATCCCTGAGAAATACGTGATTGTCTTCATGATCTGTGTTCCCTAGACATTATAACAGCTAATGGCTTTCATGAAAGAATGTTTTACAGGGGAATCTTAATGACTTGGTGCCCTTTTCACAGTCACAGCATTATGATTCCACTTTAACTGCCATGGCTGCATCCTGTGGAATTCTGGGCTTTATAGATGAGGTCCTAGCACTCTCTGGCTGAGAATTTAAAAAACTTCTCCCTAAACTGTAAATTTTGATATGCCATTGGATAGAACAAGGACAAAGTAGAATCATGGTGGTACAACTGAGTACTGTGAAAGGGCTCTTGGCCCACAAGCCACTATCGCAAGAATGACACAGCACAGAGCAACATTACTGGTCCTTTCCTGTTCTGAACAGATTGTGTGGTGGCAAGTCTTTGCTCCAGTTGGGGGTAAGGAAGGACAGGTATGAAAGAGGCAGCAAAACTGGACAGGCAGATGGGAGTGTAAGGTGTCTGAAGGTCACATATTGATTGGACTTCAGGTTTTTATTGTCATTGTGAAATTTCACATCTGTCTGTAATAAGCGTGTATGGATGAAAAATAATCTACTAAATCAGTGGTGCAGTAGTGTATTATGAAGGGGAACATCCTGACAGCCTCTGTAGCCACATCTCCAAGAAGAATCCACAGTCACATCCCCAGGACAGATATAAAGATTGAAGAAATAATTATTTGTTGTTCTTTCACATCATTTCCATCTTATGTCAACCCTAAGCTAAACCTGTCAAGGGATTTTCTTGGTAAGATTTTTTCAGAAAAGGTTTGTCATTGCCTTCCTCTGCGGCTGAGAGACTGTGACTTGCTCTAGGTCACCCAATGGGTTTCCCTGGCCAAGCAGGAATGTGAACCCTGGACTATTTCTGCACAAGACTGTTATAGCACTATGATTCCACTTTCAACATTCTATGGAATGTTAAATGTGGAAAGGAAACATCCTATGGAATCCTGAGGTTTTCAGTTTAGGGAGGGGTGTCTAAGGCCCCTCCCTAAACTGCAAACCCCAGGATTCCATAGGATGTTGAAAGTGGAATCATAGCACTATAACAGTCTCATGCCAAAATGGCCCTGGTGTCCTGGAATCCCAGTTCAAACTACACAAAACTCAAACCTCTACACCATGCTGGCTCACATACAGATACTGCCTTTCTCTTATTGATATACAAAGAAGCTAACACTCTGAACACACTACCAACCCCCTCCCCAAAAAACCCAGACATCCTAAACAGACAAAGAGACAGGCAAGTAGACGGAAGTTCCTTGGCCAACTGAAACAGGACATTTTAACCTTTTACTTCAAGAAACAAAAGATTTGGCAAATACAAGTACATTGTTGGTAGAGGATTCTGGGAACTGTAGTCCACAAAGTAATTTTTCCAAGCTCTGCTTGTCACAAGCAAATCAAAGAGATACCACAGAAAGGTAACAGCCATTAGACACTGTTGCTAAATAGGAAAGAAAAATCTTGTGAAAAATAAAACCCCGCTTTAGACATTTCATGCCTGCACTCAGGGAGTTAAGGAAGACAAACACTCCAGAAGCCAGCTAACAATTTAACTGCGTTTATTGCAGATAATAAATCAAGCAGATTGGGTGACAGCAGAACTAGCCATCTCTAATTAAGGCAAAAGCAAAGAACAGTGAGCTCACCTCAAGGCTTACTATTAAGTAGCAAGCTACAGAGTCATGAAACCAGGAAAACAAGCGAGACAACATCCTTCAGACATAACAAAGCTGTGTCTCAAAATACACACAAAAACACAGCTGTGCGTATTCCGGGGAACCAGATAATACGGAAGTACACATTACAGAATAACATTCCCATGGGAACTTGCAAGGCAGGCTTAGCCTAAACAATTCTAGAAGCAGTTTACTTTCTTATACACTGAAATTGTGAAGCAAGGAGCCCATTACAATTCCATACATTGCAACAGACACCCCTTTCATCTCAGAGACTAGTACATGAACCAATTGATTCGGTTTGCAAGAAAAGAGATTCCACTTAGACATTAGAAAGAATTTTATGATAATAAGAGGTGTTTTGCAGTGGAACGGAGCAGGGGTATTCTCCTTTGAGAGTCTTTAAACATAGACTGGATGGCCATTTCTCAGGAATGCTTTATCTGTTTAATCTGGCATGGCACAGGGTTAGACTAGATGTCCTCTGTGCTCCCTTGAGCCTTTATGATTCTCTCCCCTTTTTCCTGTTTGTAGAGCACTGCCAGATAGTCTTGTATCAGAAGACAGAAACCAGATGAGCCTCCTGCATGTTGCCCCATAACAGCCCACTCTGGAAAGACTGAACTTCCACACCTTTCAAGTGCTTGCCTGCCTTTCTTTCAACAATCCCAGATGTTTCCATCTCAACTCTCCCTCCTCCCACCACAGCCATAGTTGAAGATAGAAAGTCTGCACATCACAGTGCATGCTTGGTGACAAAACAGATAAATCTAATTTCAGGCCAACTAACTTTGACTGTCCCTTTCAACACCATTATAATTACATATGTTACAACATCGCTCCTTTTGCCCACTTAATGTGCTGGCATGCTGCACAGTGTTATAATGACAGATGACAGCTCTCCTACCTACTCGGCTATGCTTCTGCCGGATGCAGGTGCTGTTAATCTGATAATGTTGTTGCTGGTTTTGTTATTGGGTGTTTTTTTCTTTCTTTCTTTAGCCTATGCAAAGTAAGTGACAAGTATTAGCAGGCACTGTTCTGTCTCGCTTTCTCTTTCAGACTTCACAGCTGTAAGCACACCTTCCCCTCCCAAGTTTATCAAACTTGTTCTTCTTCTTTTGTGAGAAGCTGGCAGCTCAGCCACCTAGGAGGATGTGCTGCAGTATTCACAGGCGGTGACTGGCATGTCTAATCACTCTGTCTCCAAGTCAGCGCTGACATTGATGAATGAAGGGTGATTGCCTGAAATGGATGATAAATTGGCTCCCATCGGGTGGTCTGCCAAAATCAGTGAAAGAACACAAGCTCTGTCAAATGGCTGACTTGTTGGGTACATTCCCTCCTGTAGCCATTTTCTACATGTCAAATTGTACCTGCATGTGCGACATGGTGCAGACGATGCTCCCTATTGCTGGAAGCCAATGCTTAGTCTAGACAACAGCTTGGAAGCGATATTTTTTAGACCACGGCTTCTAGAACCTGCTGGCTCTGCTGGCTGAGGGATGCTGGGAGTTGTCATAGAATTATAGAGATGGAAGGGACGACAACGGCCATCTAGTCCAACCTTCTGGCATGTAGGAATATACAACTAAAACACTCTCAAAAGATGACTCAAAAGATGGTTTTTTTTGTAGTGTAAAAATAAAGACTGAGGCCATGTTGGCACTAGACTGTTATAGTGCTAATCCACTTTCTACATCCTATGGAATCCTGGGGTTTGCAGTTTAGGGAGGGGCCAGATGGCCCCTCCCTAAACTGCAAACCCCAGGATTCCATAGGACGTTGAAAGTGGAATAATAGCACTATAACAGTCTAGTGCAAAAATGGCCTGAGATCCTGCATTAGAGACATAGTTACAAATGTGTAACTAGCTATAATAACCTGATCTGACTCCCCAAACCTTTCTTAAACAGCCAGCAGCTACACTGAACCATGGAGATCTGTTCTGCTGGTGACTGGCACACTGCAGGACAACATTTCCAGCCCTCTTCCACCAGTGAGCTGTGGTGTGATGAGGATTTGTAACAGAGGTTCTGCTTCCAATTGTTACATAAATATAAGATACTACATTTTAGCAGAAAAAAACCAAAAAGCAGGTGAACAAATGGATGGCCCCTGGCTTGACACCAATATGTGTGCAACCATAAGCTATTAGCAATGTGACAAGATGGCAAAAAAGCAATCTACATCTACTTCTACAGAACTATAGTGTCCCCACAAATCTGCACCTTGCCTATGCACTTAGAACTTGGAAAAATTACTTTTACGTATAACAGCTTCAGGAATCCCATCAACAACATGGGCAGTGGCTGAGGAATTCATTGGCCTGTGCCAATACTGTTGGGAAAATTCCAGCATTCTCTCTCCCCACCATTTTGTTCTTAGAGCAAGTAGGCATAGCTAGCATAGGGCTACCTTTCTCTTTTGCATGCCAAAGCTCCACCATTTGCCTTTCTGTCATTTAAATGCATGATCATAAATACCTTTGGTGTTCAGGTGATCAGATCATGTGACCCAGGACAGTTGCTTGGGTCATTGGTCTTATAAAAGAAAGAGACCCCTCTCAGCTCTCTCTCTTCTCCATTTTTTGCTTCCTCCTCCTCCTCTTCGACCATGCTTCGCATCTCCATCAGAAGATGGTGAGTTAAGACCGAAGCTACTACTATTCATTAGCTAGTTAGGTTGTAGGCTCTCCAATACATATGTAAATGTAGAAGCCATTAGTAAACTTTTCTAAGTTTGTAATCTGAAGTTGCCTGCATTTGTTTTATTTCTTCAGTCAGTTTGAGATCAGAAAAGCCATACACAAATTTAGACATGCTTCTTCTGCTACTCTGCTAAAGGAGACTGAATCCTGACAGTTTTAGCTTCCATAGAATTTCCTAATAGGGCTAACACCCCGGGAAACTTTTATTCCCAACAAATACCTTGTATCCATAGGAAAAGGAAACCCAAGGAACTTTGTCATGGAATCTCTTAATTCAAATAGGCCTTTGGTGCACGAATTTGTTGTGTTCTATGACAGTGATTCTCAAACACTGTACCATTGAGTGCATTGGTCTTCAGCACCTGGCAGCCTTGGCCAGATTGGCCAACAGTTAGGCTTCAGGAGCTGAAGTTCAAAACATCTGGAAGAGCAAAGTTTGGGTACCACTGTCCTATGACATGGAAAAATCGTGCTTGAAAATCATGCATAAAGTCATGATACAAGATAGAAATGCCATTTTAAAAGGAATAAGTATTCAGAATTTGCATCACTGAGGGAAGATATGAAAGATGCTGCTTGCTGTCATCATCACCAGGTCTAGGACTGGCTCTTGACTGTCTCATATGGGATGAGTATTGAATTTATCACCAGGTCACAAAAGACAAAACACTGGAAGCCAGAGGCCATGAAACTCTTTTGCATGTGGTCACAGTTACTTTCTCTCAGCTTCCCCTGAATGATAAGATTGTTATGAAGATATAAAGGGATATATAGGTAGGATGTCCTCTTTTTTTTGAGAAAGATTAGGATTTTTTAAAAAAGCATTATGAGGTGATCCTAAAATGTCAGTTTGAAGAGGAATCTACCCACATTACTTTGTCTGAATCTTCTGCAGATTGCATGGAATGTTGAATGATTCAGAATCTGTTGAAAAGGAAGAGCTCAAAAAAGTTATATATTTGGATTAATTACTCCCACAGTGGGATTCCAGAGCTATAGTCCAAAAAGTAGCAATTCTAAGCTCTGCAAAAAGGTGACATGCTTAATCTATTGCCCTTGAAGGGTTACCAAAACTAAGTCTATTTTAAAGTTTGAAAAAGGAAATGATTAATTAGCTGTGGCCCATTTCCTGGGCGTGGTTTATACAGGAAATCAGGGCTTGGCTCTTGTTGTGTTTGTGTCTTTGCAATAAATATATGTCTAAAAGAAGGTGTCCAGCATTTGCGGGGTGGACTGGCTGGCTGGTAGAAAAGAGAAACCCTCTTTCTTTCCAGTTCTCAATCTTGCAATCCCAAGGTGTTTAATAATTCTCTAAACATTCTTGCTATGAGAATAATAATAATCATGGAATGCATGTTGATGATATACTGTATAAAGAAACTAATTAGTAAATATAAGAGTGCTCTTCATGCGTGTTTACCAGCATTCAGAATATTCAGCCTTACCTACTAGTGGCAGATGAGTAATGAATAGAGGCCTGACCTTCTTTCACAGGATAATGACCCAACAAATTCAGAATTGTAATGATGTAAAAAGATTACGCATAAAGGAAAAGTTTTCATGTTCTTCCTCCCCCTTTCTCTGCCTGTCTACATACAAATTCAGCCCCAGAATGCTATGGGTATAAAAGTGTGTGTGTGTGTGTGTGTGTGTGTGTGGTCTTTCACAATAACCGATCAGTCTAAAAACTAAAGGTATATTATGATCCTGCAATGTAGATTTAATAGCACAGCTTCCTATTTCAAAAGCCTTGAAGTTTCTAGTCACAGTATTGGTAGTTCAGGGGCCTACAGGACTGGCAATTCTGGACTAGATTTGGATGCCTATCCGGTATTATGAATATTTGTACAACATTCAGTGAAATCAGTGTGCTCCTGTAGTATGTTCTTGCATAGTGAGAAAGGAAGAGCTATGGGGAGGATACTTGTATTCAGATTATTTCATTAGCCATATATATATATATATATGTGTGTGTGTGTGTGTACATGTACATACATACATATATATGTATGTGTGTGTGTGTGTGTGTGTGTATGTGTGTATATATATATATATGTATGTAATGATCCCATATCTTTAATTTGTGTGCCTTCTAACAGAGAACTCTGAAGGTTAAAGTGCCTTAGCATTTTGGAAGACAAATAGGGCCACTCAAAAATAAATGAGTAGCATCTATTTACTCAGAAGACTCCTTAAGTGTGCAAGAGCACATCATTTGTGAATTAAAGACGATGACATTTTAAAACATACACACACACCAAACTGTCTGACAGGAATCTGAATTTATAGAATGCTGGTGGCCACTGAGGTTACAGAAGAAGTAGCAGAAACAGGGGGCCTCTAATGAAACTAAAAGACAGGCAGCTTGTAACCTACTCGGGTATTATAGTCTGAGCAACCTCATCCCTTCCTGTTCTTGTTAAGTGCAGCTTTAAGAACAGGAGAGCAACTTGGATCTGTTTTTGTAAGTGATGGAGCTTCACTAGGTTTGATATGTCAGAGTTCTACCAGGCCCTGAGATCTCAGAGACAATACTTGAGATGTAGGGCCAATCACTTGCAATGCAGTGGTGTCACTATGCATGATACTTTATACATTTAACTGCAGTTGCACAAAGTATGCCATTCAAATAAAAAAAAAAACACTAAATCTAACTAATAAAGAAAAGTATATATGTATAGACATATAGGAGGAGATCCTGCATCAGACAGACAGGCACTTTAAAACTCAGGCAGCTATACCAGGGGAAGGAATTTTGTGGTGCTAGTGACTGAGGTGGAAAAGGGTGATGTGTGTAGTCCCCTCCCATGAGTGGTGCAAGGAGTAAAAGCAGGGAACCTTGTGGCTTCCCGCTACAACTTCTTGTTGCACTGCTGCTCACTTATGGGAGGGGACTGGATGTGTCATCCTTCAGCATTCACTCACCAGTGCCCCAGAATTCCATTGCAAATCTAGTTTATGACCTCATAACTGCTTAACAGGATGCTTGCCACAGTTTTCAAGACAGTGTCTTGCTCTTAGATTCCTCGTCCTTGCCATTAAACTCTAAGCTTCATTTATGGAACAGAATCATATGAACTTTGGCTGAAGCCTTACATTCAAAGATTTCAAATATACGTGAGATAAAATACCACTATAGTTTTTCTCCTGCTGCTGTTGCTGCCACCTCTTCTTTGAAGACATCGTTCCTCTATTCCATCTCATTATTTGAGGGATTTGAGTTAACCTGTACCTGCTACGAGTTCTCTACAGTTTACTGGCTTGCTTACCTGAGCTTCCAAATCCATGGACAATGGTATTGTCCTAACAGGCAAGCATAACATCAACATTCCTCTGAAGTACTCTTAAGCATTGGAATTGCAGAATATTTAACATGGGAAAATAAACATGTGGCTTTGTAATACATTGTCAAATTAATAACATATATGTATGTACACTTCCCTTGGGTAGAAACACAAGCTTGTCAGTCTACGCACCATCTTATCATAAACTTTTATGTAAGGAATCAGACCCTTTATACAATACTATAATACAGTCATTTGCTAAGGAATTTTTGGATCTCAAACTGGCATCTCTGGAGAAACCCATACATTTCCACAGCCATCTCTAAAAAGAGGGATCTGTTATATATTACTTTATCCAGCATTTATCTAATAGTCTATAACCACCATTTTGAGATATGGTATCTATCAGGTATGGTACCTATCTGAAGAACAACATAGTAGGTAGCTGTTTATATACAGCCAGATAAGAAGCAGTGGAAGCAGTTGCAAACTGCTTACCCTTTCACTCTCTTGCACTTGTTTTTCTCAAGCTTCTTCTAGCTGTTTATCTCTACCTATCTGGAGTGACTGTTCGTTGGTCTTCTACTATCAGCCAATTAGAGATAAGTTACTAGTCTTTTGTTATTAGCCAATTAAATAAAACTTGTAATAATCCGCTTGTTCAGGTTCACTCATCATCCAATTGGAAATGAGATTTTACTGGTCTTTTATATAGCCACTACTCATTTAATGAAGTAAGGCTTTAACTGGTCTTTGATAGGCCACCAATCTTTATGTGGGCACTGTTATTCTGGCTACCTGCCGTCAGGTGACCGTCAGTATGACTGTTGTATTAATTAAGTACATTTACTAGATTCTACTTTTTTTCTCTCTTGGCCGGCTTCTCCTGTATTTGCTTTATTTTATCTTATGTTATGTGGCTGAATATCTAGAACTGGTTTCATTATATGTCATTAACTCTATGCAAATATTGGCCACAGAGCACATTTAGTGGCATTCTTTCTTTCAATGTACAAGCTTCAGGGCCTTAAATTTTGCAAAACATATCCTAAATATACCATTTGGCCTATAAGACTTTCTTTTCCTCATCCTCCTTCCAAATAACATCCTCCTTCCACCATCAGATGTAATGGATTTATAGTGATATTCTGAGTTACAGATTAGGTGGGGTGAGTTCATAGAGATGGACTAGAAGTATAGGCAGTGATAGTGGTATCATTAACAGTAGTAACTATCACTGCCTATACTTTCTGTAATTCATTTTCCTGTGATCTCACCATTTACAATTCTGTTCCTCTCACTGTATTTTATTTATCGATCCATCGTTCGTTCCATCCATCCATCCATCCATCGATCCATCGATCCATCGATCCATCCATCCATCCATCCATCGGCCTCTATTCCACTCTTCCTTCCAAAGAGCACAGGATGGCTCTTGTCTGTTTACGGCTACTTGGCTTTAACATCAGATTAAGTGGACTTCAGTCCAAAATGAAAACATTTGGCAGTTTCAGAATGCCACAAGACTGCCACAATATGCTAACACTGGTTCTTCTGCTTTGTTTAACAGCAGTGAGCCATCCTTGGAATACGTTAGATTTATTATCTTCTTGTCTCTTCCACACCTGTAGATCTGTGGGATGCTCTAGTTTATGAAGCAACTAAGGATTGGTTTAGGTGAGGATTAGGATCCAAAAAATGGACACCCATGGAAGCAGAGGACCAGCTAAGACAAGACATTGTTCTGTTACTTTGACAGCCCCTCTCTTGATTTACTAAAACTATAGCTCAGGAGGATAAAGTGCAGCTCTCCAGATGTTGTTGGATTTCCATCTCCCTAAACCTTAGTTAGCATAATCAATAGTAAGAAATGCTGGGAGCTGCAGAAACAACAACTAGAGGATCACATTTTGCCCACCCCTGCTGTAGCTCAATAGCACCCTTTTGTTTTTCTCCATAATTGTTATGACTGAATGCTCAGCCTCCCTCTTTCTTTCTCTCTCTGTTTCTCCATATCTGGAATTTATCTGGGCTATCAAGTAATCTGAACAAGCATAGTTCTCTTGTAGCTATTCACATCTCAAAGACTTAAAGCATAGTTATTAAACTATTTATATGCTTTTTCCCCCCAAAAGGAGAGGCTGAATGTCGACCATTAAGCAATAACATGGTCAAGCAGGGCTGCCAGGTCTCAGGGGTTTGGCTGAAGTTTCAAGGAATGGCTGTGCTTCTCTCTATCCCTATTGTCCTTCTGCCATCAGGCCTTCAGCAACTGACTACCTGCCATGGCCAGAGGTTATAAAATGGATGTGTTAGACATTTTAATATTTTCCTGCTCATTTATAATTTAGTGTGGCATTTTAAAATTGTGTTAATTGTTTTAATAGTTTAAGTTATTAAATATGTATCTTAATATGTACAATTTGTTGTGTTTTTATTGGGCCTTGGTTTAATTAGCCTGGAAGCCACCTGTTATCCTAGCTGTGAGAGAACAGTAGAATAGAAACAAAATAAATAAATAAATAAATAAATAAATAAATAAATAAATACTAAATAGTCCTGGTCTGCAAGTGGGGAGACCAATCTCAGGGTACGCGGCACTGGAAGAGGAAAAAAATCTCGGTTTTTTGGCCTGTGAGCTGGCTTTAAAGCTTGGGCATTCATTTCCAATCCCTTTCCAATTGGCACCTGGGGTGTCTGGTTCAGTGTGAAGATGTTTGCATGTGTTTTCTGCTTGTACAACTGTGGGCCTTATCACACTACACTGTTATAGAGACAGCAAAATACGCTGTCTGAATTTAAAAATCTGCTAAAGACATATCTCTACCCAATCTATTTTTAATTGTATTTTTGTTTTTAATTGTACTTTTATAATTGTATTCTTAACTGTACTTAAATTATACTTTAAATCATGATATATTTTAATCATAGTATGTTGTATTAATCATTCTATGTTTTAGTGTATTTTAATTATCATTTTTTAGTTCTATATTCTGTACCCTACCTTGAGACTTGAGGAGAGTTGGGTGGTAACAAGAAGAAGAGGAAGAGGAAGAGGAAGAAGAAGAAGAAGAAGAAAAAGAAGAAGAAGTAGTAGTAGTAGTAGTAGTAGTAATAGTAGTAGTAATAGTAGTAGTAGTTCCACTTAAACTGCCTTGATAATATTGCATGGAATCATAAGACTTCCAGTTTAGGGAGAGGCATTTAGAATTCTCAGCCAGAGAGCTCCAGTGCCTCACCAAACTACAACCCCCAGAATTCCAAAGAGTACAGCCAAGTCAGTTAAAGTGGAATAACAGCGCTATAACAGTGTAGTGTGATAGGGACCTGTGATGCACCAAAAAGCCAGGAGTGAATGGTGAGTGCATACATTTTGGCCCCTCATGCCAAGGCAGGAAGTGCCCTCAATGGAGTTCACAAACTTTCTTGTTATATAAGCCTTGATGGTTGTGGTGTGGAGCCTGGGGAACCTTGCTGAAGGTTATAGCTATGGGAAAGTAGCATGTTGCAGTTACTGCCAGTGTTGTAGTAGAACCAATGAATAGCAGAGTTGAGCTGAACTGCTGATTGAAAACTTGACTTCTTACACCAAGCAGGCAGAGCACAATGCTCTACCCACACTGTTCCATTCCCTCTGCCCCAGCAGCTGTCAAACCCCAGGAGGAGCCCCTGCTTCTTCTGTTTTCTGATGGGATGGGGAGGGATGATGAAGAAGCAGCTGCTCTTGGCCCAGAAGGGGAAGAAACTAAGATGTGCTTACAAAAGGAGTGCACTCTCCTCTACCTTCTCCTGGGAGTTCCAGGCAGCTGCACTTTCATCATTTGCACTGTCTCTCCCTTCCTCCCTGGTAAGAAGCAACAGTGGCACTTCCCAGAGCTTGACAACTGCTGCAGGGGTGGTGGCTTTGGTCGGAGAGCAGATGGCTAGAGAATAGCTCCCTGCACCCCATCCGAGAATGCACATATGTGTATGTAAGCCATACGTACTTAGACAAATGTCACTAAGAACAAGCCTCCTTCAGAGTGTCGGCAGTTAAAGCAGTTGTGTTAGTTTTGTGGCAATTTAAACCTGTAATTCCCATTCAATAGGATTTGCTTCCAAGTAGGCATGCATAGAAAGGATGGCCCTGTTAATGTCCATTGCCCTACTGATGTATTATTGTCAACATAATCACCACCATTTTTCCTCATTAACATTAGTCGTGTCATGATAATTAATGTCACCACCATTCTTGTTGTTATTATTATTGGGGCAAATGATGATCCGCCAGCCTGACTGTATGGAAAAAGAAAGTATGGCCAATGTGGGCACTGGTTAATAAGAGTAACCTGCCAAAATCAGACTTTGGGAAACTTTTATTTTGCTTGGAAAATCTTCTTTAGTTGGACTACAACTCTTGCATTTTGTTAAAATCCATGCTTGAAAAAGTGTCAATAACAGCTGGTAAAAGATTGTTCTTCTGTTCAAAGCAGAGCTTGGAAAATTGTCTTTGGTGGGTTTCCAACTCTCACATGTTCTTTAATGCAGTACTTGCATTAGTATGAAAAATATATCTGGGAAAGGTTTGTTTGTTTGTTTCCTGTTCAATGCAGAGCCTGGAAAGTATTTCTGAAATGGAAATATTTCCTAATGCCATAGGGTCTTTCCTCACTACACTGTTATTGCGCTATTATTCCACTTTCAACATCATGTGGAATTCTGTGGTTTGTAGTTTATTGAAGCCAAAGAGCTCTCTGGCTGAGAATTCTAAAGGTCACTCCCCAAACTGCAAACCCCAGGATTCCATAGGATGTTGAAAGTAGAATAATAGTACTATAACTGTGTAGTGCAGAAAGGCCCTTAAATTTTGTGTTTTTTATTTCAACATGTTGTGAGCTGTGGTACATATTTAACATATCATGCTTAATGACATGACCAGAGCTTCACCCCATGACATCACCAGGGGCCATTCCTATGTCTCAGGTTTTGGCCCTGAAATCCCAGGGACCTGGAAGGACCTGATATGGCAATGTTGTTGTGTAGAATGCACATGTACACTCTCAATAATGTTTGCTAACTGAAAACTCATGGTGCATCATTTTTCTGCTTCCAGCTTCCAGAGAATGAGAAGGGGGATGCATGAGACATGGTTCAGGCATCTGGAGAATAAGCAGTCACAGACAGCATAGCAAAACCTGGACCATTTCTGCACTAGACTGTTATGGCGCTGTCATTCCACTTTCAACATCCTATGGAATCCTGGGGTTTGCAGTTCAGGGAGCTCCTCCCTGAACTGCAAACCCCAGGATTCCATAGGATGTTGAAAGTAGAATGATAGCGCTATAACAGTCTAGTGCGGAAATGGCCCTGGTTAAGTTTGGCAGTCACTCCTACATCAAAGGAGCTGACAATCATCCTAAGATCTTCTCTGCTAGCTGTCCCAAAGCCTTACAGTCCTCCTTCTGAGCAAAGTACTGTGGGGTCAAGATGGCCCCCAAAAAGCCTGTTGAGAATGACAAGGCCACTTCTGCACTGTGACAGAGGTAAAAACAGCAGTATCAGCATGCAGCAGACAGCATCTACTGCAGCTTACTGTATGATATCAGTGTGATGGAGACTATTGAGTTTGGGAGAGGGTGGCGAGTGAGTGACATTTGCTGGTCAGGTGGCAAAGTATACTGGGCTGGCCCCAGGTGTGGGGGAGCCAAAGACCCATCTTGAGGCACAGGAGTACATATAAACTTCAGTTCCTTAAGCTTTGATCTGAACTTTCACATGAGGAATGAAGAACCTGTTTCAGTCCTTCTCTCCAAAAAGGCAGTTGTGGGGAAACAAACATTCAATGAGTTTCAGCATTACATCAAAGTGATATATTGATGACTGTGATAAGAGCCTGCTTTTAGGAAATGTCTGATGAACTAAATTAATGTTTTCAAGTGTGCTGCAAGTTATACTTGTGGTACATAGATGATTTCTTTTTTCCTTACCACTAAGAGGTGGAGTCACTGGCAAGTACAACTAGCTGGAGGTTATATAGCCATTAGAATGCATCAAATATTTATTGAGTGTTCTTTGTGTGCGCAGGGATGGAAGGAAGGAAAGAAAAAAAACCACTTCCTGTAATTTTAGCTATACAGTAAAACTCTCTGCTGCTCATTAAAACCCTCATCACTAAAAACGAGTACAATGTAGCATCAGTCGGAAATTAAAGCCTTCTCAATATTGTGTGACAGGGAACTTGAATTCAGCATATAAAACTAAATTGTAATATCACTGATCTACACTAGATGGCAAAATGGTGCCATTTTTCATCCTCCTGCCTTACAAAATTTTGGGTGCACTGGTTATATTCAGATTTCTTATTCAGAGGCCCACAAACAGCCTCATTGTGCAGTCTTGATTATATCCAAAATTCTTCCTATGTATACTGTGTCTTCCCTTTAAGCTCTGTTAAATTATTATTTTACTGTGATAGATACAGATACAAATATGTTAATAACACAGTGGTACCAGTATTAACCTATACCATTTAGTATTTTAAAGCTTTTAAGAAGCAATTGGTCTTGGGCCAAAATCTACTTAGCCAAACTTTTCTTAGTGTAACCTTTAAAATATTTCATCTGTAAAGCTCTGAGCTTGGGCAAAGTTATTTGCTTGGAGCACAACTCACAGATTTCCCCTAGGGAGTGTGGCTAAAATCCAGTGGCTATGTTGGTTGTGGGTTTCTGGCAATTATAATCCCCAAAATTCACTTTGCCAATATTAACTGTCTTATTCCTGATGATACTTCTTAAAACTTGAAGTGTTATCTCTCTTCCAGCTGGTTATACAAATCTGGGCAAATCGTTACCTTTGTAGGTACTGGAGATGTGGGTGGGTTGGGATTACTTTGCTTCCTCATTCCAAATCATAGGATCATAGAGGATCTCCTCATTACCACCAATACTCTGTGTGTGTGTGTGTGTGTGTGTGTGTTCATTCTTTATGTCCTCTGCTGGTAGTTCAGCTACACAAGTTTGGATAGATTCTGCTTACATCCTAGAGACATAGATTATGGCTGTAGCCAGACAGGAGTTTTATCAGTACCCTCACTTAGTTTGAAAATTGAGGCTACTACTTCAATACTGTAGTATGCTGGACCTTGGGATCTCTTTGAAAAAAGTCTTTTGAAACTGCAGCTAGTGCAAAATATGGCTGTCTACTTTTTAACAGGGCTGAGATATATAACACCAGTTCTAAGTAAACCATGCTAGGTTCTAGGCATAATTTGAAGTATCGTTTGGATGTATTTATTTATTAAAATTATATATCTTGTCTCTAGGATCCAGGATCATCCTAGGCCCTAAGGTTTCCATGTCAAAACCCAAGACCTAGGAATGTCCTCTGGTGATGTCATTAAACATTATATACCAACCACAGTTGCTTACAACTTGTCATTCACATACAGATAGAAAGAACATATTTTTGTGTTTGGAAATTAAGGCAGAAATCTTAGCTAAGAGGCTGTTCCAAATCAAGGTGAAATGAAGGAATTATTACTTTTCCTTACTTAGAGACATGATGAGGAACATTTAATCTAGTCTACTTGCTTCTAGCCAGAAGGTAGATGCAGAGTAGAATGGAAGGTCAGCCCCTAGTTCTACAATGATTGGGAGGGAAAGAGAAAGCTAAGTAAATTCACAGACCCCCCCCCCAGAATACTTGCAAGTTGTAGCCATAAATCAGTTATGCCTTGGAATTTGTAGCAAGCTGCAGCTTTACTAGCTGAGCTGGACATTGCCGAACAGCCCTTTCCTCTTGCCTGGAGATGAGTCTACCAAAATGAGAGAACTGACACCCTTGTCTCCTACCTGGGAATGGCCCATGAGAACTGGAGACTCAGGGCAAGATCTGGCAACTCTATCTGTCCTATATCATGGATCTCAGGGCAGAATAGAAGTAAAATCAATTTAAACAATTTAAAACAGTTCGATAAAAATAATGTGAGCAGACGAAAAAGACTGGAAACAATTTAACAAGTTTAAAATACCTTAAAATTTCAAAACAGTTTAAAAGCAGGTACATGTACCTTTTGTACAAAACAATGAGGTTCCACGGGTTTTGATAAGAAGCTACATTTTGGCACTGGAACGAAATCAACATTAGTGTCAAACAGATCATGGAGAGCGCATTCCACAAATGTGGTGCCATAGAAAAATAGGCCTTCTTCCACATCCTCTTGCAATGTATTTCTCTTGTGGGTGAAAGACTGTTAAGGGCTTAGGTCCACTCCAATGAGAAACAATCCTTGTAAGAACCCTTTCCACTTTTTGAGATCTTATGGCATAGCCTCCAAAATCTCACAGATGAAAACTGGGACGCATGTAGCTGAGCAACATTAGAGAATAGGTCAAAAGAGTGACAAAAAATAACAAAAGAGCAAAAGTTACTAATGAGGAAAAACACACAAAACTAGTATATTAAGCAGATAGACAACAAAATTTATGTACTGAGTTTAGGAAAAAAGAAAACCAAAAGTTGCAGACTGAGAAGGGCAAAGCTCTAACTCTTTCAATCCTCCCTTGACCGACGAATTAATGGAGTTCAAACTACTTTTGAGTTCAAACATTTTGATGGTCTTTTTCTTCTCCTTTCCCAATGCAGTCATGTCCTTTTTGAGATGTGGCAACCAGAATGGTATACATTTATTGCAGAGTCTGTACCCTTCATTGGAGGAGGTACATCAAAGACTCCTGCTTGCATAACCTCACAAACACACCCAGAGCTTCTCAAGTAAGAATGAAGGATTTTTATTTAAGTCTAACACATCCTGTGCCAAGTAAAAGCACTGCACCATAAGTCCCTATAAGTATCTTCTGGATACAGGCCATGGCGGGACCCTACTAGTTGGTTGAAGGCTGAGAAGCCTAAGATGTGGGATGACCAGGGGTTGCTAGAGTCTCAAAGAGGCAGCAAAATTATCAGCTAGTCAAGACCAAGAATGTCTCTGCACAAAGGGTGATTTACTTCAGCTATCCTCAGTCGATTATTCATGGCTCTTTGTGATGTTTTTACTGTAGTTTCTAGCCCAGACTTGGGGGATATTAGATATCACTTTGATATCAATAATTCGGCCTTCTTTACCCATTCCTTTCCACGTGCTGCGAGGTCCCCCGGACAAGCTCGCAGACAGGCATGGCTGCTAATCACTGTAATATTCCAAACAATACAGGCTGGCCAGAAATAGCCGTCCCGCCGCTTCAGGAGACCTCAAAGGCAAGTACTCTATTATGTATGCACACTACTTACAAAGAACTCCCTGCCCTGAGCAGGCAGCTTGATTAGACAAATCCTCATCTGTCAAGTATTTGCATACTGTCTACTCTGTTGTCAATTCAGATTTAACTTAATCATGCTAAATTCTGACCTTTCGGAGGCTTTGTCTCCAGCCCGAAACTCATTGTTTTCCCCAAGTATGGACTAGCCTAAGGCCACATTTTCCCCTATAAAAACCCCTGACTTTGAGAGCTTCATCGGATCACTCCTGACTTCCATCCCACCTTGCTGCCACTTTGCTTGGTGAGCCTTCCCCTCAGTCCCACGTACTGAAACTCCATACCTCCGAACTTCTGCTGCAGACTACCCGGGCTTCAGGACAGATGTAATATTACCCAAACCAACAACTCCTCTCAAAAATCCCTCTACCCCACTCCAACCTTTATTTCTTTAGTTCTCTGCGTGAGTGTGTTGCATGCACTGTTTGATTGTATTTTAATAAAAACCACAATTATTATTTCAATTCTGTTTGGTCCTTGACTTGGCCTGACCCTGTAGATATTGGGTAAAAGATTTTGCTCCGTTGCCCTGCCTCTCATATTGCTAGCTTGTGCTCTGTGCTAATTTCCCCAACTTGCGTAATTGAGATCGCAATTAGGTGTCCCTCCTGGGACACCCAGAAAACAGGGTAACAATGTCCTCCTCAAGGGTAGCAGGGCTTGTCTTCAGACCCCTCCCAGCCTCCCCTTGGACTCCCAATTCTTCCTCCAAGGCAGGTAAGAGAAGCCTCCATCCACTGGGTACACACTCCTTTCCTGGAGAGTCTTCCTATCCCTGGTACTCAGTTCTAAGCCTCTCTCCTTACTTGAAGCTTCTGTCTCCCTTTCCCTTCCAGGGTCCACTAGTGTTCTTTTATTGGCCTCATTTGCTACACCTCCATGCAGAGGCTTTAACTGAGGTCAACTGCTGGTTCTCTTCTCCTCCTGAGGCCAGAGTCCTGGAAACAGCAGAGGCAGTGGTACTGGTAGGTCCTCCTCTTCCACAACATTATACCAAGTGTGATTACAGTAGCACCACAGGTCTGTGTTATGATATTGTTGGTTTTAATTCCATAACGTTACCTACCATACAGTTCAGTGTTCTTCCACACACTGGTTAGGCATTTTCATGGAGCTACATGCCATCAGGATCCCAAAATTCCTTTCCTGTTCAGTAATTGCCAGATCAGATCCTTTCAGTATATATGCAGCTATAAAGTAGACTTACCACCACTAAAATACAGCTGCATATTAAGAAGACAAACATAATGACCACAGATGATTTACATAATTTTAAAGATGGTAGTTGAAGACATTGAAACAGTTGAAGTTTTCCTATACCTTAGCTCAGTCATTAATCAAAATGGAGACTACAGTCAAGACATCAAAAGAGGACTATACCTTGGAATGCCAGCCATGAAGGAACTACATCTTATTGGATGACAAAGTCAGAATCACCCAGGCCATAGTATTTTCAATTTCTCTGTATGGCTGTGAAAGCTGGATTGTGAATAAGCTGACAGGAAGAAAATCAATCCAGTTGAAATGGGTTGGAGAAGAGTTTTGTGGATTCCATAGATTGCTAAAATGACAAATGAATGGGTCTTAGAGCGAATCAAGAGCAAATCAAGCCGGAACTCTCACTAGAAATAAAGATGACTAAACAGAGGCTATTGTACTTCAGCCATAACATGAGGCAATGTGACTCTTTGGAAGAGATGATGGCCAGAATCCTCTATGGCAGTTATACATGCACACTCATGACTGTTTCATGTTCAGGATCCCTACATAGCTTCTAGCTTAGGGTTTTCATAGGAACCATGAAAGTTCCCCAGTCTGCACTTATTGGGATTGATGGGGGTCTATTTGCCAGTTGCTTTGGAAGCAACTGGCTGCTGTTCCCACCCATGCCCTCATGCAAGTGATCTCTAGTGTGAGAGGGAATTCCAAAAGGCTCCTTCTTTTTCTTGTTGCACCAGAGATTGATTGATTGATTGAGTGTTGTGTGGAAATGACCACCAGCTGCTTCCTGAGCAACAGGGGAACAGACACCCATTGATTGCAGTGGCTACCTCCAAGTAAGTGGGGATGGGGAGGTGCTCAAGCCAGAATTCCTTGCTTAGCACTATAACTACAGTACTGCATATTTAGAGACCATAACAGGATTCTGGCTGATAAAGCTTAGTAAAGTGAAAGGCACTAGGGAAAGAGGAAGATTGCACTACAGGTGGATCGGTTCAATCAAGGAAGCCTTAGTCTTGAGTTCACAAGACCTGAGCTGGGCTGTTGATGACCGTGGGCTCTTGGGAGTTCTCTCCTTCATAGAGCCACCATAAATCAAAGTTAACTTGGTGGCAAATAACAACAAAGTAGAGCTACTGTAAATTTAGTGGGGCAGGGCTGTCATGCTGGCACTTCACAATCCACTATTAAATTACATGGTATCTGTAGGATAAGCATACCATTTTGTACTTACTTAACACTGAGCCATATTTGCCATTTTAATACTCATTCCTCCTCTTTGAAGAAGTACTGGCGGAGCATTTTCAAACTATCTCCTCCTCCTTATTCTTTTTACCACTTGAATAATTTTGGATTCATCTGAAAACTTGGCCACTTACTAACCTCTAACTCTAAATAATTTATGAACATGCTAAAAAGTATCACTTCAGTACCAGGGACTTCTTACTTCTTCCATGCTTGTGAAAACTGCCAGCATATTTCTGTTGCCTCCTTCCTATTCTTTAATCAGTTACTGATTGTGTACCCATCCTATTATATATGAGTGCTAAATTATCAGATGCCACCTGTAACTGGTGCTGTCCTTTAGAACTGGTACTCCAAGACCTCAATGTAATAGCTACTCTCAACTAGAGTAGACCCAATGAATCAGTGCAGCCATGGTCTCATTGGAGCCTTTCCACACTACACTGTTACAGTGTTATTATTACATCCTGTGGAATTTTGTAGTTTACTGAGACCAAAGAGCTCCCTGGCTGAGAATTCTAAATGCTCCTCCCTAAACTGCAAACCCCTGGATTCCACAGGATATTGAAAGTGGAATAATAGCACTATAACAGTGTAATACAGATAGGCCCATTGTTTCAGTGTGTCTATGCTATTTAAGGCTAACAATTGGATTTTGATCCAGTTTTGTTTTAAAAAAAAGACTACAAAAGGTCCAAAAAGAGAAAGAGAGATTTCACTTCTTTAATTCAAGTGCAAAAAAGTCAGAAAACCAGATCAAGTGGTATACAGTCAATACAGAAACTTGCAAGGTTCCTCTTCTGATCAATAGAAACTTGAGCAGGAGAAAAGCCCAAAATGTTCACAATGCTTTCATATATCAACCATTCCTTCTTGCAAGTGGCTGAGATCATAAGTATGTGTAAGATATATTACATGTAAGTATATTGTACGTGTAAGATATACTTCAGCTATGCTGCTTAAATAATTTTAGCTCACTCTGTATAAACCAACTTATGATCCCAATGAAAAAACAGCCATGGCCCATGAAACAAGTGAGGATGGATAATCAATTTTTATCACTGATATTACGAGTAGGACCAGTAACTTTGGGTGAGTTATTACTGTCTTTCTCTTCTAAGAATGGGTGTGTGTATAGATGTTTAATCCCTCTTCAGCTGTTATATATCAGCACAGACGAATATGAACAGAAGAAGAAAGTTAGCTCAAACTACAGCTTGTACTTTTTGGAGGCCTTAAATCAAACCTTGGTGTCCTACTTTCCTAGATTTTTACCTGAACCTGCACTGCTTTTCTGAGTAAAGTTCAACCAACTTAAGAAACAAACTAGCTAGGATGGCACATCTTTTTTTCCCCCTAGTGTCTGACTATATGCTTTATCATTTTATCACAGTGATTCAGAGATGGCTTGGTACTGCTACATTAATGCTTCAATACATGGAAGAAAGATCTGAACAGTTCAAGGAGATTTCAAGGAATTACTATAACTGTTTTTTCATCTCAAAATCTTCTTTCATTATACACTACAGAACATGCCCAAGTCCTCCTTCCCTGTGCAATTGTTCTCCTTCGTTTGCTGAAAACTGGTTCCATATTACTCATTAAGGAAGAGATTCTACTTAGAATTAACTTGGGCCTTGAGATTTCCAGGTCCAAACCTGAGACCTAAGGATAACCCCAGCAATGTCATTAAGTGTTAAACATCAAGGACCAATCACAGATGCTCATAGTTTGCTGTTCAAACACATACAGAGAAACAGAGAGTGCATTTTCCTGGAAATTAAAACAGAAATATTAACTGAAGCAGCTGTTTCTAGATCAAGATGAACTAAGGGGAATATTCCTTCTCATTTACGTAGGGAATTGGGATAAGAAACATTTAATATAGTCTACATATTTCTAGTCAAGAGGGTGGTTGCTGATCAGAGTAGCGGGTGAGCCCTGACACCTCCTGGAGTCTTTGCAAGTTGAGGCAACAAATACTTAATCCTTGCATATTGTAGGAAGTAGTTGCTTTACTAGCTATGCTGGAGATTTGCACAGAGCCTTTTCCCTCTTGCCTGGAGCTGAGCCTATCAAAACTGGAGAATCTGCACTCTTGTCTTCTGCCTGGAGATGGAACTGGAGGCTCAGGGAAACTGGTATACAGCAGTAGAGATCAATTCTGGATCACAACTGGTGGAATCTAAGTTTCTGCCATGGGAGGTAGTGAAGGCTGCTCCCCATGCCTGGCTGCTTCTTTTCCCCCTCACCCTGTACATGATAATACCTAGAGGCACATCTCCATTTCTCCAGCCACTGAATGGCTGTGGGGATGTGGAAGGGAGCACATGGAAGCTGATCTTAAGCACTGAGGAGAGAACGACGAGCTGCAGCCTCCAATATAAATCAGCTGCTTCCTCTTTTGGTGTCCAAGAGCAGCTAGAATGAATCCAGCTGATCAGTGCCTGGATGGGCAGAGCTTTGCTGTGCTGCACTCCAGAATGGTTGCCTTGTGGAAGGAGGTACTAGATACCTCCTTTTGCAAGCCCCCTAAAAGTATATATGCAACTGTAACCCTCAGTTACTCATGCATATGTCACTAATGGGATGCTAGTCTAAGGTGTTTCCCCTCCTCCTCAGTTCATTCTCATTCCTATCCTCTGTTGCTATATTTGCCCCTTATAGTTCCCCAGCCCTGACTTTAGAAACCATATTGTTCGCTCTTAAAAATAAAGTACATGCAGCAACGTTGTACATGTTTTCTCAAAAGTAAGTCCCATTGCACTGAGCACAGCTTACTTGACAAGTCCCTTGTCAGTGTGTTTAGAACTGCAGCTTTACTTCTCCTGGCCTCACCATTTCTCTTCCCAAATAGTTTTGGTGGAGAGACATGACCATTTTAACAACAAATTGAATGTGAATTATTTCTTGCTCTCTCTGAGGAAGGCTTGTGTCAGTAAGAGATGTAGTGTAATCCAAAAAGGAACTCGAAAACAAAGCCATAATTCATTGGGAAACCATGGCTCTTTGGCTGTCTATTTGGAAATTAATTTAAAGTGACTTGTCTAAATTCACTGGGGAAGTCAGTGGCACGGTAATGATTAGAAATTTGATTTCTGTGTTCACTTTTGATCCTGCTGGCTACTAACCCTACATACTTACCAGCAGGTCCTCCTCTTAGTAACTCCAAGGGGACTGAGAGCAAACTGAGTGGCTCCATGAATCTCCATATTGTGGTTCTTTTTCTGTTAGACACTTATTTTTATTCAATGCGTTTCTGAGTGATTTTATGGGCCTAGGTTAATGCTGCTCAGCATCATGGAGGTACTGAACCATTGGGTTTCTTGCTAGCATGAATGCTCATCTTTTATTTAAAACTACATGGGTAAAGAGCATGGCTTCCTAATCCACTATACTTTACCATTTCACATTTTTCAGTGTTAAACCATTCCCATTCTTTTTTCCAACTAAACACACAAATCTTCCTTCCAAAGAAGAATGTGGGTTTTCCTTCATTCAGAGCCTCTATAGTCGGTATTACTGTCAGTGTTTTTAAAAAGATCTTAACTGTGAAGCCCTACCCAATGCATCAGAGAAGAGGAACAGAATATAATGTACCCTATGGAAGTGCACTAGCCCATTATATTTATTCAGCTGCATGGGAAAATGTCATCAGTTCATTGCTCACTGGGGTGAGTTGTTACTGCAGTTTAGGCCTACTTGGAGATACCCCAAGATATCATTTTGATATCATAATTTGGCTCTCTTCTACCACCCCTCTCCACGTGTTTGTGAGGCCCCTGGACAAAGCACAGAGTTAGGCTCGGCCACTAATTGCTGGACATTCCATTCTCCACCCAGGCAGGCTAGAATTAGCCAGATCCTTGCTTTAGGAGACCTCTCTGCAAACACCTTCATTATGTATGCACGCTGTTTACAAAGGACTCCCTGCTCCGAGCAGGCAACCTGGCAAGCTGAATACTCAACCTGCCAAGCACTCTGCATTTGCATACTGGCTAACTCTTTGTCAATTCGGACTTAACTTAATCATGCTAAATTTTGACCTTTCCAAAGCTTTTTCCCACTCCTAAAACACATTGTTTTCCCCAAGTAAGGCATAGCCTGCAGTCACATTTCTCCCTATAAAAACCCCTGATTCTGAGACCATCCTCGGATCGCTCCCAAGTTCCAGACCGTCTTGCTGCCGCTTTGCCTGGTGAGCTTCCCCTCGGCCCCATGTGCTGAGCTACATCGCACCCCAGCATCGCTCTCTATCTTCTTTCCAGATTCTGTAACACCTGAATCAACTATCCTCTGAAAATCCCGCTATCATACTCACACCTTTATTTTCCCTAGTTATCTGTGTGCGTATGTTGCTTACATTGTGTGCCTGTATTTAATAAAGATCATTCATTATTTCCAACACAGTTTGCTTCTTGACTTGGCCTGACCCCGTAAACATTGGGTTACAAGATCCTGCTGCGTTACCCTGCCTCTCATAGTGCCAACCAGTGCTCTTGACTAATTTCCCCATCTTTTGTAATTGTAAGCTTATTTAGGTCTCCCTCCTGGGACCCCCAGTAAACAGGGTAACAGAGTGACCCACCAGTTTGGCTGATGGGTCACAGGGGATTCACAAATATTGAGTATACAATGTGTCTACCATAGTTGGTAGCCAGATATGTGTCTACAATATTTGAGAGTGATTTGATGTTGGACTAGGACCCTTGAGACGAAGGTTGGAATCCCTGCATAACCATGGGAACCCACTGGGTAATACTGGGCAAGTCATACTCTCTCAGCCTTTTAGAGAAAGCACTAGAAAACTTCCTCTGAATAAATATTGCCAAGAAAATCCTGTGAGAGAGGTGAAATAAGCTGGAGTTAACTTGAAGTTACATAGCAATGGCAATAACTACAATATTACAATGTAAATTCAATTGGCTACCTGAACTTAGAAAGAGCAGAACTGGATCAGACCAAAGGCCTATCTAGTTCATTATTCTGTACTTATAGTCACCAACTGGATGTCTGTGGGATATCTACAAGCAGGACATGAGTGCAAGAGCACCTTCTAGGGATGGACAAATCTGTTAGTTTTGCTTTATCCTACACTCACATTTTGTGAATTTTGGCAAATTCTATTCTTTTAAAAAAAGAAATGAAATGAAAGACTGGTATTTTCCAGGAATATAGAACAGGAACGAGGACGTCCATTTGATAACTTACTTTCAACCAGCACATTGCAGGCCAAGCAGACATCACATACCAGGAAGACAAAGAGTATCACTGAAGGACCAAGTTCACATTTTCTAGGGTCTGTTGGATATTACCATTTATGGAGATGATCACTGTAACTCTTCATATAAAGCAATTGGGACTGGCTTTGGTGATGCATGCACTTGTTATAGCCAGATATCAGTACTGTAATGTGCTTAATATGAAGTTCCCACGAAGACAGTTCAGAAATTTCAATTGGTGTGAAATGAGACCCCAGAGATGGTGGAAGCTTAACGGTTTGAAGCCATATCACCAGTTTTTGTGGTGGTTGCATTGTTTATTAATGTTTTTGTAAATGCTTGAAGCTTCTCATTTTAAACTGTGCTGTTTGATCAACTGAGAACATCTTTTCTAGTGAATCAAAGCATTTTCCATTGGTTTGCTGAGCAATCCTACACATGCATGCTTAGAAGTAAGTATCACTGAATTCAGTGGGACTTACTGTAGCCTAAATTCCCTTGTCAGTCCCAACTAAAGTAGAGCCATTAAATCAGTTCTAGTTCTGTATGAGTTGACTCACCATTCAACAATTGATCCACAAGGTCTACTCTATTTAGGATTAACCTATAGGATTCCAGCCTGTGTGCACAGCAGGGTAAGAATCATGTGGTCCTCCAGATGCTATTGGACTGCAGTTCCCAGGATTTCTTACCATTAGCTAGGATTGGGGTACAGTCCAATAACACCTGAGGGGCCACACAATTTCCACCCATGTGGAATGAGGTGGCAGCCTTAATTTGCAATCGTAACCACACTTAAGAGGGAATATGTGTCATTGAACATAGCATGATTTAATTCCAAGTAAACATGCACAGGATTGTATTGTGATACAACCAACCAGTTGACCGAATTTTGCAGCCCTAAGCAAGGCTGTTATCTGGAAGCAAGGCTAGCTGAGACACCTTCCAGTATGGCTGAAGGGGGGGGGCGGTAAAATCCACAAGGCCCAGAATGCCAATAGACCTGGGCCTCTGGGAACCTGAATGGTGAAAGAACAGACAATACATTACATTATAAATGTTGCTATCTCAGCAGCCCAGGGAGTGGCTATAATATCTGCTGCTCAGTGGGGAAGGACAGTCATGCATCTTGCCCTGGGCCCAGTGCCAGTTCTCCTTTCGATAATATTATGGGGGTGAGAACATTTCTCTATCTCAATGGTATTAATAAAACTGAGGAAGAAAGATGCATTGTTTGAACGAATGCTAACTCTTTCTGTTGAAACATTCCAGTCTTCATGCTGTTGCCTACATCAGAAAGAGGCCACCATCTCATCTGATTCTTTGTTTTTGATCCTCAGTTAAGAGACAATCAGGGGTAAAAGGTAGTATAGGTCTTCCTTATTTAATTACATCCCTTGCAATATCACATTATTTAGTCTCCTTCTGTAATTTATCAGGAGTAATGTGTTTGGAGCTGATACATTACAAGCTTCTTGGTGGCAAGACCATTCAAATAATTACAGTGTAAACCTATTCTTTTTTTCTTTTCTTTTTTAATAAACCATCAAGATTAATGGAGGAATGCAGGACATAAATCCAAATACATTAGAAAGAACCATAAATTGGCAATTTAATCCAAAATGATTTTGCAATAAAATCATCATCATCATTATAGGAATAATTGCATCATTCTTATTATAACAATAACACTTTTAATAATAAAAAATGATTAGTTATCCACATTGCAACCAATGCAACTTGCACTGGTTGGATGCTGAAGTCAGGTTCTTTTGTGCTGTCAGCACTGAGCAAGGCCTCAGGTCCTCATTCTAAGCAACTCTGCTGCTCTGTTTGGCCAGATAATTTTTAAGTGTCCTCCTGTTCAAAACAGTATGGAGCTTGTAAACTAGGCTTGCTAGGTTAAGGTCATCCCAGGCCCTGAGACTTTTAGGCTGAAACCTGAAACTTACAGCAGCTTCTGGTGATGCCATGGGTGCAGAACTTGGTGATCTCATTACATATTAACCACAGTTGCTCACAGCTTCTTATTCAAACACCCACACTGTGTCTTCTGTCTGGTTGGAAATTAAGTATCTTGCAGATTACGACACTTCATTTAAATCAGTTGTGTGCAAAATGCAGCCAACTGGAGGAAAGCTCTTTACCTAACTGGGGTTTTGCATGCAGCCATGTCTCTCATTGGGGTTTCAGACAGGGCTGCTTGAAAACTGAAGGATTTTAACTGCTATTTGTCAGAGCATTAAAACCCTCTCACTTCAAGACTGTGAGTTCCAGGTGGTGCTCTGGGATCTGGTAACCCTACTTGTAACCCTCTCTTTAAAAAAAAAAAAAAAGTCTGGCTTTTCAATATGTTCCTTCTTGAAATTCTCTTTCCAACCCTCACACCCTTGATCTGAAACGTGAAACAAGTTGCTGGGCAGACATTCCCTTACTGTATACATGCCAACATTGATGCATCTCTTATTTCTGGCTGTTTTTCCCCCCCACAAGCCCTTTATTTTTACACTTAACAGCTGGTTAGGGAATTTGTCCACATTAATACACTAGCCCACATTATCAAGGGAGCAAACACATTTGCTGAGTTGGAAACACTCCTTCTTCAATGTACTGTTTCCAGAATCCCCGCTTCCAGCTTGCTGGGGGATTCTGGGAGTTATAGTCCAAAGAAATAATGGTATCAAGCTCTGTATTTGCTGAGAATGGCCTTTCTGTTTATAAATGGAATGGGAATGAATCTGATCTCCCAGTGGAAGAGAAAAGCAAATTGGGGAGGTAGCTTTCATCTGGCAAGGGCAGTTAGAGAAAAGCTTTGACAACCTGACTTCCTCTTTTAATTCCCTATCACAGACTTTTAAGACTGCTTTTCTTTTTTAAAAAATGATGAGAAGAGACACTATTGCATTTCATTTGAACCTGTTAGTTTGGAACATACATAGATGGGAATGAAATGGAAAGTGACTGAGGCTCTGATAAAGAAAGCTTACATTTGTTGCTATGACATTGATTCAGGGATTTGGTAGGAGGATAGGGTGATTTATGTTTGAAGAGAAAGCAGAGACTAGGTAGTTGTTTCAGTAAGTACCCAAGGAACAAAAGAGAGCAACGCTGGGAGGTTAAACATGGGACCCTGGGCAGCTGTCATTTTATGATGGCCAGTTTTATGGCTGTAAAAGTTTACAGTACAGGTATATTTCAATATTTGGCATGCTCCTGCACATTTGTTCCCCCATTTGAAGGGCTTCTAAGAGAAGCAGCAGCTATGCTTGGATCAGCTCTTTTTTCATGTTCTACTCTTATTTGCCTTTGTCAGATTCACTGCAGAACCAGAGCTTTTGTTGTGTTGGTATACCTCCGCCCCCGAAAAGAGCTGAAGCTCAAATAACACAGCATATGTTTTCTATTTGGCATGCAAAACTGTTTCTCTCCCTGATTTATTTCTCCACCTGAACAAAATTATGTTTATTACAGGTTTATTCCAATTTCCTCAGCCTCTCCAGATCTGCCATGTGTGTTGTATGTATGTGGTGAGGGGAGGGGGCAGCATACACTGTAAACAGTTAATGATTTTGGTCAGAGAAATCATCTTTGGAAAACAAATTTCCAACAAATCCAGCTTCTCTCCCTGCATACAAATGAAAAACACTGTTATGCTAGAGAGTGGTCTTCAATCTCCTCCAGACATTGCAGTCTGAATGCTGCGACTGACAGCTATGAAACACTGCAGGAGAACACGTGCATACATTTGGATGTAGTATGGTCATGCTTTGTTCTTTTAGGGAACACTCAGAAGCGCTACTGGGACCACTGTAAAATGCCTCCTTGACTGTCTTTCAGAATCACTACATTACTGGATGAATCCACTTGCTTACAACCATCAGTGTGATCATGAGTGCCCATAATACTTTACACACTCTGAAACAAATTAATTACCATGGATGAATGGGCAAGTAGAGTTTTATAAAGCTTACTTATGGGATCATAATGAAAAATGCATAGACTGTGGCTTAAAGAAAGGGGCTCTCTTCCAGCTGGTTATACAAATCTGGGCAAAGACAGGTGAGCCTATTATGTAAGGCTGGTTGAGTAGTCTTAGTTGTGCTAATCTGCAGCTAAAGGATACGTTGCTATTTAGGTAATATCAGAGTTTACCAAAGTAATCTCTTTTCCATATGACATCTTGTTTAAGGGGGTTCTGATTCTGAAGGGGATAATCAGGATAATATCGATTAAGCACAACAATGATGACAACAACAATAACACATCCTTCTATGTACAGCAGTTATGACTGAAACGGGTGGAATGTGGCATTTTATAATTTCCTTGCATGTCTCCTCACTTGACTCATCTATACAGGAAAAAAAAGAGGCATAGGCTATTCTGTTTTCTTCCTAAAGTGTTAGTAGACATGACTGTCAAAGGAGCATCTCTCTCCCTCATAATGGAGACGTTAGGAAGAGATAAAAGAGAAAAGCTTATTTCTCTATAATTTTTGGAGCCTGTTTTATGGAGTAAAGGAATTCGTTGACACTAGCTGTCTGCCTCAATATAACCTAAGCAACTTCCTTCTTAGTCAAAAGATGAAGTGAACCTGTGCTAATTCATAATATGGTGTCTCAACATCACAGTCTTCCACTCATCTACTCTTCCACAGAATGCCTCGATACAGCTGAAAGAACAAATCATAGTGAAACGTTGTTGTTGCTACTGCTGCGTGCCTTCAAGTCATTTCCAACTTGTGATAACTCTAAGGCTATCACGGGTTTTTCTTGGCAAGATCTCTTCAACGAGGTGTTGCCATTGCTGCCTTCTGAGGCTGAGAGAGGGTTTCAATGGCCAAGCAGGGATTAAGACCCTGGACTTCCAGGTCATTTCTGCACTAGACTGTTAGAGTGCTTTTATTCCACTTTCAAAGTCCTATAAAATCCTCGGGTTTGCAGTTTAGGGAGGGGCCCTAAACTGTATTAGTAGATAGACCATCTATGTACAACATTTTGTTCTCAGTAGTAATCAGCTAGAACCATCTGGTAAGTACGTGCACCAGCCAGGAAGACAAGAGTTTTATTTGAAGAAATTTAAAAATATACTAGCTTTGAACATAGAGGTTCTTGTCCTTCATGGTTAACCATGTAAGGTTGTTGCCATAAAAAACCCTCCATGCATCACTCCATGGATCTGATACAGTGAGATGAGATCTATGAAAGCTTAGGACAAATAAAACTCATTAGTCAGTAAGGTGCCTCATGATTGTTTCTCCCTTGTGATGTTATTGGCCTCCACTAGGTTATCTGGTTCTTTGGAAATAGATGCTACCAAAGTGGAATCTATGGTGTAAGGACTGTTCTGACCCAGTGAAACAGATAGTTCTGCTTTCCCGCTTCCATATTGGTGCACCAACTACTTCTTTGTTTGCTAGTCCATAGCCCACCAGGTGTAATCATATGTTGTCCACCCAGAAGTAAGCAGTATTTAATGTAATGGGGCTTAACTTTTAGTACATATGATAGCATGGTGGGCAATTATGACCTACTAGATCAAACCTGAGACCTAGGGACAACCTTGTGTGACGTCACAGGAGGTGGGCCCCTGTGATGTTACAAGAGTGATGTTTCAAGATGCACTCTGTGGTGGTGTCATTAAGTGTGATTCATAAAATAACAATCACAGTTGCACAAACTATGTAATTCCAACCCCAAGTCTAACAAATGAGAATTGCATGTACAGCCAGACTCTGAGAACCCTACAAGGGACATAATAAGAACATAACAGCTCCTATTTCATGTTTACAAGATTTCTGTCCACACACATAGCTTTGAAACAATAAGCCCAGTTTCATTTCTGTGGTGCTAATGTAGTACTTGGAAAAACATAGTTTCTATGGATTCCCCTAGGCAGGCTGACTTAACTAGCTGGGGGATTCTGGGAGTTGCAACCCTCAAAAGTAAGATTTCTAAGCTCTGTGGAAGTCAGGTTTGGGGTCTGTTTGTAGCTGTTTGTCTGGTATTAATACCCCCACCATACACACACACTCTCTCCACCTAGTGTATCAATGTGATAACTTCATCAGCGTTCATAGCAGGTAATTTCAGATGCCTCATTGCAAAGAATCTGAATTTAAAATGTCAGTGTATGAGAACTTTGCTGTCCCATAAAGGAACATGTGAATTGATTGGAAGCTGAAAATGAAAATGTTCCTCTTTCCGTAAAAGTGCTATTTTCTTGGCAAATGATACACTGTTGACAGGAGTTTCTGAATGTCTGCAATACAGTCAATGCAGATAATTCTGATGCACAATGTATTCTGCCTCAAATCAGCAATACCCTGAATTACACACAGAATGCAGATTATTTTCCAAAAGTAATACACTTGCCACTTGTGTTTCTTAGTTTTAGCCTTCTGTGGGTGAATACAAGCTTCACACGTTTTACAAAGTGTCAGCAACACTACGTGAGATCTAGGGAGATTCATAGGTATGCTGCCATAACAGCGGAAAACAATGTAATAAGTTACAGTAGATGGTGCTAGACAGGTGCAAAAGATTCAAGACAGTCATTTGAGGATACCTGCAAGATTTGCCCTAAAGCTAAGAGGTTTAGAAAATGTACAATTTAGATTTATCTCTGCAGAAGGGAGATTCGGATGAAAATAGCTGAGATGGTGAAATGATTAAAGGCGACTCCCCCATATTTAGACTACGCTGAGGTTATTATCCTGCCCACTGTGTGAGGAAGGGTGCAAGCCTCAGCCCCAGAAGCTGTGGGAAGGAGTGTAAGCAGAGCTGATCTTATGCACAGAAAAAAACATGCAAGTTCAACTTGATTCTTCCGTGTGATCTCACCATTTGGCATACAAAGAAGAAATAAATGCAGCAGAATGCAGGATGATGCCATCAGCCCTAAATTTTCTGTTTATTGATACATATCAAGCAATTCCTGTTTTCTAAACACCTTTGAATGATTCTGCTAGGAAAAAAGCTCCACATTAATGTAAAATCTCTTTGGCTTGTCATTTTAATATGGATTTATAAAGTATTTTAGAATGCATGCTGGCAGCTGGAAAGAGCTTAAAGGCTCTCCTGAAGCCACAGGTATTGCATTTTAATGTACACATCAGAATTTAATATATCATCTCCCTATAATTTACATCATCACACCAAGAATATGGATCTCTGCATATTAAAGAGAGATATGAAAATATCCAGGTTTACTGGGGATTATTTTGTTATGCCAATAAAGTCTCTTATCACCTCAAATGTACATCTTTTATTTGTGTTCTGCCGCAAATCCAAGTAAGCATATGCCATAATGCCAAGATTATCTGGACGTTATGCTTAACAAGCCTCCTTAGTTTCATGGGGCAGCACTTAACACAACCAGGTACTGGAAGGACACTATGGAAGATGTTCTTGAACATGTACGTTTGCAAGTGTTCGAATGCTGGCAACTATTTTGAAAGAATCAAGCCAGGTGAAGGTTCCATATCAGGTGGACTGATGTTCCAGCAACAGGTTTGGCTCTAATATAAACCTGAGACTCTCAAAACAAAGCGTTTTCTGGTGCAGCCACCTTAGGTCAAACCTTGTTGTTGTTGTGTGCCCTCAAGTCATTTCTGACTTATGGCAACCTTAAGATGAACCCATCACAGGGTTTTCTTAGCAAGATTTGTTCAGAGGTGTTTGCCTTTGCTGTTCTCTGAGGCTAAGAGAGTGTGGCTTGGCTATGGTCACTCAGTGGAATTAAATGGCCAAGTGGGGATTCAAATCTCCAGAGTTGTAGTCCAGTGCTCAAACCCCTATATCACACTGAGTCTTTACAACAAGAGCAGCTATTTATGAATTGCTGAAGACAAAAGAAATGCATCACCAAAAGGGACACAGATGTGCATAAATCTACATATATGTTTAATATGCACATTTGGAAACTGTTACTGTAACAAAAATAGAAATATAACACATCACACAATAGTGGAGAAGACTGCGACCAAGGGACCTTTCACATTTATAGCATTTTAGCTGCCATGGAAACATCCTATACTATTCTGGGATTTGTAGTTTGGTGAGGAATTAGAACTGCCTGGATAAAAATTCTAAATGCAACTCCCTAAATTGCAAATCCCAAGATTACATGTTGCCATGGCAGTTAAAATGCTAGAACTGTGTAATGAGAAAGGGCTCCAGGTGACCTGTGTGCTTTCTGAGTCTGCTGCAAAGGTGCCATTGATGGGCAAATAAAAGGCCTTTGCTCTCTCTTCTCTTGGTTCCCTTTCAAGCTGCCCTTCAAACAGAGCAGGGGACAGCAAAGTATGACCCATTGGGCCACATGTGGTTCCTGCCTCCTACCTTTAATTTAACTGAAAAAGTTCTCCTGTGCCCTCTAGGGGATGCACTAAACAATTTTGCTAGGTTTCCTGCAAGCTATTGAGCATGTTTTTTTTCACACCTGGAACTCCATCTCCCCAAAATCTAAACCACTTTATGGTAGGAAAACCTGGCCTTATGTAGCATCTTCCTGGGTGAAGGGCTTTTCATTATCTTGAATGGAGGGTGGTGGATAGGCATGGCCCTCCAAGTTTCCGCAGGGGGCCTATGAGCTCACCAGGACTTGGGGAACTGCCCATCTCTGAAATAGGGAATGACTCCAATAAAGGACTGTCTGCTGTAAAATAGGAATCATGGACACCCTCGATAAATGACATTCCTTAGGTGGTTCACTGTTGGTTACACTGCTACCAGTGTGCTTTCAGTTTCATCTTATCAACCAGGTCTTGATTTCTACAGCAAGCTAGTCTTTCTCTACAGTGGTCCGTCCACTTTTGTGAGGCTTCAGGGTGCAGAACCTTCTTGAAAGTGGAAAAACTGCAAATAACTCCCCCTCCTGGTGATTTCTCTCCCTTGCCTTTTGCACGCTGGGGCCAAAGGCAAGGGAGTGGGAGGGAGGAGCTCCAAAGGGGAGAAGGAAGGTTCACACGAGCCCTCCCCTTCCATTCCCTTGCTTTTTTCCTTGGCACAAGGTCTCAGGGCCAGGGCCAGAGGCAAGGGAATGGGAGGCAGAGCTCTGGAGGGGAGAAAGAAGGCTCATGTGTGCCTCCCCTCATTTCCTTGCCTTTTGCCCAGGTGCACTTCCCTTCCTTCTCTGTGCCTGGAAAATACAAGGGAATGGGAAGAGGAGAATGGGGGCGTGGAGAGGCACACACAGACTTTGCTAATAATCAAATTCACAAAGGTCAAACCAGTGAATGTGGAAGGAGGACTGTATAGGTTACCCAGCACTTTCCTGGTATGCTACTTCATATTGCACATGTGTTCCTGATCACCTACTACTTCTAGTGCTGCTGTATTAAAAGCAAGCATTGTTTCCATATGTGTCAAATTATTCTGAAACAGAATATTCTAACCTAAGGATATGCAGGTCCCCTTTTGATTTCAATCACTCCTTCAAGAATTGCTAAATTGCTAGTGATACTCCTATTTAAATTAGCTTTTTAAATATATTATTCACTAATGTGTAGATTAATGAGGCTCATGTCGCAAATTTACAGCGATATGCAATCCTGCAAAGGATAAGGAAGAAAAAGAAAAAGAAAAAAAAATAAGCCAAGTCATTTAATTCAAGGAGAGTATACACAAAGAAACGCTGGGGTAATATTTGTATATGATTTAGTAAGCTGTAGTAAGAATGTTGTCCAGCTCAAAAATCAGTTCAGTTTCAATGTGGTAATGACACAAGTAAGGAGATTCTCAGATATTTAAAATCGTAGAAACTGGCACGTTCCCCCTGGTTCCAGAATGTATTGTTAAAGAGCGGAACAAATTGACAGGAAAACCTCCAGTGCGAGCTCTTTTACCATATGTTTCCAGCAGGGGTCTCTCTTGCTACACCAAGTAGAAACCAATTGTTTGCCGGGCTAAGGAGTTCCATCTATGCTGAAGAAAACAGCAGAGATAAAGGCTTCAGCGAAGATCAGGCTTGCATTTGGTCCAAAACCCAATCCTACAAGGACATTGAATAAAGAATTCCCAGAAAAATTCCTCATGATTTTATATAGTTTTTCTACAACCAGTTTCTTTACCAGTGCAGGTTATTCAGTGAAAGGGGAGAAACCTCTTACTTTAAAATGCTCACCCAGATCCCCTCCTCCTATTGCGGGAAATAGTTGAGGTATACATTTAAGTAACTGACAGTAATGATGATATCAAGCCCAAGATCAAAAGACAAAAACATGTGATGCCTCTTTATTTGACCAAAGGAAAAAAAGAAAGCAAAACATACATTTTCCTGTTTGTATCCAAAGCCACATTTTGAAGATAATGAATGCCCTTAATTACTTGCCAACTTCATAGTGGTTCAGAAGTTCACTCACTATCTTAATTCTTTTTAAAATCAACACTATAATCTCATTTGTGTTTACTCAGATGTAAAAAATTAGTTGAATTCAATGGCTCTTACCGACACTTGGGACATTTCCGCACTAGGCTGTTAAAGGGCTATTATTCCACTTTCAACATCCTATGGAATACTGCAAACCCCAGGATTTCACAGGATGTTGAAAGTGGAATAATAGCACTATAACAGCCTAGTGTGGAAATGGCCTTGTTGTGTGCCTTCAAATTGTTTCTGATTTACAGTGACCCTAAGGCAAACCTATCGCAGGGTTTTCTGGATGCTGAGAGTGTGTGATCTGGCCAAGCTCACCCAGTGGGTTTCCATGGCAGAGCAGGGAACTGAACCCTGGTCTCCAGGGTCATAGGCCAGTGCTCAAACCACTATACCACAAAAGGCTCAAAATTGTAAAACTGTACTCCTACTTATTATCAATATTATGAACTGGTTAAGCAAAACATTTAAAATCTATTTCACCATGCATGCTCAGATGGGCTAAAAAGCATTTCTCCATCTTTGTATGCTATACTAGATCCTGTCTAATTTTGGAAGCTAGGCAGGATCAGGCCTGGTTAGCAGTTAAATGGGGGACCTCCAAGGAATACCAGGTGATATAGGAAGGCAATGACAAACCACTGTTGTGTATTCCTTGCCTTAGAAAACCCTATGCAATTCATGAGGCACCCATAAGTTGATAGACAACTTGAAGGTACATATACACATATCCCTTAGACACCAACTCCAGTCCTCTTCTTCATAGGTGGCTTACTTCAGTTTGCCTTGCTGTGCAATGGGTTGCTGCTGGAGCAGAAGAATGTGAGTTCAGAGAAATGCTGCTGCATTCTGGGGCTCTATCTTGTGTTTGTGGTGTGGAAAACAATGCCTTTAGCAAGGTAGCCATTGTGTGGAACCCTCCTTCTGTTGGATACATTGCCCTTGTGGGATTAGATTGTGTGGTCCTTTTGTTGGATTATGAATTTCCCAGAAAATCCATATGAGGTGATATAAGTATCCTTGTGTCCATCAAGCAAGGTAAACTTATTTGGTATAAAACAGAAAAAGCAAATTGTCTGTTTGCAGTTATCTTTTACATGTCCATCTTTCACTGGTGCTTAGAAAATCTTTCAGGGACAGAAGCAAAAGGAGACTCAGATATTCAAAGAAGGTGGAGATAATGAGAATAGGTTTGAGTAGCTCATGTAAAGAGGAGGAGATAGTTGTAAGAAGACACTGAAGGTGAGAAAAAGGGGAGATGGTAATGAATTGCACAAAAGGCTTCAATTTGTAGGATGCTACATAAATAACAAAAATGGAAACCTGGGAGAATAAAAAGGAGGTCTGCATCTAGCTGTCTGCTCTCCTCATACTCTGCAGATTACAGGCCCATAAAATATAGAGAAGAGGAGAAAGTGGCATTCTCTTGTTGATGACTATTGCTTCTCAACAGGGGAGAGAGAGGGCCCTTTTGGATAAATCAGTGCTGGTTTCTTGGCCTTCATTTCAGCCTTTCTTGTATTTTGTGTTATGCCTCCAGAGAAAATTGTGTTTTTTACCCCTCTTTCTCTGAGGGCCCAATTTCACTGTACAGTCATGAGAGGCATAATAACCTTTAAGAAGACTTTTAAAAAGCTAAGTGGTGGTGGTGGGAATCTCTTTGTCTATTCTTAGGTTCAAACTGGTTTTGTTAGGCATTGCTGGATAAGCCTTTGACATTAAAACATTGTTCTCTTGCACTCCCACTCACCTATTAGGGTTCTTTGGTGGAGGAGGGGAGAACTAGATTTTTGGAGAGAACCGGAGAACCAGTAGCGGTTTGAGTGTTGGACTAAGGACTTCTGGAGACTAGAAACCCACTTTGGGCAACTTGCAGTCTTTCAGCCCTACATGATGGCAATGGCAAGCCTTTGAATAAATCTTGCCAAGAAAACCCCAGAGTTATTACACGCCAGACTCAACTTGAATACATATAGCAACAATGAAGATTTTTGGAGCAAGAACTCTGGCAAAGGATACCTGGAGAGAAAGGTAATGCAAATCAGAGTTTGATGGAATCAGCAACTTCTGTCTTGCTACATTTATGTTTGGAATAAAGAAGGAAATGGATTCAAGCTTCCACAGAGATTTTAATTTTAGAAAATGGCTAATTGTTGTCAAAGGTTAATAGACTGACACCTGATAACTGGTTATAAATTTTCCTTACACTTCATTTCTGTATCCATTATCAATTATTTATTAATAAACAATCCATGTTTTTACCCCATTCAGCTATTAAACAATATTTGTGTTCATTTTTTGTAGAAGAATGACCAACAGTCACAAACATGAAAGAGGAGAGGAGCTATGGATCTCTCCAGGTCACAATTGTTCTGTCCTAAATATGTAGTATCTTTAGTGTTTTCTGAGCTGGGACACTTTTAGATTAGGTATAGATATCTGGATCCACAGTATTTAACCATACACACGTACCCTGGCAATACTGTTTCTTTTGACAAGCATTATAAGCAGTCTGCAACCTAGTAATGCATTAGCACCAGAACTTGGAAATATTACCTTTGGATTTCAGTTCCCAGAATCATAGTTACCATGCTGGTTAAAGAGGTATGTAGTTCAAAATATAACATTTCCAAGCACTGGTCCTAA